>LFRF01000013.1:464462-484600 GCA_001189435.1 Tolypocladium ophioglossoides CBS 100239 | reverse complement strand
CTCGTGGCCGACATGGTCCTCGGCTGCGACGGCATCCACTCGCAGGTCCGGGGCCTCGTCGTCGACCCGGCGCGCGAGAAGCACTACTCGGGCAAGTGCAACACCTACGGCTACGTCTCGCTGTCCGACGACGCAGGCGACGACGCAGACGACGACGCAGACGACGACGCAGACGACGACGCAGACGGCCACGCCTGGCTCCGACCCGACGGCCGGCCGCTCATCACCGACACCTCGCTCGTCACGCGCGCCAACGACGGCCTCCTGCTGACCTACTTCGAGCCCTCCCGCACGCAGCTCTTCATCGCGGCCGTGAACCCCGTCCCGGAGAACAGCGACGCCCGCGAGGGCTGGGCCGCCCAGGGCGCCGACAAGGCCGGCATCAAGCGCAAGATGCGCGACACCTTTTCGGGCGGCGCACTGCCCTGCCTGGGCTCCATCATCGACCGCTGCGACGAGTGGTTCTTCTTCCCCGTCTATATGCTGCCTCCCGGCGGCACCTGGGCCAAGGGCCGCGCGCTGCTGCTCGGCGATGCCGCCCATGCGGTACGTGACACCCCGTTTCCACCTGGCAGGTGACTGCCATGGAGCGTGTCCTCTCGACTTTGTCACGAATTGCCGTATTCAGCACTATTCCCCCATCATGCGCCTTGAAATTTGAGCATGAACCCCCCTCCCTTTCCCTCCGGACCTCCCGAAGCACCACTCATCGGCGAGTGGAAGTGGACCGTAGCGCTTGCTTGGACCCTGTGAAGATGGGCGGAATGAAAGAGGAAAAAAGGGCAGACTCCGCTGACAAGCCCGCTCTTTTCGCAGATGCCTCCACAAGGCGAGGGCACCGGCATCGCCATTGAAGACGGGGTCCTCCTGGCCCACGTGCTGACCCGCCGGGCGACCCGGACCATCCCGCAGCTGTTTGCCGACTACGAGACTCTCCGCAGGGCAGACATCGAACAGACCTACCGCGACACCATGGCGCGCTGGAACGCCCCCGTGCCAAACGGCTGGCTCAACGGTGTTGTCATGGAATGGCTTACCTGGGGCTTCATCAAGTTCATGAACTATCGGCACGACTACTTTGGCCGAGACGTCAGGAAGCGTGAGCTGCCGGCTTGATGGGACCTGAGCTGTCGGCCGCTCCAAATATCTTTTGTTGATTGTCTTGAAATCTAGCAGCCGTGCCTGCGAACAAACGGAATGATGATGAGAATGAAGCACCTTTCTCCCAACCCCAGGGCCCTGTCTATCTGTACGGCAATGGCACACACGTCTTTGTCTTCGTCCCCGACAGCCATCGCAATAAATGTACATTGCTTCCGTTATTCTTGTTGAAACAAACATAAGTGAGGCCCACTGCCGGTGGCGGTCCTGTTGGCTCGCGTCATTGCTACCTCGCGCTCCTCGACCTCAAGGACAGGTGCTTCGGCCGTCGGATCCGCAGTCTCTTGGTTCTCATGGAGCTCATCGACTCCCTGTCCGTCTCGCAGTCCCGGCCGAGCCAGACAGCCATGGCCTGGGTCGCCTCGCCGTACTCGACGTTGACGCTCTCCTTGGGAGCCATGGGCGGAGGCTTGTCCCAGGCGTGCGCCTCGCCGTCCACAACACGCATGGAGAAGGCTTTGCCGTGAAACTGTAGTCTCTTGGCGAAACGCACGCCCTCGGCGAGCAACATGTCGTATTCGCAGAGGCAAAGGTGCATCGGCGGCAGCTCCTTCAGCAGCTCGTCGGGCATGAGACCAGGAGACAGCCTCGGATCCGTACGTTGCTCACGCGGAACGGGCGGGTAGCAATATGAGGCGTCGATGAGGTCCGTCAGGCCGGGGGACAAGGTGAGCTCCGGCCGTGTGCACGTCTGTCGCTTCTCGGGGCGTGAGATGGTGATGTCCAGTGTGGGGTAGAACAGCGCGAGGCCGACAATCGCCGGCGGTGTCTCGGGCAGCTTGTAGTTCCAGCGGCAGGGGTCTTGCAGGACGACCCAGCTCGTGAGGGCGATTGTGGCGCCGGCAGAGAAGCCCGAGAGAATCACGCGGTCCCTGTCAATGCCAAACTCGGCCGCACGTGCGGCGATCTGCAAGATAGCATCGACGCAGTCCTCAATGGGGACCGGGAAGGGATAGCTCGGGGCCAGGCGGTAGTTGACGGTGAAGACAACAGCATCAAGGGCACCCATGACGGCCCCAACCCAGCGGGCGTCGTCGGTGCCCTGGCCGAGGATCCATCCGCCGCCGTGCAGATTGACGACGGCGGCTCGGGGCCCGACGGCTATCCTGGGCGGCACCCACACCTCGACCTTGATTTTCTGGCGTCCTTTCCACTCCGACAGGGTGGAATCGAGCCAGATCTCACGAGAAGGGGACGGGGTCGGGGGGTCGGAGCGGCTGGCGATGCTGCAGGCGATGCTGTAGCCGAAGCTTGCGGCATAGCGGATTGCCGAGGCGCGGGCATTGAGGTACCATCGCGAACTGGCCTCGAGGGGGTTCTCATAGTCGGGCGCCTGCACCGAGGCTGCCGAGCTGGGGGCCGCGGCAGTGATGGCCTTGGTCAGGGCGGCGCCTACGGCAGCCTCCACCGCTGCAGTGGCGGTGGTGGTCTGCTTCAATTCCTCCATCTGGTGACGGCTGGTGTGTCGCTCGTGCGCCCTCGGCGCCGCAACCAGCGGAGGGAGGGACACAGATGGAGACACCACAGAGGCCCCAGTCGCACAGGGGGTCCTCTGACTTGTGGGGGGCAACCCGTGCTGCGCAGGGATGGAGCCGAATGGAGTAAAACTCCAAACACAGACGCCCTACTGGGGAAACGCCGCCAGATAGCTGGCCGAAGCGTTTGGGTGCGTTTGGGTGCGTTTGAGTGCGTCAGGGGGGGAGGGTAGGCTTCGTCCCGCGTCGTGGCCGGGAGCGGCGGAGGCAGAAGTCAGTCAGGTGGACGGAGTGCTGGGGGGTAGCGGCTGAAACGATAAAGCCGCGGAGCGTGGAATAGTACTCCGTACCTTGAGGATATATGGATGGGATAAGGTCAGCGGAAGAGGGTGGTGCAGTGGTGAAGAGGACAGGCAGTCCAAGGTGAGGGGCACCCTCGGGAACTCGGCAATACGTAGTCCGTCCTCCGTACTCGCAGTGCTGTCAAAAATGACGTGCCGGCAGCCCCGGACAGGACTTGGCAGCCACGGCCGCGCCTTCCGACGATTGACGTCAGGGCGGGGCCGCAGCAGCAGCGGAGCCTCGGGGTTTGGCACGGAGCAGCAGGCCCACCCCGGGGGTCCTGCCTGTGTTCTTCGTTGCGTTTTCTAGCGCGGGCGCCTCCCGAGAGCCATTAAATAATAATGCCACGGTGCTTGGAAATCGAAATCCAGGGTCGCCCGCTTTGCTCCCTGGGCTCCACCATGCTGTGAGGTGGAGTGTGCGGGCTCTGCGGGCGCTGACCGGAACCCGGGTGAGCGTGACCAGACAGGAACGGAAACACGAAGTACGAGAGCGCGCTGCAAGGTGTAAGCAGCATTGCGTTGGCGCAGTGGCGCGCTCTGATGGCTGARAAAGCAGGAAAGCCGCAGTCCACGGGGAGCCGTTTCAGTTGGATTCACACCGTCGTGAGTTTGTGCCGTGGCCATTCCTACGGCACCACCCTACGGAGCCACCCTGACTCAACGGTACACGACCTGGATATCCCTGCTTCTGGCCACCCAGCCTTACCCGGCTTTTCTTTTTAACTACTCCGTAGGCCATCTCACTTAGTACGCGATCGGCCGCAGATAAGAGGCGCAGCCCCCGACACTCCCGAGCTTGATTCCGCGTTTAATATATCCCACCTCGACCCCCGACCTACAAGGCTGCATGCAATACCTCACCTACGGACGCATCGATAGCTGATCCTGCAACAGAAAGCAACCGCCCTACAGACTAGTCTGCATCCCTGCACCGGCATCTCGGTGTCACGCCGTTGGACGAGCGAGCCAACAATAATCACAACAGCAACAGCAACAACACAACAACAGCATCGTCATACCCATCGTCATCACCGTCACCAAGCAACCGGAGCGCACGCCAGACTGTTGCACCGCAGCGCAGCGCTTGGGCTGCTCCACAGAGCGTTGCACACCCACCCCGAAAAACCGGGAACCGCGCAGGGCGGCATATCGTCATCGGGTCAATCAGACACCAGCAGCCGACGCCATGCACATGCAGGCCACGGCGACGATGATGGCTTCAGCGTTTGGCCTGCCCCGCCGATCGCACTCTCGGGCGAGCAGGAGCAGCCCTGCAGGCACCGGCACGGCAGGCGGCACAGGCACCAGCGACGTCACCAGCCCGAGCACCACCGCCTCCTCCTCCTCCACCGCTTACACGTCCTCGCCGTCGCCTTCATCATCGCCAGCATCGCCAGCATCGCCAGCATCGCCGGAGACCCCCGCGACCCCCGACTCTCCCAAGCTTCCGGCCCCAGCCCACGCCCTCCACCTCCACCGCAGCGCCTTCGTCGGCAGCGCCCTCGCCAGGATGAACGACAGCGGCGTCGAGCTCGCCAGGGGCTCCGCCCGCTCCAGCATGGACCGCTCGACGACGACGTCGCTCGACAGCGGCCGCACCAGCACCAGCGCCGACTGGCCGACGCACCCCCTCGAGCTCAACACCATCCCCCAGCTCGACCGCCTGCCCCTGGGCACCGACGTCACCTTCCGCGCCCGCATCGCCACGCAGCGCCAGCTGTCGCGCGCCCTCGACTTCCTGCTCTTCCGCGACCAGACGCACTCGGTCCAGGGCGTCCTCGCGCGCGACCACATGGACATGGTCAAGTGGGTGCACCGCATCCCCCCCGAGTCGCTCGTCCAGGTCAACGGCACCCTCTGCGCGCCTCCGGAGCCCGTCCGCTCCGCCACCCAGGCCGCCGTCGAGGTCCACGTCGCCTCCGTCCACCTCGTCGCCGCCGCCCACAACGCCCCCTTCACCACCTACCGCCCGCCCGACACCCTGCGCAACCGCATGTCGTCGCGCATCCTCGACCTGCGCCACCCCTCCAACCAGGCCCTCTTCCGCATCCGCTCCCTCGTCGCCCGCCTCTTCCGCGAGACCCTCGACGCCCAGGGCTTCGTCGAGATCAGCACCCCCAAGCTGCAGCCCGCCGCCACGGAGACCGGCGCCGCCGTCTTCAAGGCCAACTACTTTGGCCGCAGCGCCTTTCTGGCCCAGAGCCCGCAGTTGGCCAAGCAGATGTCCGTCTCGGCCGACTTTGGCCGCGTCTTCGAGGTCGGCCCCGTCTTCCGCGCCGAAAACTCAAACACCCACCGCCACCTGACCGAGTACACGGGCCTGGACCTGGAGATGGCCATCGAGCACGACTACCACGAGGTCATCGATGTCGTCGACGACTTCCTCAAGTCCGTCTTCAAGGCCGTCTACGACATGCCCGAGCTCGAGCACGTCCGGAAACGCTGGCCCAGCGGCGAGTTCAAGTACCTCGACGAGACGCTCATTCTCGACTTCAGGGACGCCCTCGACATGCTCCGCGACGACGGTCGCGACGTGGCCGAGGAGGACCTCTCCACCCCCGACGAGATGCGCCTAGGACAGCTCGTGAGGGAAAAGTACGGCACCGACTACTACGTGCTGGACAGGTTCCCGGCCAACGCCAGGCCCTTTTACACCCACCGGGATCCCGAGGACCCCAAGTGGACGCGTTCGTTTGACATCTTCATCCGCGGACAGGAGGTCTGCTCCGGCGGCCAGCGCATCCACGACGCAGACGAGCTGCGGACTAGCATGCGAACCGCCGGAATGTCCGAGGAGGGCATGGAGGACTACATGGCCGCCTTTGACCTCGGCGCGCCTCCGCACGCCGGCGCCGGTCTTGGCCTGGAGCGCATTGTCGCCTGGATGCTCGAGCTCGGCGACGTTCGATACGCCTCCTTGTTCCATCGCGACCCCAAGTCGCTCCCGGAGCGGGCCCCCGGCCTGACCCATCCCGAAGCCGACACGACCAAGCCGCACCCGCCCGGCGAGCTTCCGCCCATCGAGAAGCTTATTGCCAACTACGGCGATGCGTCCGACACGTCTTGGCTCGACGACCGCTTCGACATCTGGCGCCACCCCAGCGGCGCTGCCGTGGGCTACGTCAAGCAGGAAAAGTTCGCCATGATCACGGGCGACCCCCTGTGCGACAGGACCCAGTACCAGGAGGTGACGGCTGCCTTTGTCAAGTTTGTCCTCTCGGAGCTCCATCTCGTCCCCGTATGGATGCTCGTCTCGTACCAGATCCAGAAGCTGCTGGCCCAGCAGATGGGCTGGCGCACGCTCTCCTGCACCGAGGAGCAGCGCGTCGACGCCAACAAGCACCACAACACCAACGGCGGCGGGCCCAAGGCGCGGCGGGTTGAGCGCGAGGGCGTCAAGATCCACGAGGTCAAGGCCGACGCCGACTTCATCAGGCGCGCCAGCCCCGCCATTGACAGCTGGAAGGCCAGCCGCAGGGGCAAGCAGATACACATGACCGAGGTGCGGCCGTGGGTCGACATCGAGCACCGACGCTACTTTGCGGCCGAGAAGGACGGCGAGGTCCTCGCTCTCGTCGTCCTGGCCAAGCTGTCTCCCCGGCACGGCTGGCAGGTCAAGTGGGCGCTCGACTTCCCGGGCTCCGTCAACGGCGCCATCGAGGTGCTCATCGAGTACACGCTGTCGAGCGTCACCGGCCAGGTGACGTTTGGCGTCGGCGTGTCGGAGAAGCTGACCCCCGGAGAGCACCTGCACGGCATCCGGGCCCGCTTCCTGGCCTCGACGTATAGCTCCATCGTGGATAGCCTCGGCCTGCGCCGCAAGGCCGGCTTCCGGAGCAAGTTTGGCGCCCTCGGCGAGGAGGTCTACATTTGCTACCCCAAGCACGGCGTTGGCCTGCGCGACCTGAGCCAGATTATAAAGTTCTTCCAGGATTGAGCCACTGGGCTGCCGGGCAGAGACGTGGTGGATATACACAACTACACTACACGCATGTATCATGACGCATTGACGAAGAGGCATGATAAACGCTGGGGTTGGAAATGGTTTTCTGTCGGTAAAATGGTTCATGAGATACCTCTACAGGCATTAGTATTGGAGTAGAATTATGCTTTATTTTCATACACGTTATTTCTGAAACCCCCAAGTGATTGCTGCTCAAAACCGTAACTGGGCGATTATGCATGCGGGTGGCGTTGGCCACGTGGAAAGGGGCGTTGACATTGACGTCAACAGCTCGCATACCGTGAGTCGTGACGTTGCGCAGACTACCCCAGGAACAGGCCCATGACTCATGCACAGCGGACGTCATTCTGTACCCAGTCATTAAGAGTCCCTCTACACACACGCCCCGCCAACGGGTGAGCTGCATGTTCCCGGTCGTCCCTTTTCCGCCACCCGGGCATCCAGTCCCATGCTGCCCAAGCACTCAACACCAAAAACCTGTCCAAAACCCATTATCCGAGTCGTACACGACACAAGGCCGCATCTTTCTTCAGTCAAACACGTCGGTGACGTAGCGCTCGTTGCGGTGCTTCTCGAACCACGCAGTAGCCGCCTCCTCGCTCACGTCCTTGTTGTGCTTCGCGCTGCCGCTCTCCTGCACCATCTCGACGCAGACGGCCTCGACGGCCTTGCCGACGTCGCGGCTGCCGCACACATAGATCTTAGCGCCGCGGTCCCACAGCTTGTAGACGTCCTGGCGGTCCTGCGACAGCCGGTGCTGCACGTACTTGCAGCCGAACGACTTGTCGGCAGCTCGCGAGTACGCGCGGCGCACCTCAACGGCCCCGAGTTCCTCCCACCGCGCGAGCTCCTCCGCGTACAGGTCGTCCTGGTCCGGTGATCGGCAGCCGAAGAAGAGCAGCGCCGGGGCGACCTTGCGACCCGCCCCGATCATGGCGGCCCGCTCCTGTATGAAGCCGCGGAAGGGCGCTATGCCGGACCCGGCCGCGACGCACACCATCGGCGTCTTCTCGGCGTCGCCCGGCAGGTGAAACGACTTGGACGGCCGCACGGCGACGTGGAGCCGCTCGCCGGGGCCGAGGCTGGACAGGAAGCTGGTCGCGACGCCAACGTGGGGACCCTGGCCGGAGAAGGCCGGTTGCTCCAGGACCGAGTACGTCAGCGTCAGCTTGGTCGGGTCGGCGAGGGGCGACGAAGAGATGGAGCTGCACAAGAAGCACGTTGGTTAGCTAAACCCACTACTTCTCTTCTGCCCATCTGTCTCTTGCCTCTGGTAACTTACTATTGGCGAACCCGCATGGGCGGCAGCATGGCCAGATACGAGCTGAACGGCAGTGCCACAGACGGGAACTGCTCGAGGAGGTCGAGGATCGACCTCCGCTTGACGGTGACCTGGTCGTGGTAGTCCTCGCCGACCAGCTGCTGGAGCTGCTTGACGACGGCCTCGTCCTGCGCTGCATCTGCCAGTGCTTGGATATTCTGCGTCACAAGTCAGTCACCGCCAGCCAATTTCCCCCCATGTCTGGGGACCCGGTCACGTATATCTGGTGCTTACCCTCTTGGTGGCCGGCTGGCTCAGCTCCACGTACGCGCTGAGAACATCTGCCGCAGAGATGGCCGTGTCGGTGGGCAATGTTGTCAGTCGATCCGAGGTGATCTTCAGCGTGGCGTCCCAAGACAGCCCGAAACGTCGGAACACGCGAGCTACCGTTTGCTTAGGGTTGAAGGGCAGAACGGCCAAGTAGTCGCCGGCTCTGTAGGTCATGCCCGTGGGCAGCTGTATCTCAATGTGCTTCTTGACAGAGCCGGATTCTGTGAGCGTCTTGGCCGCGACGACCTGGGCCTCCTCCACATCTTGTCTCAGGGTCGTCTTGCGCGGAAGCGAAACCTCGACATTGAGGCCATCATTGCCGCCGTCGCTGCTGTCCTCTGTGCCGTACATGCCATGCAGGGCTGGCCAGAGAGACTCATCCTCCCACGTCTCAAAATCGCTGAACATGTCGCGCTCCGCAGCGTCAGTCGTGGCCAGCGGCACGATGCGTTTGCCGCCGAGCTCATGCAGTTTCGAGTCTACGAGCTTGGGGATTCGGTGGAAGGTCTGAACCCAGTCATGGTGGCCACAGCCGAAGACGGCATACGACAGGTCCTCCATCTCCTTGCCCTTGAGGCTCTCCATCCAAGCCACAAAGAGGGCCGCGTTCGATGGAGGCTGACCTTCGTACGAGGCCGTGATTATGACCACTGGGCGATCCTTGGGGATCTTCTGGTTGGCGGCATCAAGGGGGGCCACGGTGGTAGCCCTGAAGCCGTGCCGAGACGCATCGGCAGCCACTCTCTGGGCCAAGGCTTCGCAAGTTCCACTGTTGGAGCCGTAGAAGACCGCCAGAGGTTTTTCCTGGGTGTTTGACATGTGCGACGATGCCTTTCTGGACATTTCGTGGTGGTGCTCTCCGACGCCCTTGCCAGCAAGGTGGTGCTCGAGCTCCGTGGGGGTCATGCCGTGTCTCAGGCTGGCCCTCATGAAGAAGTCCTTGGGCTTGATGGTCAGGGTCTCCTGCACCTCGAGGTTATAGTTGGGGTCATCGAGGCTAAAGTTGAAGTTCTGGAAGAGCATGGCAATGGCGATGACGGCCTCCTGCCAGGCGAACGGTCGGCCGATGCAGGCCCGCTTGCCGTTGCCAAAGGGCTTCCAGCAGTTGGGAAACTCCTTGCTCAGGCGCGCAAAGCTGTCCTCCAGCATGCGCTCGGGCTTGAACTCGTTGGCGTCCTCGCCATAGACGACGGGGTCGAGATGGGCTCTGGCGAGAAGGGCCGTGATGGGCTCACCCTTGCGCACGAGGTACTTGCCGGCGAGGAGGGTGTCCTCGTAGGGCTCGACAGTGAAGGCGGGGATCGTCGCGCTGATTCGCAGTGCCTCTCTAAGGGTCTGCAGAATAGGGGTCAGCACTGAAGCAGTCCTAGTCACATATACAACGTACCGCAGCGATATAGGGAAGCTTGGTCACATGGTCCACCGTGACTTTGCCGCGGCCGATGACCCGGTCCACCTCTTGCTGAACCTGTTGGTAGGCGCCGGGGTTCTTGAGGAGATAGTAAAAGGTAAATGACAGCATGCCCGAAGTCGTCTCGTGGCCAGCAATGAGGAAGGTAATGAGCTGGTCAGTGATGTTGGCATCGCTCAGCTTCTCGCCCGTGGCTGGGTCGACGCCGTTGAGCATGGCAGACAGCAGGTCCTTGCGACCGGTGGGGTTCTTCTTGCGCGCCTCGACTACCTCGTCGGCGGTTTTCCTCATGATGGCAATGTCGTTGTAGAACTTTTCATTGGCAGCTCGGTAGAGGAAGTTGGGGGCGAAGGGGGGCCTCTTGTTGCGCCTGCTGCTCTCTGAGAGGAAGTCGCCCATGGCTTTGATGAAAGGGTGCATCTCCTCGTGGTAGTACGAGTTGAAACGGAAGTCCATGGCGCACAGCGCCAGGGTGTCGAGAGCCATGCGGGTGAAGTCGTCTGAGACACTGATGGGGGCTTGAGGGCCGTGGCGGGCAAACTTCATGGCGAGCTGGCTTGCAATATCGTGCATCTCGTCGAACATGCCGCGGATGGAAAGGGGACCAAAGGCGGGGACGAGAACGCGATGGGCCTTGCCCCAGTTTGGCTCCTCGTCGTGTGCCTACATAACGGTCAGTGTTTGGCCTGTCGAGAGAGGCAATTGCAGGGGACGTTGACTAACAGTGAATAGGCCATCGTGGACACCCTCGCGGACGACCTATCGTCAAGTAAGCCGGACTATCCCGAAGCAAGCGTTTAATATTTGTCCCGTCTATTGCGCACCCTCAGAACGGATGCCAACGACTTGTGGAATCGCTTCTCGTCACAGAGGTCGTTGACAAGCTCATTTGTGGTAACAAAGACCACAGGCCGGGTCCCGAGGTGAAGTCTGAAGACGGAGCCTAGACACGTCTTGGTAAGCCGAATTCCATAGCAGAATGGGGCCTGGAGAGGCTGCGCACCGTACGTGTCTGCGAGTCGAAGAACGTCTTTCAACGGGCTGGTGGTAAACTCTGCTAGGTTTCCGAGCAAGGGCAGCCCTGGGGGCTCTGGGATAGGGATGGCTTCAGCCATAGCCGCTGTCTACCTAGTCGGACTGGGTGATTTTGTCAGCGGAGTCTCTGAGGGCGGTCCGGGTGCAACCAGCCAGTGGGCTCGCTTCTCAGGCTGGGATCCAGTCAAAAGACAGAAGGCATCCAGGTGCTCGGGATGTTGAGGGGCACCTCGGCAGGTAGTCATCTCAAGACATGTGTGGGGCTGAGCTACCCATGTTGTACGTAGAAGATGACGTCTGGATGGGGGCGAGGCGGGACGGGAAGGGTGTGGCATACCGACGTGATGCTACGAGAGCACGTAGTGTCTTGACGAGCAAGCAAGCAAGCGGCTGCGAGGACAGGGAGAGCGAGTTTGAACAATGTCCTGAAGGAATTGGCGTAGGAGGAAGCAGAGCCGGCGGAGAATCCTGAGATGGTCCCATCTCCTCTCTCTTCGGCGGCGGCGCCCGCGTCCCATTTAAATACGATGCGTCCTTCGGGGCCGACGCCTCCATCCAGCCAGGCCAGGGCACCCCCGTTTCGAGTCTTTTCGCCATGCCACCACCGATCTCCCGCAGTCGACGGCGGCGCAACTCGCAGGGACATGGTCGCGTCTGCCGGGGCCAGCAGCTGCCGCGGCTTGGCAAGGTACTCGTCGACTCGGCGACACGGCATCATCTGCAGCCCGCTGGAGGGGCTTGGGAGCCCAGGATCGGTGGGATGGAGTAGGAGCCAGCAGAATTTCAGGCGTAGTCACTCGGGGGCGCACCAATGGCAGGAGCCCGACGAGCCCGACCTGCCGATTGCCAACCAAGACGCCCCATTCGCTGGCCCATTTTGCCGCCATGCACCCAGCTTCTCTTCTTCACTCTTATCCATCTTCCTCTTGTCCCTCCTTTTCGCGGCCGTGAAAGACGCTGCCTGCCCTATCGACTGTAGAGTCTGTAATGGTCCAGACTCCTAGGCGTGTGGCATCGGGATTCCCTTACTCGGAGCAAGCAAGTTCCCCCTGCCCGACGAGGAGGCCAGGCCCAGGACGGCTGAGCCAGCTACGGACTTTGCAGCGTTGGCCAACAGCCGAAACGATGCAGGGTTCGGGGAAAATGCACGCCAGCGTTGATCCGCGTTCCACCTCTCTCAAGCCAATTGGTGGGCTACTAATACTAACACGCACGTCCTCGATGCTTGGCTTCTCCAGCGCTGCAAGGCGGAGCGCGGTGCGGTGCGTGCGTTGCCTCGGCCGTGTCCACTGTCGGCGATGCCGGGCTGGAAACGAGGCAATCAGCAGTGTCGTAATATTGCACCACAGGTACTCCATACGGAGTACCCGAATTCCAGGAACGCCCAAAACTCTGCCGTGAATGCACCTCCAACGCTGMCGAGGCGCTCTCTCAGATCTATCTCGGTTCCACTCTGCCGACCTACCAACTCCCAATTGCAGTAGTCTGCCGAGGTAGTCCGTGGGTCGTCTCGGTACCACCCGTGCCTCTCTGCTGTGCTGTGCCTCTCGAGTTCTCACCGCGTCCCCTGTGTGGAGTGGGCGCTGCGCCATTGCCTCGTTCCAGAGGTAGGCGGTTGCCTCGGTATCCGAGAGAAATGCGCATCACAGCGAGTCAGGTTCATCAACGTCTTGCTTAAGGGACGCCATCCGCACCCGTTAATCTGAATTAATACCCCAACTCCCGTTCATGACTTCGTCCTCCATATGTTGCTGCATCATTGCTCAACGAGAAGCGACGGGGGCCAACCCCAACATTCTTCTAATACAACTTTACTCAAAACACAAAACGCCGTAGGAAAGAAACCCTGGACGCTACAGCGTCAAGACATACCCGCCTCCCTCAGCGAAAAGCAAGCTTTGGCCGGTGGCATTTGCGTGAGTCAGTGTCGGGATCCCCAAATCCTCCCAGCCGGGTATCTCATCAAGCTGTCATTGCGCTTCGCCCGTTGCTGAAGCAATCCAAGCGGCACCACTTTCCATGCCGCCAATCCGTCGCAATCTATGCACGTCATTTTACCCATCAGTCCATCACACATCCGTGTGCCGAGCATCCAAGTCCGTCGCTGTCGTCCAAACCGAATTCCATGCCATGCCCGTCTATCTCTCGTCTGCATCGCCATTGTCCCCTCTCTGAGCTGCTCCGTGGCCTCAACAACGTTTGGTCCAACCGAGAAGAGGGTAACCTAGCGCCGTCTCTCGTCGCGAGACGAGCCCTGGTTAGACCCCCCACCGCCCGAGAATCGGTCTCGCAGCCAGTTTATGGCTCCCTGACCCGTCTGCCGACTAGAGCCCCCATCGGCTTGTTCGCGTCTGCTGTTCTCCGATGGACTTCTCTGCCTCATTCGAGCCCCGTAATCGGCCGACGCAGTCTCTCTAGGGCTCGTCGGGGAAATCGAGGTCCGTCGCTGAAGCCGCGAGGTGTCGTAGCTGTATTGCGACGGCGCCCCTCGCCCGCGCTGAAGATCCCTCTCCAGCTGAATCGCTGAGATTGTCCGCAACGCGTCATTGAGATGGTCGGCCCTGGCGCCAGGAATCGGTCGTACCGCACTGCCGGTTGACGCATCCGTTGATACCCCAGTATGTCTACCAAAGGCCCCGCCAAAGCTTCCGCTGAAGCTTCCTCTGAAGGCTCCGGGCGACCCAGGCACTTCACTGCTAGGACCCGAGGATGAAGGGTTGCGGAGACCAGGCCCCGGTCTCGAGCCGGCCGTGTGCGAAGTGCCATCGCCGCCGACGTCGTTGCTGCTGCTTCCGTTGCCGCCTCTCTTCTCTACGGGGGTCCTGCAAATGGGGCACGTGTTGTGCTCCTTCAACCACAAGACGACACACTCCTCGTGAAACCAATGCTTGCAGGTTAGAAACACGGCTTTGTCGCCAATCTTCATTTCGTCGATGCAAATCGTGCACTCAGTCTTGCTTTCGCCCTTGAGCATCTCTTGATCGACGGTTCTGCGATCAAGAGCCTGGAGTGCTGCGTCAGAAGCCGGTGGTGCCGCATTAGACTGGGGATTAGCTTCCATCAGCTGCGTTATGATCCGGTCCAGCGCTTCTTGCGAGTACACAGCATCCCCTGCCACGGCATTTGCTGGGCTGAACAGGCTCAATATTTCCTGCAAGCCCCGAGCGAAGTTGGGAGGCGGTCCAGGCGGCTGATGATCCCCTTGTGGCGGACCGATGTCTCTGAGGACGTCAGAGAAGATCCTGTGCAGCGAGTCAGTTACTGCTCTCTGGGGCATAAGGTTAAGCCGCCGCCGGGTGTACTCCTCGCGGTGTTCAAGAGATGGAACATACGCTTGAAAGGGGTCTCCAGGGGCGCCGTTGCGGGGATGCCCATGTCCCATAGCTTGTCGGCTAGGCGCAGGGCCGGAAAAGATTGTCACAGAGGTGGTTCCTCCGCCCAAAGTGCCCGAGGTAAACGTGGTGCGATGAACGTGAGGCCAAGGGGAAGGGACGTCTCCACCTCGACCCATCGGCTGTCCGCCGTTCGCCATCGATTGTGGTTGGCCAAAATGCTCGAGCATCTCATAGAACCGATTTAACACGGGTTCTACTCCAGGGTCGTGAGGCCGTCCAGGGCCATTTCTAACGCTGCGGCGGTGAATGAAGCCATGAGGCCCGATGTGCTCCTCTATATCAGCCTCTTCCGGGTCCGAGTAGTCTTCGTGGCGCGACGCTCCTATCCCTGGAGAAGACGGCGGCAGAGAGAGTTGGTCGTCGCGAGGGTCGCTGTCAGGGTCCACCTATGATACAGTCAGCAGCTAGGTCCACGATGACGGTAGCCTAGGATAGCGGAGTCTGGGGGATAACATACAATTTCCGTGATGTCGCTGTCGCACTCCGGGCAGGTCAGGCCATGCTCGTCTCGATACCATTCATTGGAGCAGGCATGGCAGTAGACAACCTCGCGGTCTGCGGTGGCGTCGAGCAGTCCACCGTCATGGCTGCTAGAGGCCATCTGGGCCTGTCTGCGTTGGTACGCGGTTAGGGCGCTGAGGCCGAGGCCAATAGCGAGGCCCGCAACTCGGATCGCGCGGGACGCCAGAGTGCGTGAGGTTGAAGATATGCTTCGACAATATTAAGGATCGAGACCACGATAAGACGACCAAGCTAGGGCAGGCTTCTGCGAAGAGCCGCCACAAAATTAGAAGGAAATGGCAGGCGTTTCCAGCGGTTGATGGCGAGGAGCTTTCAGCTGTTGGCTTCGGTTGGGTGGCGTCGGCCGGTGCAATGTGTGCAAGAAAGGGCAAAGTCGCCGCCAGCCCAGCAGAGGCGGTGTTGCTGCTGATTCGAATAATATCAGCAATGATGAGCCACAGACGGCGATGGATAGATTATCACGGCTCACCGGGGACGCCGAGGCCTGACGAAGGATGCTTCGCAAACGCAGCTTGCGTCACGTTTGCATCTGGGCTGGTTGGGAGCCTCGCACAGTCACAGAGGCAGCTCCGGTTTGTCGGCGCTCAGGGGTTTGCGTTGGCCAGTCACGCAGCCTCGAATCGGCAGCCAGACGAGCCAGTGGAAGAAACAAGAAAGACGAAGAAGAGCTGGAAGATGAATCCCAGGAAGGGGTGGTGGTGTTGGGAGGCTGACTGTTGACGGCGGGGTGTGCAGGTGGTGACACTGACGACGTTTGTCAGCGACGAGGTACCAGTTATGCGCGGGGCACCCACCAACCGAGGGTAGCTCACGCCTCCCAGGTCTGGCAACAATAGTGCCAACGGTGCCTCGAGCGATTTACTTTCATAGGTATGAGTGCCAGATGGCTCTAGTGATGCGCCGTTTAGGAGCTCATGAGCGAATCATCCTAGGCTATTGCGCCTCGCCGACCGGCACGGTTTTAGAGCTTGGATGCCTACCTAGGTAATTAGTATTATTCCCGTGCGCCACAAATGCGCTATGTTGGGGTACGCAAGAGTACTTATTACGAATGCGTCTTGCTCATCCATCAAACCATAAATCTCGATTTAAATGGAAATGAATCTGAAGCTGGCTAAACTTCTCGTGGCAAGGTGGTGTGTGGTCACACAACCACGTCTCAAGCAGACCAGGCACAGCGTTGAGGCGCCTTGCCGTCGCATGAATGCAGTGTTGTCTACGGAGTACCTCTGGACGTGGCATGGGCCGTACTGGATGGCGGACCTGAGTCTGTGATAGGCCCTGGTCTTTCTCCAACGCACGCGTCCTCCTTGAACACCTACCCTTGTTCACGACTGCCTGTGGCTGGCATTGGCTGAAGGCGAGCCGCGCCTGCGATATCGCTTCACAAAAGGCATGTTGCCGGCAAGCAGCGGCAGAGACGGGGAGAGTTGCTCGTTGCGCCGCATGGGTCTCGCCACAAACAGGGCATATAAGGGCCAGAGGTAGTCCGTGACATGTCGGTTCCAAGGTGTCGGTCCGATCGTGACGTATGAGATTGAAACCAACGACGTGCGCATGCATGGCAGACACCGTAGTTGATGGTGAATTTGATCAAAGTTTGTACACAAGCAATTTCCCAGGCCGTCTAAACATCACTCTTTGGCGCCTTTCGATTGCTCCGCCTTCAACTGGTCCTCCTTATCCCACTGCATCAATTGCTTCGACCAGCTGCGTATATAGTCAGCAAACAACGTGATCTCGTGTACGCTAGATGCATGAGACGTGTACGTACTATCGGCTGGGGTGCCACTCCCATGACTCTGGCTTGCGCGCCCAGGTTTCCCGCTCGGCGCTGAACTTCCAGGTGACGGCCACGATTCCGAACATGATGGCGCCCGCGATGAGCGTGTTCCCCCTCCAGTTCGCAGGCTGGGCGTACCAACCGCCGGCCGGCGACCACACGTGCTTAGGGTACCTTTTCGGGGGCAGGTTAGGACGTGATCAAGGCATTCGGGGCGTCGTCGTCGTCGCCGAGGTCACTCACGGGATTTTTCCACCACCGCCCTGGGCACGGGTTAGCCAGCGCACAGACATGCACCACAGAGCGACTCACCATTTTGATTGACTTGCCGACGGACGTGTGAGGAAGTTGTCGGTTGCGCAATTGCGTCTTGCGATGGGTGATTCAATCAAACGCTCCAGCCTCAGCATGTCGGAGTTCGCAACCCGTCGCAGGGGAAGCTGCACGGGCCGAGGATATTCCGCAATTAGCGCCAGTTGCGCCAAGACCTCTGGGGACAACGCTCACACGACTCGGCGCATCGACGCAGAACTTTTTTCCGCGACGGGAAACACGCCAGGCCATTCAGCATCTCCACGACTCGCCCTCGCCGTCCCGTCCCGTTCCTGCACGACCATACCCAGACGTGGGCTCTGGTCAGAGGGGACCCTTTTCGCTGGCCTCATGAAGAGGCTACGGTTGGCACGATGGAGCGGGCAATTGCTCCAAGCTCGCCCGGGAGCTGCCAAAGTTGCTGCTAGACCACCCTTTCTGCACGCCGTACGCTGTCAATCATCATCATCGGCCACAGCACCCGTGCCAGACWTTGCCGACGAACTCGCCGTCGAGCAAGAGACCCGACGGCCTCTCCCTTCACCTCCCCACGAAAGAGCCGCCAGCTCCGCAAAGCTCGCCGCCTTACACGCCAGATTATCTCTCTCCAAGAAGCTCCCCCTGCAAACGCTAGCACGGGCTCTCATCACCCAATCCGCCGACCCCAATGCCAACTTCAACAACTCGAATCTCGCGTTCCTCGGAAGCACAATCATCAACTACCACGTCCTCGAGTACCTCGTGTGCAAGTGGCCACGGTTGCCCATGGCCATCCTTTATGAGGCTCTGAGGGCCTACGCCGGCCAGGAGTCGCTGCAGCAGATTGCCCGCCGGTGGGGTGTTGAATCGGCCGCCGCACCGGGCGAGGAGGTCGATCCTGGCCTGCTGCAATGGAGAGCAGATGGCGAGCAGGTGGTTAGCACGCGGTGGGGATATGTTCGCTCAGAGGCGCAGCGGAATGCGTCTTACCGTCGCGGACTCAGCAGCCGGGTGGTCCTCGATGACGACTTTGGCGAGACGGTGAAGCCGCCCAGCCAAGAGGAGGAAGGGACTCAGCATCTGCAGGACGACGCCTTTGGATCCTTCGTCCACGCCATCGTTGGCTCGATTTACACCCATTGCGGCCGCGAGGCGGCCAAGTCTTTTGTCACATCGCACATCTTGTCACGACAAATCGACCCTTCGACACTCTTCGAGTTCAAGCTGCCGACGCGTGAGCTCGCCATGCTGTGCGCGCGGGAGGGCTTCGAGTCGCCTCTAGCCCGCCTGGAAAGCGAGACTGGCCGGCTATCACGAACGCCTGTCTACGTGGTCGGCATCTAKAGCGGCAAGGAGAAGCTGGGAGAAGGCGCAGGGCCGAGCCTTGACATTGCGCGGCGGAAGGCCTCGATGGCTTCATTGAAGGCGTGGTATCTGTACAGCCCCGGGAACAAGGTTCGCGTGCCAAGCGACATGATGGAGGAGGGAGCCAAGCCCTGGAAGGCACCGCACATTGACATTGGCGAGATAATCTAAAGGGGGGTTTGCACCCCGCCGGCTTACCGTGTAGTGAGTGTACGAGGTACGATTGAGAGGTGTATTTCTGAGGGCTTGGGGGCCGGAAAATGCCACTGTATATTAGGTACAATACTCCTTGGAAATACCAATTAGAGCAGCCATTGGAAACCTCGCGAGACACAATAATGCTTAGTAGCTAAAGTATGCAAGGCATGTGTTGTTATAACCCAAAATGGGTAAGGAAGAGGAACTCGTAGGTATACCACACCATAACAGACGACAACATACAGAATGTTAGGGCAGTCTGCATTATGTGCCTTACATAGTTTGACGGGGAAGACAGACGCACCCCTATGACAGGGGCGGCGCAGGGATCACACAGGCGTGTACATAAGGATCGCTCTGTCCCCAGTCTACGGACTTAGGGAGGCACGCTTCGCAGAATTGAAATGCCCACGCGCCCTTTCCGAAACGTCACCAATGAGTGAGAGTAAGGAGAACTGGCCAAGTGAGTCAAGATAAAGTAAACGACTCCCAGACTAGTACGANGGGAGCCTTTTCCTCCCCGAATCGTCGCTAACAAGTGAGAGTGAGTAAGGCTAATCGGCCATGTGAGTGAAGATGAGGTGAGCGGCCCCAAACTAGTACTTTGACGACAGCAAATGCACGCACCGAAGATACCCTGCCCACGGCTGCAAGCAGAGGGGCTAGTCGGGCAGGGCACGGCGAGCAGGGAGGCAGCTAGGTAGGCTAGCAAGAGTGAGAAGAGAAGAAAAAGAAGAAGCATGCTCGATGGTTTGCAGCTTCTCATCACAACGAAAATGTCATGAGCATCAAATGTGTCAAATACAAGAAATGGAAGGTAAATATAAGCAGTTCGGCGATGACTGACGAGAAGGACGCAACACAGTGGAAGCGCTTCATCGGCGTTGCTACAATCGGATTGAAGATCAAGTCAAGGTGCGTCCCCCCCCCCAACAAAAAAAAAGCTGTAAGTCGTAGCTGGAGGCGAGATGTGATTGTCATCAGCGCTTTCGATTACGCCATAATTCATCACCCGTGGTACCTATGGCAATGATCCTCTGCCTCCGGACACAACTGTAGCACCTCCTAACCATCGAGTTGGCAGGGAGAAGACCAGGTCAATCTTCTCCAAACTCATATTCTTGGTATCCGGGATGAACAGCTGCAGGAGAACTGGTATTACCTATCTCTCCATGCATATGCTAATCCGCGCCACGGGATCGCTGTGGAGGCGGCCCGGCTTTGAGACCGGGGTCCTTAGCTAGGTGGACCATGCCAAGCCGTAGGCCCGTTCCGCCACGTAATTTATCATACGCCGCGTGGGAGGCGTGTACAATACACACCTATTGAAGTTCATGATCAGTACGGATACCAATTGCATAACCGCTCATTTTGGCGGGGGCACCGTCAATCGATCCATGCGTATCGACCGACCGCGTATCGACCGACCTGGCATATGCCTAATTGCATAAAAAGTTGCTTTTGCTGTTGCGACATAATACCGACAGGTTGCTCTATGGCCACTTTCCGCCACCCCTTTTTCCAAGATCACGAGCATCAACGACTACCACAGCCAGCATCGCTGCTGTCSATTAGAGCTTTTTGAAATGTCTAACCCCTGTCT
>LFRF01000013.1:437918-451110 GCA_001189435.1 Tolypocladium ophioglossoides CBS 100239 | reverse complement strand
ATATTAGTTGCCCCCCTCCGMCCAAGATCGGCCAAGCAGGCCCCTCCGACCAAGAGCAGGCAGGGCCCAAGCTCGGCCAAGCAGGTCYAAGCTCAGCCAAGCAGGTCCAAGCTCGGCCAAGCCCCCCCCCCGTGCCAAGCATGGCCCCCTCCGTCCAAGCTCGCCCTACCAACCAAATTCCCTCCGGCATTACCTCGGGCCTGGTCGGTTGTTTCGACCTCGCACTACACCTGGCGTCTATCAACGACCACCAACGACCGGTCGTGACTCGTCTCCACGACCAGACGCGAGACCAGGCGATCCTCTATGAGTTCGACGTACCCAGAGACCACCTCGCCGCAGCCGCTGAGCACCACGACTAATAGGGTGAATCAGCCGTCGTCTCTTCGCCCCGTCGACTCCCCGACCCCAGGAGCCCGCCGGGCGCCCACGGGCTGCGGCTCACCGACCTGGATACGACCGGCGCAACGGCACTGTCGATAACGGCGTTTACACATCGAGACTCCACCTCTCGGCCGCGCCGTTGACCACACCCGCCCGGCAACCCCCCGTCATCAACCGGTGCGCCCCCCCGTGCCCAGCACCATGCCTGCCCAACCGCGTAGACACGACAGCCGCCTCCTGTTCTCCAGCGGCGCGGATTCAGCCCGCCAGACGGGCAACCGCGCCCTCGCCGAGGTGCCGCGCTCGCTGCAGGCCGCCGGTCCTTGGGCCAGCTGCCGACGGGTACCTTGAAGCGTCGTTCCTCGACCTCAGTGAGACCTGCTTCGTCGACCCAGAGGATTGTCGGGCCTCAGCGAACCATCCTCAGAATAAGAGTGTGTTGGCGGCTTCCTGAAACTCCACCTGGGTTGAGGTCTCATGTATCTGGCGAACCAATCGTAGCCACTTCTTCATAGATGTAGCTATATCTCGGTAGTGGATAAATTAATACTTACGCGGCTCGGACCAGCCCAACTCAACATTATCAATAATAAACTTGACGTTTGGAGGCACCCACGGCGGCTGAATTAGGCTGAGGTCGTTGCCAATAGAGGCGCCAGGGAAGGGTCCACAGGGTCGGTCGATAAGCCGTACCTATGCCTGCACCCGTGCCGGTGTAATCGAGGTCAATCGGCTCGAAAAAGAGGCGATGGTTGAGCGCGCGGTATCAAACATGGTGGACCATATCAAGACGGTCTTGCCGTCTTTCTCGCGGTCGTCGGGAAAGCTGTACCCCTCTACCAGGTAGTTGAGATAACGTAACCCCCGTCCCAATCATTGTCATGCGATTAATCGAGTAAATTTGAATCAAACCATTGGAAAATATGTCGACAATGAAACCACCTCATTCGGGAACCTCTTGAAATGGTGCCTTCTTCCGCAACTCAGCAAGGTATTTGCGTACATCTCAACAACAGCCTGCCGCATTCTGCAGTTTGAATCGCTTTATAGAGTCATATATGTCGCGGATGCGATGCACAAACTTTTCAGTTATTATTACGATCACCGTCCATTATGACTGTTCGACAGCCCCAAAAGGTACTGGCCCGTTTAACAGATCGAGGCAACGAACACCAATGTGTTACAGACCATGGGCTCCGCGACATGACTGGAGCGGTGAGCGTAAATACCCAACGGCTGACGCCCAAGAGTCGGTGAGCGAGATCCAGCAGGCCCATTGGTTACCGACTCGATGGCTACCACGGAGATTAAGTACCTGTCAGCCGCTCCTGAGGCTGCCGGCCGCCTCAACTGCCGGTAGTAAATACGTGTAGGGCTGTGCAAGGCGGAATGCCTTGCAATTAGAGTGCATTATGCTTGGTTCGAGGTCCCTACCTGGTTGAGGCCTGCATGGCTTGTTCTTGTCAAGAAACCGTGAACACCCAGAGTATCAATGCACCTCTGGGAAACTCATCATGAACAGTAGTGACGACCGCCCGCCTGGCCGCCGGCGGGCCCACAGCGATCTCGAGCGACCGTCGCGCGCCGACGTGCCCAGGCGGCAGAGCACCGACGGAAGGGAACAGCCTCTCGCCTCACACTCACACGACAACTACTCAGTCGGCTGGGTGTGCGCTCTGCCCCTCGAGCTGGGTGCGGCCAAAGGGATGTTCGACGAGGAGCACGAAATCCTCCCCCGCAGGCTCGGAGATAACAACACGTACACGCTGGGCAGAATCGGCCGCCACAACGTTGCCTTGGCGTGCCTCCCCGGCTACGGCACTGCCAGGGCCGCCGCCGCGGCCAGCAACATGCTCCGGAGCTTTCCAAAGATGCAGATCGGCCTCATGGTCGGCATCGGTGGCGGCGTCCCAGGCCGCGGCGGCGGAGATGGCGATGCCGACATACGGCTCGGCGACGTGGTCGTTGGCGACCTGGTTGTGCAGTACGACATAGGAAAGACGGTACGTGACGGCCTCTTCGAGCGGACTGGCGGGTCGGGCGTGCCGCCGCCGGACAAGCTCGCCACGGCCTTCAAGACCTTGCGTGGGCACCACAAGATGAGGCCGAGCCGGATGTCCGACATCTTGGCCGAGATGCTGCAACGGCACCCGTTCATGGCGGACGGCTATGCACGTCCTGTCGCGGTGCCGGACCGCCTCTTCGAGGCCGCGTACGACCATGCCGCATACGACCGTGCCGCATACGACCGTGCCACAGCATCTGGCCGCGGCAGGGCTGCGCCCTGCGACGACTGCGATGCCTCGCGGGTGCTGGCAAGGCCGCCGAGGAGCGACGAGCACCCGCGCATCCACTACGGAAAACTCGCGTCGGGCAACCAAGTCATCAAGCACGGCGTGACGCGTGATCGCATGGCCCGCGATCTCGGCGCCGTCTGCTTCGAGATGGAGGCAGCAGGGCTTGTCGCGGCTAGCTTCCCGTGCCTCGCCATCCGCGGCATCAGCGACTACGCCGACTCGCACAAGGACAAGCGGTGGCAGGACTACGCCGCCGCGACGGCTGCAGCCTATGCCAAGGAGCTCCTCTCTGTCATCCCGGCGGAAACGACTCAGCAGGTGCTGCCAGTTGGTACGAGCGAAGCTTTTACATGGTGCTTGTGATTTGAATGGCTAATGTTTCAACGCAGCAGGCACGTCCTTGCGAGACCTCCGCAGAGGTCTTCTAGATTCCCTGAGGTTCGACGAGATGGGCTCGCGCCGGCTGAGAGTCAAGAAAGCTCATCCTGAGACTTGCAACTGGCTGTTTGACGATTCCGACTATCTGCACTGGCTGAACCCCGACGAATATCCCCAGCATCACGGCTTTCTCTGGATCAGCGGAAAGCCCGGGGCCGGAAAGTCTACGCTCATGAACTTTGTGTACGAAAACGAGAAAGCCAGTATTAAACACGGAACCAGCGGCACCGCTGCTACCGTCTGCTTCTTCTTCGATGCTAGAGGTGTCGAGCTCGAGAAGTCGACAGCGGGCATGTACAGGTCTCTAATTCTCCAGCTGCTTCAGAAGCTGCCGGACCTCCAGCAGATTCTCGACCACTACTCCGACCCGTATCTGCAGACCCAGAACGGGAACGCATCTTCTCCCCACTACCCGTGGGATATCGAAACTCTTCACAACCTTTTCGCTAGGGCGGTAGAGAAACTCGGCGACAGACGGCTGACTTGTTTTGTCGATGCGCTTGACGAGTGCGACGACGATCAAGTCCAAGCCATGGTGGATGGCTTTGAGAATCTCGGAGAGCGCGCCGCCCGGGCGGGGACCAAGTTTTACATCTGCTTCTCGAGCCGCCACTATCCGCGTATCGTTTCCCAATGCGGCCGACGGCTAACGCTCGAGAACCAGCCCGGGCACGAGCGAGACCTGGAACGGTACGTACGGAGTAAGCTGAAAGGCGGGGCTAACCAGGAGGCCAACGCCATCCGGAATGAGATTCTACGCAAAGCGGGCGGCGTCTTCTTGTGGGTCGTCCTCGTCGTCGATATCCTCAACAAGGAGCTCAAGAACGGCCGCTTGTTTGCCGTCAAGATGAGACTTCAAGAGATCCCCGATAAGCTAAGCGAGCTGTTCCGGGACATGCTGCGGCGGGACAGCGAGAACATGGCCGATCTGCTGCTTTGCATACAATGGATTCTATTCGCCAAGCGGCCGCTCCGGCAAGAGGAGTTCTATTACGCGCTTGCCATCGAGCTGTCTTCGAACCCGGAGGACCTGATCAATTCGGACTCCAAGAGCCCGACCGTTGACGACTTGAACAACTTCGTCCTGAGCTCGTCCAAGGGCTTGGCTGAAATCGCCAAGACATCCGAGAAATCAACGGTCCAATTCATCCATGAATCTGTGCGCGACTTCTTCCTCAAGGACAGCGGCTTTCGCGAACTCTGGCCGGAGTTCGGGGCTGACTGTGAAAGCAAGAGCCATGAGCAACTAAAGGAGTGCTGTAACACCTATATTTCTGTTGTCAACAGGTCCCGACGTGTTACCCGCGACGAAAGTATGGATTCAGCTCTATCGGACGCTGAGAACGTGTCGAAGAGACTCCCCTTTCTCGATTACGCAACCTATCACGTTCTCGATCATGCCGAATCCGCCGCCGCGACATTTCCGCAGGATGAGTACCTAAGGAACTTCGAGCTCAGCGCCTGGATCAAGCATAGGAATCAATGCGAAACGTTAGGGATCCGCCGGTACACGCAGGATGCAAGCCTATTATACATTTTGGCCGAAAAGAATCTGGCAAAGCTCATACGGGCGGTACGGCGACACAATCCGCGCATCGATATCCCGGGGGAGCGGCACCAGTACCCGCTGTTTGTTGCTTTATCCAACTCCCACCAAGACGCGGTCAGGGCGCTTCTGTTACGTCCGGCGCGAGTGGCTTCACCTGCGAACAGCGCATTCAAGAATCTCGACTACGGGCGGGCTTTTGAAGCTATGGAAGGCGAGACACCTCTTGCATGGGCTTCCAGGCGCGGCTACGCAGACGTCGTGAGGCTTCTGCTAGAGATGCCAGGTGTCGAGCTAGAACACCGGGATCGACAGGGACAGACGGCGCTAATACGCGCTGCCAAGGAAGGACACCAAGCTATCGTGCAGCTACTCCTCGAAAAGAAGGCCGATGTTGAGCCTAAGGATCTAATCTATGGCCTAACGCCGCTATCATGGGCCGCCCAGAACGGGCACGAGGTTATCGTGCAGCTACTCCTCGAAAAGCATGCCGATATTGAGTCTAAGGATACAATCTATGGCCTTACACCACTATCATGGGCGGCTAAGAACGGGCACGAGGCTGTCGTGCAGCTACTCCTCGAAAAGAATGCCGATATTGAGTCGGAGGATGCAATCTATGGCCGAACGCCACTATCATGGGCCACCCGGAACGGGCACAAGGCTGTCGTGCAGCTACTCCTCAAAAAGMATGCCGATATTGGGTCTAAGGATCTCCGTATCCAGACGCCGCTATCAACCGCCGCCGAGAGAGGGCACGAGGCTATCGTGAGGCTACTCCTAAAGCAAGGGGTCGACGTTAATTCTCGGGATACAGCCGGCCTGACACCGCTATTATGGGCGACTAGGAACGGGCACGAGGCTATCGTGCAGCTGCTCCTCGAAAAGAATGCCGATATTGACTTTAAGGATCGCCATGGCCTGACGCCACTATCATGGGCGGCCAAGAATGGGCACGAGGCTATCGCACAGCAGCTGCTCGGGACCCGCAAAGTCGATGCCAACGCCGAGGATAAGGATTGTTGAAGGTCGTTTATCCGTCGTATATGGAAGGGGCGCAAGGAACGAGCATCCCTACTACATACAAACCAATCGATATGCATGTGCCTTTCGATGTGCATGTAACGGAGACTGAGAGAGACAAAGCGGGGAGCAGATTACCCTGATACGCCGATTACCATGATTTCTCTTACCTAGCATGGTGCACAGCCCACACAAACTGGCGTTGGGGTTGATGAAGGTTTCGGGTATGGAGCAATGGAGTTTGGAAACGATGATGCAGCAACCTTGAATCACGAACTTACATTTTTCAGAATATGTTCGACAGGCGACTGTTGATAGTTAATCTTGGCATTTCTTCTTGGATCCTTGCCGAAACCTCGAAAGTCTCACTCTAAACGCTTGATCAGAGGGTTGGTATTGACGGCTGGCTGSCTGGCTGTAGGTCCGTAGGCCGTGCTTACTGATTGGGTGACCAAAACTACAATACTATAAGCCGTGCTGAGTTAGTGCCTGCTGTGACTTGTCTCCGAAGGATGATATGTTTCTGCGCAAACCTCACCTGCTATGTATTGCCCCTAGAAGGTAGTTAAGTTTGCGTGGTAAATTCGTAAAGCTTATAGAAAATATATATCAGTTTTACGATGACTCTTCGCAGAGGATAATAGTTTGAATAACCAATTTTGGACTCCTTGCATGCCGTCGTCATCAGGAGTCGCAAGTTTGATTGGTCCTCAAATGCCGCCACCTAGGTACCAATGCTCACGGCCTCTTTCAATAGCCTAAGTGACATTCACTTTAACCCATCAGTGCCTTAGGAACGAAAGTTCTTCCTTCGTACCCTAGGCCGCGCCCGCGCCACTTTGCGAAGACTCTGGCGAACGCGTGCCCGCGCGTTAGCAGAGGGTCTCGTGCACCGACAACACAAGCACGCGATAGCTCAAATGTGCCCCGTCCATCATGCGGCGAGATGCTCCTTCACCTGTAGACAGCATCTCCCTCCCACCTCAGTAACGAAAAAGAACGCACCTACCTCGCCTTACCTTAAGGCACCTCCTCTCACACGTTGCAGGAGACTCCTTTATCCCTCATATCTATTCATATCAGATTATCTTTGCCTTCATTCCTAGCCTAGCCTTGGGTATCAAGGGGAGAAAAGTGGCACTTTTAGGCAGAATATTTTTTCCCTTTATCCCCTATATCTAAGATTTGTCGGACAGAACGGCTACGCGGGTAACGCGGCAAAGGGCCCTAAGCCCTTATCGCATTGATGACTCGCATTCAATAGGAAAAGAGGGATATAAATTAAAAGACTAAAATAGCCTAGAAAAACTACCTAGGGAGGTCATAGGCACGGACCATAATAGCGGAGGTTAAATAGGGGGGCTTTTAAGGTAGATAGTATAAGGCGTAGTACTAAAGTTANATCAATGGAAGAAGGCAACGAGGCGTGATTCCTGAATGCACACACCGAGTCATCAATGTGATGTGGCGGTTGTGCGGTGGATGTGACATATTGCTTTAGTGTCTGAATATTCTTCGGCGTTGAACCTGGAAACCTCCTTTCGAACCTGGAGGCCTGTTAAAAATTAAAACTATTTATAGCGAACACGATGAGAACTTACGCTGCTATAGAATAAGTTCTCTATTATACTGTTTTTTTTTTACTTCTCGGTGCTAGGTTCCTTCGAACCGGGTGCGGGTTAAGGTGCGACGGATCTAAAGATAGACCATTCTGTATGGCAAGTTCCACTAACTCGTCAGGGTTTCTAGCTAGCCGTGCTTCTTTATTTCCTATCTTTAACTAGTACTCTAGCGGAGTGAGTCGGCGGAAAATGACAAAAAACACGTCTAGGAGCGCTAGGGCGTTGTAAAGGTTGGCTTGTAGAGTAAGAGCAAGGTCGAAAAGAATAAAGGAAGTGAAGGGAGAAGCAGAAATCTTTATATAGATGAGAGGAGAAAATGTCAGCGCTTAGGCTTACTTTCAAAATAGCGGGATCCGCTCTTCGACATCCAACCGCGATGGTCAATTTTGGCCGCCCGCATGCTCAGTTCCAAATTTGCTCGAGCCGCTATTCACACTCCTCCTGGCTGTGGGGCGAGACTGAGCAACCCGAGAGCTCCCAGAGCCATGGGTGAGCAGCCCCTGAGTAGATCCTGAGCCGGCATCCACAAAAGCGGCGATGCGACCAGGGAGGGAAGAGTCGGGATTCGTGAGGTATAACAAGCTGAACAGTGGGAGTTGGGAAAGAGGGGTCGTTAGCAGACCTATAATCATAGTGCCGAGATTTCCGGCGCACGAGAAGATACACATCAGCGTTATACCAACGGTTCATTTGATCACATCTTTTCCTSAGGCGGCGCGTTGCCCCTGCAAAGTTATCGGCTATCCTGTGTCGCTTCTGAGACAATGTGGACTGTATCACGGTTGACGAACCCTAACGGGTTGGCTACTTGTTCAACCCTGCTAACTCGTTCTAATAAGGTGTTCATGGCAGATGCTAAAAATATATTGGTGGATGGTTTCGAGCCGGGCCCTTTTTCACACCCTTCTTAGCATGGTCGAGTTGATGACTCTGTATCGTCGCTTGGACTGCTTCGCGTTTGGCTTCTAGTCTATGCCGTGAGATGGTGATTTTCCTCCAAGATGGAAGGAGGTATTGCCTCTTTGTGTGTCGGTACATTGAAGCATCTCCGTTCGGTACGCAGTCTACCTTCTGCTCGCACGTCGGAAGAGGAAGTGCTCTACCGACATTCAAGCCTAAACGTTTGTTGACAGTGGCGAAGTGGGGTGCTTCGGCTTGACGCGAGCGCGTCAGCAGTCCGGCAAACCCCGCACGCCGGACATGGCTGCGGTCAAAAGGCAGCTAGCTACAACCGAGTAGGATTACAGTTCAGTTCAATGGATACTATCAAATACAGAGAAACACCCGAATAGATAGTCACGACGGTAGCCATGGCCAATCGCGAATTCTTCTTCKTCTACGCACCGGCATGGGATTTCCCGCCAGGCGGTCCGATCAAGCTGGGTAATGTCATCACGTCGGTCAAGAAGCCCCAACGACCCCTTTCCTGCTGTCCGCCGCCGGAGGACTCCGACCTCTTCAAGACGGAAAAGAGGAGCGTTCAATACACCAAGGAGAAATTCCGGAGCGGAAAGTTCTCCATCTTGACCAAGTTCCTCGCCGTTCTTGGGTTTGGCGTGGATGTCGGCGCCGACGTCGAGCAAGGGTAAGTGGCCATGCTGTTGCTAGCACGCCTTTTCTCATTTGCCATATCAGTGACGAGGAGACATTCTTCTTCAAAACGCTCGAGACCACCCAATTTATCCCAACACCATCCTACATCCAGACATGCATTGAAACCGACAACGTCCGTCGCTTCCTGCAGATTTCTCGCTGCCGCAAACCCGTCTACATCATCACCGGTCTCAAAATCGTCACCGGTGCCGAAGCCAATATGCTCAAGTCTCGCACTGTGGGCGGTACTTTTGCCGTCAAAGTCGACGGCAACGTCTGGAGCGGCGGGACAATCCCCCTCGGCGGTGGTCCCGGAATGGAGGGCAAAGTGGCTAGCAAGGCAGGAACCAAATGGGAGGGCAGCAGCGACTTTGTGTTTGCGTTTCGTGTGAGCAAGGTCATTGTGGGCAAGGCGACGGGTCAGGTGGTGAGTGAGAAGGATTATCGCAAGGGAGCCATGCTTGGCGATGAGACGCAGGAAGTGAAGGGCCCGGATCTATCTGTCCTTAAGGTTGAAGAGCCGGGTGCGGAGGCTGAAGGATTTGACGTGGAGGAGCTGATGGATGACGAGGATTTGGTGGCCTGCGCTATTCCGAGGGAGTCAGACTCCGACGACTGACACGGAAACAGAAGAGAAGGACGAAGTCCGATGCTTCGTAGGTTGGGATAAGGATGAAAAAGTTTCGGTCCCTGGTCTAATGGCATGAAATACATTATCCAATCACGCTCGCTAAGTCTTCAATGTCTTCAAAATCTCACGATTGACCCCCTCCAACTCTTCGCCAAACAGATTGTGCCCATTCAGACTCAACTCAACATAGAAATATCCATCCCTAGGCTGGTAATTCGGCCCCCGCTTGGCGCATCTCCTCATCAAGGCCTCCATCTTCTCCTTCCGCTTCAGCTCCCGCGCCGCGCTCTCCGTTAGATGCAACCGTGCATACTGCAGCAGGAACGCCGCGATACCAGCAACAATGGGTGTCGCATATGACGTACCGGACCGGACCTCGACGCACTTTTGGTTCGACTTGTCGCAGAGCAGCAGCGGCCACGCCGACTCGATCGACTCGCCTACTGTGGCAATGTTAATTGTATTCGGCTCGGCCGTTGGGCTGAAGTCGGACGCGCTCCCGTATGTGTTGGTCGAATGCACGCAGATGACGTGCGAGCTGCTGGCGGGATAAGCCCGGCCTAGTCGGCCGCCGCTGTTGGCAGCAGCGGCGAACATTAGGACTTTCTTGCCGTACGCTCTGTCGATGGCAGCTTGGAGGGCGTCGTAACCGTCAAAGTCAGAAGACGGCCACCCAAACGACATGGAAATGATGTCCACATCCCAATTCTGGACTGCGTGGTCGATGGCCTGCGCGCATCAGCGCCAACACGTTGAGTAAGAAGCCAAGTCAGTCCAGGTACTTACATTCACCACGATCTTCGCGTCTGGTATCGCATTTTCCTTGTCCACGATTTTGATGACGTAGAGCATCGCATCCGGAGCATAGTCGAGAATGAGACTCGCAGCGAAAGTGCCATGTCCATTCCCGTCTGGGACATTCTTCTGGTACTCGTTGTAGCAATTGCGCTTTCCCTGGAGGTTCTCCTTGCGAGCTTTGATGGCGAGGTGATCTCTGTCGATGCCTGTGTCTAGAATCGCAATTTTCACTGGGTTTAGTGAATGCTTCGGGAGGTATTCCTCGATAAACCTCTCGTAGACCTTGATATACTCGGATTTCCATACCAAGTATCTCTTGGTTCTGAGGAATGGACAGCAGGTATATATCAGCCACCAAGACACGTTTTACCGCCTAAGCCGTGACAAGGCCGACTGCGAGTTAAGAGACTTACTCATTGATAGAATACTCTCTGTCGCCCATTTCGCCATCAAAGAACTGGGATACTTTGTAACCACTGTGAGAATTCGACGAATCCAGATCCGAGAATGAGACCAGAGAATGGGCCTGTGAATAATGAAGCATATGTTTCCCGAACTCGGGCCCAATCGAATGGACTCCGACTTGGTTTGGAGAAAAAAGAATTAAAGCGGGAGACGGGGTGCGAGTGGGCGTGGGCAACCTCGGGGGCAACGCAGGGGCCTGGCCGTCGGGCTCCTGGCTGGTTATGACCTGACCCCATTTCCCAAAATCTAGATTCCTGGCATATTTGTCGACGCTGTCCAGCGGAATCTGGCTGAAGCCGTGGGTTAAGTGAAGCTCCAGTAGCCGAACAACCTTTTGATAAATCCGAGACCTGAGAGTTGCACTGTCGAGGGCCTGACCTTCCTCGTCCTCCCACAATTCACCATCCAAGCAATTGTCAATGGCCGTGAGGAGAGGAGAGTCTTCGGGGATCTGGGATCGCCATCCCTCCTCCTTCATTTCCTCATCTTCCTCATCGCCATTGAACACCTGGACCACGTCGATGAAGTTGATGCGGCCGCTGGGATTCGGGATCAGCGGGATATGCTGCATCTCCGCTAATTTTTTGAATGGCTTGACGAAATAGATCTCCATCAGTACCACCGCTAGGGCAACCACTGCTGGGCATGGATGCTCTAAATATAGGTCGTCCGACATGTCGTCATCGCCGTCCCCGCTGTTCACGATGAGCCCATAATCGGGGGTTTCGTTAGCGGGACTGTCCTTGGGCAGCTGCGTTTGGATGAATGGTCGCAATGGAGTCTTGCATGAAGTTGTCTGAAAAAACTTGATGTTTGCTGATCCCCACCCTGGCTGAAGCCACGAAGTGCCGTTCAGGTGGAGAACTGTGTGGCCGATGATGAGCGAAAGGATTCGTTTCGTCTTCTCCGTGAACAACTCGTGTCGCTCCTCAAAAAATTGAGCGAGAGAAATTGGTTCTGTGGTCTTGTCGATCTGAAAGTTGCTCTTCTCAAATCCCATCTCGAAGAGCTGCCCGCTGGTGAGCTTCAACAGAAGGCGTTGCAAGGCTTTCGTTTTCGTCTTGGTTATTGGTCTGCATAGCCTCTCTATCTTTGTGTATCGGTTGGCAGCGCTGCTTCGACGAGGTGATACCACCTCACCTGGAAGATTGAAGCAAATGCCTCTCTCTTTGATGATCTGGACGCGGACCTCGTGCCAATCCCGCTCCATGGAGAGGAACATATCAAAATCAAGCTCTCCAGCTGCATCATCGTCACCGCAAGATTTTCGAGGTCGATTTCGATTGGATTTGGCGAGTGGTTTCTTGTCGATTTTCTGCTCGGGCTTCCGGTACGTGCTCAATTCGAGTTTCGCCCTGAACTCATGCTGGCTGGGACAGGAGCACCCCTTGCAGTCCAGCAATGCATCGAAGATCGACTGGGCCGCCTTCCAGACGGCATATGATGGCTCGCCAATGCCCAGCGATTCGAATTTGTCTGCGGATTTCTTGAAAGAGGGCTCGGGCGGTTGCTCGAGGTCGTTCACACATTCGTCTAGCGCTCTGTCCACCTCACCTCGCCGCTCCTCGGATGCCCCAGGTCGTAGCCACCGGCTGATGAACTCGAGTTTCGCCTGGTCGTGTTGCTTTCGTACCTCGTTCCAATGAAGGTTGAGCGCCCCGAGACGAAATTCCACCGGGTCGAGGTACTCGCATGACGGCAGTTCCCGGAGACCGCTCTCGGGGACTAAAGAGTCGAGGTGGCCCAGAGTCTGATTGACCTGTTCGCCGTTGAGCCGGTACGAGGTCTGCAGTGCGCGCCTTGAGTAGTCTCGCAATTTGAGGCAGTGGTTTCCCAGGTGACTATAGAAGACCCTAGTTTCTTTGTTGACCTCGTTGATTCGAGCGATTCCCGCCATCTCCAGAACCGTTTCGGACGTTTTCAGGAGCAAGTCGACATTTCCGCCCCCATCCTCGGGGGTAGAGGATATGACCATCGCGCCGGCCTTCGACTTCGTAACGGCGACAAGTTCTGATGTCTGTGCTACGACTAGTTCGAGGAGCTGGTCATCTCATGAACCCGTCGAGGTGGGCGGGGAAGATGGGGCGCAGGCGCTGGAGGGGTCGATAACGAAATGATATCGCGAGCTAACATATACCTAGCATACGCTAGCAATCGTATCATAAAGAGTTTGGTATCAAATCTAAGAGGATTTTTTGCTGAGATCGAAAAGCCTGGGCGAATTTTCTGACATTCAAAATACACTTTATGATTCATCCTTAGGCATCTTCTGCAGTAGCAGCTTGGAAGGCTAGATATGGCGTCTTCACTTCATATACACTCATTGGGTAGCCGGGTGGCCTCACTCACTTGCACTCATTCTCACTCATTAGGTGACGCGTTTGACGTCGGGGAA
>LFRF01000013.1:421393-437827 GCA_001189435.1 Tolypocladium ophioglossoides CBS 100239 | reverse complement strand
TCCCCTATCATTGACGGGGCCTTCCTGTCTTCCCCGCCAAACCAACATAAACCACCGGTTTATCCCTTGGGAACCCAAACCGTTACATCAATACAGAGTCCCGGTTCTCTCTCTCGACTGACTGTGCACCTGTGCAACCTACCTTACCGTGTACCTCTAGCCACGGCATTGCATAAATGCTCAGTTAGCGAGGAAAACGCGGCATTGCTCTAGGCAAGGCATAGCGATGCGTTATATAAAAAAGTCGATCGTAGTCTCTTGCGGTAGGTAGGGGATTTCGACTTTACTAAGTAGTATATGGTCTTCTTGGATGACTAGATACTAGGGCTATTCGTAGCCGAGGTATCTAACGATGCTATATTCGATGAGATAACTAGGGGGGTCCCGGCCTTGTCTACTCGAACTGCTCGTTAGCAAGAAGAAGATACCGATATAGAGATAGAGATAACTAGGGATAGTAGCGATACGTTACCATCACCCGTGCTAGCGAGGGCACGGCAGCGGCTAGTTTGCTTGCCTACCTACCTACCTGTCTGCCTGTCTGCCTGTCCACCTGCCTCGTCGCCTCGCCCTATTGCGTGGGTGCGGTGTCCTGGGGTGTGTTTCCGCCGTCGTCAAAGTAGTAAGTGGAGCAAGCTGATCTGTAGGGGTTCAGTAGCAATACGGGAGCTATGGGATCGGCAATGAATCTCGGGCCGCAATAAATATGGAGGGTGAGATAAGGAAATCGACCGATCTATGGGCCGTTCTGCTCGGCGTTAATGGATGCAGGCTACGCGAGGCTGCGAATCCCTTGTTTTAAAACCAGCATTCTCCGGACGTCACGAGGGTCACCAATCCGTATTGCAACGTGATGTTATCGCTTTTAGCCGGCAATGCCGATTCTGTCGGAATCAATAGTCTCGCATCATGGAATGGAATGGGTGGGTGCGATGGAGTATGGCTCTGTGTTATCAGATAGAAAATTTCCTCTGAAGATCTTCCGATCCCCGAGACTACCTCTGGCCATACATTCTGTTGAGTTAGTTAGTCAGCCGCGCAGGGAATTAGGATAGTCCGTTGCCGGAGCCCTAATTCCCTCGTTGTGTTCGTGCCCTTTGAGGGCTTTTCTAGTCTAGYAAGATCATCAGTCTGGATCTTCCATAGCCCTTTCCACACATTCGTTAAAGGTCTCGGGCGATTTTGAGGATCCACCACCAGACTAAGACATTCGCTAGGCCAATTTCACTCTGCTGTCAAAGTTTGATGGCCGAACTAACATCCCAGCTAAGATCAGCCAGCGATAGCTTCCGGTTCGTAGGGACGACGCTATGACGATTGACGTGGGGAAAGGTATGATAACACAACCGGGTCCTTGCGTGTGGTAAAGGGGCTCACGGAGGTAGTCGGCTTAACCATACCACGACGGAAGAAAAATAACGTATCCGCCATGGCGACAAACCGAGACACGGCTGAGTTGTTATGAGACAATCAGTATTGCTCGACTGCTGATGACGGATTTGCACTTATGACCGAGACGTGCGGTCCTCAACTTCACTTGGGCCGAATGCTGCGACGAACGTCAGCATTAAAAAGCCTACGAACTCCCTCAATTGTTCTATTAACGTACCAATCTACAACCTTCAGCATTTTTCACCTACCGCAGCAAGAATGCACGCTTCAGTCTCCACCGTGTTTTTGGCTTTGGCTTTTGTGCCTCTAGCGCTCGGACACCCTAAGGTTAGTCATGGTACATATTGCCTCGTGATCAGCTATAATGTGTGTTGAAGCGTTCCTAGGTTGAAATCTACAACCAAGAGGGCTATGATGGTGCAAGAAAGTCCGTCGAGGAGTGGCAGTGCACTACTTTCGATTGGGGGACCTATTCGAGGCTTGCGCGCTCACACTGACCCAGAATGCTCCAGCACATGCAAACGCCGGAAAGGTGACATTGGCGTTTCGTATCTGAAAGGGGTATTGCGCCGCCGTCGGACAACCCTGTTAAGAGTTGAATCAGTTGACTTGGGTGATTCTTAGATCCCTGCAGAACGAGAAGGCTGTCCCCGAGAAGCAAATGGCTATTATAGTTGTCACCCATGGGGTTTTTATGAAGTATCTGTTACAGGATATGAGCATTGATCTCCTAAAGGTAGGTTGGAAAGTCTTTAGAGCCCGCAGAGAGGTTGGGGACGAGGTTACGCTATCACCCGTCTAGCCCAAAACGGCATTTCCGGAACTCAAGGTGTTGACCGCATGTAGAGTGCATGGAGAATACCCCGATTCAGTCAGAGCAAGTAGCAGACATTGTGTGGGAAAACATAAATTCAAGAAGTGCGGGACGAGGGTATCAACTAGATACAACACCATACCATATCAACCCAAGCACTGCCCCCATAATAATTGCGGTCGGAGGACTAACACCAAACCAATAACCTCCAACATAGCTCGAGGCCACGACAACTACCCACCACGGTTCCAATGCAAGACTCGTACCTTGCTGAAATCCTTCATCTATGTATCCAATCTGCCAGAGGCGATATACAGCGGTATAGATAAGGCCAACAGCAGCAGCGTTGACGCCCCTAAGTAGGGATTTGACCCACCTAAGTCCCCGGACAGCGCTCCATATGCCCATTGTGCCATGGACCGTGATGAGGCCAGGAGCAAAGATGGCAACGAACCCCAAGAGTGCTCCAGCAGCCGAGTTATATCCGCCGTTGATCGCTGTGAGGGCGCCAAGATATACCGCAAAGTTGAAGTTCGGCCCCGGAAAGCTCTGCTGGATTGCCAAGCCGATCAGAAAATCTCGAGGAGAAACCCAACCCTCGACGACGACATATTCGCGCAGAAGTGGAATGACTACCGGACCACCACCAAATATAATCGTGCCTGCCAGGTACATATTGGCGAAGAACCTGAACAAAAGCGATTTAGAAGGCAAGGTGCCCCGTAGAACCATGATAAGGATGAAGGTGACAAGGAAGCACACGATGACGCTCAGACCGAACTTCCATGAAAAGTTGAGCCTGCGCTCTGGTGGGACGATGCGTGGTTCCTGTTCAGCGGAGTGCTGTACGTGCTCAGCGAGGGGAAGGGTTGTCTGTGCCATCCCATTGGAACCGTCGTGACTCTCTATGGTCGATTCTTCCGTCAGGCGAGGCGGCAGGCCGGTGCTTCCGTCTTCCGGTCGTCGAAGTCGTCTCCGGGCATTCGACACCATAGTGGCAATTGATAGGACAGGCTTGTGGAGCCAGCGCATGTCGTGCACAACTGTTGCCATTCCGGCGAGAAACATAAGCAGTGGAAAGTACCACAGAGCATTATACAACATGCCAGCGGTGGCGCCGAGAAAGACCAGGTTACGCGTCATCTTGTCTGTGATGGCCTTCTCGGAAAGTTGAACTGCAGCTAGCGTGATGATACCGACAGTAGAGGCGTTAAGACCCGAGAGGAGGGCGTAAACAGGTCGGGGAAGAGACGTTCCAATATTAGATACTCCGACGGATAGGCCATACATGCCCAAAGCTCCGGGCAAGCTGCTCGGGCTAAGTCAGCAACCCGTATATCCCAGTTATAGTGTGCAGCGGCAATACAGGCTCACCTCCACAAGAAGAAGCCTAGTACGGCAGGGAGAAACCCATCATGGATGAGATTGATGCAGTAATGCATTTTTGTGCTGCCAGGGCCAGAGAAGGCCTGGCATACACTGAAAAGTTCCTGGTACTGCTTGCCGCTTAGTACATCTCAAGATGTAATCATTAGATCATAGTGTCCATACCACCTGCTCGTCGATCCATTGGAGCTTCCTCACAAACTTGTCATGAAACTATGGCAATCAGCAAAGATGACTCCAGAACGGGATGATGCCGTGGCAAGTGGCACGGGTAGTCTGCGTAAACTCACGATCTTGAAATACACTAGTGGTCCGCCGGAGGAAGTGAAACCGAGAAGGTAATTTTGGCTGATGGTGACCCAGACTCTGGCACCGAAGCCTGCGGCTTGCCGGCTTCCCAACACTCGCCTTGCCATTTGCGAGTTCCCGAACCAAGTAGAGATAGACCAAGTTACGGTGGTGGGACGCCTTTTCAGTAAGTGCGCTCGTGCATCACTATAGTTGCGCTGGCTGCTTTATGTACTGATGGCCGATTAGAGTTTCATTGAATGGGAGCAGAGTAGTGGCTAGGCGATGCCGCACGGCGCGCCAATCACCTGCCGCTCTTGCTGCCCACGTGTCCTTGGCTACAATTCAAATTCAGAATATCACGTCACTACGGGGCTGTCATTGGCTCTGAGCATTTGGTATACGTATTAGTCACACCGAAGGAGGGAGAAGCAAAATAGTCGGGCCCTGATGCGAGTGTCGCTGGTCTGAAACTCTGCGAACTCTGGCGCCGTCCTGGACAAATGCCGTAGCCCGCTCTCGATTTCGAAGCTGCCACCTCGACCACCATGGCGCCAGATCTTGCCCTTGCCCAGCATTGCATGATCCAGCATATGCTTCACAGTCTCACAGGGTGACAAAAGGCTCACCAATGAACCATCTCCTCCACAATCCCTTCCTGCCAGGAGTTGCCCAGGCCGATTCTCCAGTCGCGGCTCGTTGCCGCACTAATTGTGATCGCACCAGAGCACATACTTGAGCTTTGGCTGAACAGCAGGCTCCCGATCTGATACCGCCCGCTGGCGCTATCCTCCAGCTGCCCCAGACGTCCCACGTTGCTGAGCTACCAGGTAGCAGCCCGTTTCTGCCTGAGCTTGTTTTCGAACCACGAAGCCAGATCTGGGATATTCTTATACGCTGATGGCATGTCAGGAGCGCCGTTAGCAGTCACTGCCCGGAAGGCCTGTTTTGTTTGCCTAGCATCCTCCCAAATCGACGACGAGGAACGGTCTTGACTGGCTAGAGGATCCGATGTAGCACCCATAGATCTTGCAGTGACAGGGGCGGGTAGGAACTCGCGTAACGAGACGGCGCAGCCACCGTCTATTTAAGTGTAGCTCGGGGTAGGTCATGAAAACATGATGCCGCGAGGAGGGCCATCAAGGCTCCCGTAAGCGATGAATCCTGTTGGCGAGAGACTTGTACCAGGCGTCTCGCCGTTATTGCTGATAGCCGGATGGAGGCAAAGTTCGTTTTGACTGGCAAGGCTTACGGTAGGCCGCTCCAAGTGTCGAGGGGCGTGGCAAAGAGACTTGCTGCCGAGCAACGAACTCCGGCGTCAAGGGAAAGTCATAAGAGATTCTATAGTTGGAAGTAGAGGGCTTTCAGAAGTCGGAATGATGCTAGGTGCAGCGGCCCCTGATGGGTGCGACGGAGCATTCTCCAAATCCTGGAGGAAGGCCAGACTGCTCCTGGTATCAGCTAAAGCATGATGGAAACAAAAGCAAAGAGTGAATCTTGAGCCATCAACACCGCGCTCCAGTACATGCAGACGCCAGAATGGTGACATGGGCGTTTCGTGTCTGAAAGGGGTAATGTGCTGCAGTCAAACAACCTCGTCAAGAGTCGAATCAGCTGACTTGGGTGATTTAGGGGTTAGGTGTTGTTCGGAATCTCCCTCAGACTGGATTATCGTCAAGGTTTTGCTGGTGTTGATAGATAGAAGCCGAGCAAAGCGAGGTGTTGACAGTTCACCCACAGGGACCGCCGAGACTCGAAGCTACAGCATGTGGCTGCTGTCCCTCCAAGAAGAAGCAGATTTCGTTTCTGCGTTCATGGAGAAGTACGGCGGCACTGCGAACGGCAGAAGCAACGATAATGCGCAGGTGTTGTCGTCTCAGAACACATCCTTCGAGGGGATGTTTACCAGCTATGTTAGAATGTGGGCCGTCGCTGATAATTTTTCCATCGGTCCTCTTATCGACTGCGTATTCTCACAGTTCGCCGACAGATTGGCGCAATGGTCTCCCTTCCGTCAGCGTTTGTGCCCGACTTTGGAGGACTTGTCCGCTACGTGTACGTCGATCAACGAACTGAAGAAGCCGGCTGCGCTAACTTAGCAGCCTTCGCTGCTTGTAGGGTAGAGGAAGCGTCGGTCTAGAGGGTGGCCGACGTTGGAAGAAGTGCTAGCCTTTGCAGCTAATGTGATAATTCAGATGACGCAACGGATTAATTAACGGCTGTATGTTGTGAAGTAGCTCACTCCTGCAGGTCGCCATATTTCGGGATGTGTCAGTACAGGTGTGCGAACTTTGACTTGTTTGTACGAGGAATATAAGACTACGGGACAAGTTCTGGACACCTCTGGTGCAACACCAGCTCCATATTCGAAATGCGTTGGCATGTACGGAGTAACATAATGGCAAGGGCCACGAGTAAAGAGATCTTTTTCTTCCGGCTATCTCCCAGCTGCTAAGCAGTACACAGCCCCATGGGTCGTGGTTCCCGCACAGCTCATTTGTGCCCGCCCGACCGCAAATGTCCGCCCGCGCCTTAGCCCGATGCCAACGCCTTGCCAGTACCCTGCGCTCATGACAAAAACCAAAGCTAGTGAGTGGGCGCTAGCCCAGCTCTGCTGAAGCTAGGGCGGGCTGGCGCACCGACGACGACGACCAACTTCGTCCAGGAGCTTGCGGGCCGCTCTCTGTGTGGACGAACTACCAATCCATAACCAATGAGACAGGTTGAGTCTTTCGTTTCCGCTGTGGGGTGTGGTTGCAAGCCTGCGAGATGTTCTGTGGAATGAAGGTTTGGAAGCGCCTCGACTGCTCCGTACCACCTCAGTCCGCTGCTAGCGTCCGCTCCACCCCCCCTTCGGTGTGCAAAGTGGTATGATCCTGATGTGGGGGAAGCGGGCGCGCGTTGCTCGTGGGCGAGGAGGTGCTTGTTATAATATTGGGCATTCAGGCCTGTCAGAGAGTTTTGTACTTGCCTTTTTCCCGCCTCTTGCGAGAAGTTCCTGTTGCACGCTGCCGTCCGCGAAAGAATGTCTCAGGAACAAACTGCCACTTCGGAGTCGGTCCCGGCTCAGGCCCAGCCCCCCCGGCCGGACCTGGCAGGACAGGAGCCGCTACAGGTCGACAACGTGAGTGGTTCCTCAACCGGGGTCTTGTGGTCCCAACCGCCGACATTGACGCCCTTCTTTCTCCAGGACCTTGAAGACGACGCTGGCTATGCTGCCTCGTGAGTCTGGTCCCGACAGAATATAGAATGATGGATATTTAAATTCCCTAGTGAGGACGGCAGCCTCCTCTCCTCGCTCAACTCTAGTATTTTCCACTACAAGTAGGTCCATCCGCAGGCCCGGCAACATAGCGGGGCAATTCTTTGAATGATCGTCATTGACTCTCATAGGTATGAGGTTCGTGTCGGGATGACTGAACATAATGCTGTCAGAGTTTTAACCAGCACACACGAAACATAGAACGGCCGCCGTTATCATGCATTCCGGGAGGGCGCATATCTAGTGGTAAGCTTTCGCCCACACAACACCGGCGCCCAATGACCAAAGGCCGGAATCGCCATCACGGCAGCTAATCTACGTTCGTACGACTTTATAGCCCAACGACGTTGAGGAGCAGGACCGCATGGACTTGGCACACCACATCTACGGTCTGCTCCTCGGAGGAGAGCTCCATCTCGCCCCCCTCGGTGACAACCCGCAGCGCGTTCTTGACTTGGGCACCGGCACCGGCATCTGGGCCATGGACTTTGCAGAGTCAGACTCCTCCACGAAAGCCCTGAAGGAGAATAGATCCTGATACTTGACGTGTAGCCAATACCCCTCTGCAGAAGTCATCGGCACTGATCTGAGCCCCATTCAGCCCGAGTGGTACGGCATTCCCGCACTATGCCTCTTGGTTCAACGACGCTCACCAGAAACAGGACACCGCCCAACTGCAGATTCGAGGTCGATGATTTCGAACTGGATTGGGTCTACTATAGCAAGTTCGACTACATCCACGCCCGTGAGCTAGGAGGATGCATCGCCGATGACGAGCGGCTCTTCCGCCGAGCTTTCGAGCATCTGGCCCCCGGCGGCTACTTGGAGATGCAGGCTGTTTACCCGCGCTTCCTCTCCGACGACGACACGGCCAAGCTGGCAAAGGACGCTCAGTTCTGGATGACCAACATCTGCAAGGGTGCGGAGAAGTTCGGCAAGCCCCTCGACTCGGTACCCCAGTGGATAGACAAGATGAAGGCCGCCGGATTCGTCGAGGTCGAGCACGAGATTCGCAAGGTTTGTCCTCCCCATCTGCGCATGCAGGCGGCGTCCGAATCTCTGGAACCTGAACGCTCAACAACGATACCTAGGTCCCCTTTGGCGGCTGGCCGAAAGACCCGACGCTCAAGGAGATCGGCAGGCACGCGATCATCCAGGAGCAGCAGCTCATCGACTCGTACACGCCCGGCATCTTCTCCCGCGTGCTTGGCTGGGAAGAGATGGAGATCCAGGTTCTCATGGCCAAGGTGAAGAATGACCTCAAGAACCCGGCCATCCATCTCCATGTTCCCGCCTACTTCATCTGGGGCAAGAAGCCGGCGGCATGAGSGCCCTGCTTAGCATCGTGGACATTTTCATTAGCGAACCAATCTTCTATATTTGATTCCAACCATTATCTAGTAGCCATCTTGAGGTTCTATGATAGGTGACGGGGATCTTTCCGTTGGCTGTCTTGGGTACACGATGCCAGTGGCGCATACGTGCCGTCGTCGCTGTTCTCCTTAGAAAGAATACACCGACGTTATCAGCGTTTTTGACGCTCATCAACCACGTGCTTATATCGCCACTCTGCAGCCAGACTTCGGACGAGCACCAGCACGTGGTCGTGTCGGGGTAGAAAAACGCCACTGCCAATCAGTTTCACAGACTGAGCTGTGAATAGATAATTAGTTGTCAAGGTCCGAGCCGGTTCCTTCACAGCCGCCGATACCCCACTGAGGAGGCGAACCCCTAGGCTCTAACTCGACATCACTCTCCCACGTCGGCAGCCTGATACGCGGTCTGGCCATCCTATTCCTCTCGTAACCTACAACAGCAACCAAGGCGCTTTCAGCTGCGATACTCACACGAGCAGAAGCAGCGCTGTTTCCAGATGACGACATGTCCAGCCGCATGCTCTCCTACAGCGCCGTCCTCAGGCTAACCGGCCCGCATCATGTGGTCTCGGTTGTGGCAGAAGACATGATAAACCTCTCCTCATCGCGCCCCCTTTCCAGCAAACCCTTCGCAGCCTGCTGTCGTTTCCGGACCCCCTCGGCAAGCCTCCAAGAGCGGCTCTGGAACCAGGCGCACGACGGGCTCCAAGCGGCCGAACCCACGATGCTTCGTCCGAGCTAGGCTGCATAGGACTGCCAAGGAAGCCGCCATCAAGCAGTAGATCGGCGACGGAATCCCGACGATCAGCGTCGTGAAAGGCCTGGTGGACAAGGGGATTCAGGCCGCCCCGGAAGCCACTGTCGCTAGGGCTGACGTCAGCTTTGCGCTAGACGTTAGTAGTTCTTCTGAATCTGGCCGGTGCCTACTGACAAGGACAGATACTTGAAATTGTTCGCCGAGCCGGGCATCAACCTGGAGGGTACCTACATCGTGAATAGACCGGCACTGGGCCCTAGTCGTCCTACCCCTCAACGGGCCCGGTCTTAGCCGTATTACGAGCTCAGTCGGGAAGCACATCGTCCAGCTGTACCACAAACTCCTCCTCTACCATATGATGAGCGTCTGCCTCTGCCACCGAAACCCGGTCGCCGTCTTCTTAAAGACTAGTCATGCTGGACGACTGGGGCGGCGAGATCAAGACGCCGAGCCGCCATCACCCGCATCGACAATAGTACATCAATTCGGGAAGTGTTTTCGCGTTGAGCATCGTCAGCAAATAGTAGACAATCGCACGTATATTTTCTTTCTATCTATGGTTTCCCACCGGGTAGTGATCAACTTGTCGGGGTCGCTCTCGATCCAGCTCTTCTCTTACCGCCAGTCAGGTCGCACAGATAGTCTTGGAACCTCCCCATAGTCTAAGCTTTGCGTATGCTCTTGAGATCTTCCCATAGGCTGATGTCCTTTTTTTGTTGCCAGTGTTTCCTTTGTCAGTCCTAGGCTTACCCTAGTCGTATCACGGAGAAGGCAACGCCTAACTTAAGGATGTAGAAATTGAATTGTACCGGAAGTCAGATCTATTTCCTAGTAAGTTCAAGAGTTTTAAGCTAAATATGATTAGTTAGCCTGGCAAATAACGGAAGTATATACTTGAATTTATTCATACCTTAGCGTCATTTGGAGCGGCCGCCACCGTCAAACGGTCAAGCACCATGTTTCCTCCTTGAACATCAAAAGAAAAGTCGAAGTTTTCCAGCTCGCCTTCCCGCGTATTACAATAGAAGAATATTTTCCTTTGTGATATAACCATCAATCGCCCGTCAGGAATTGCATCAAGCACGTCCGGAAGATGTCCGGAAGCGGCTCTAACACAAATTAAAGTACCGCCTAAGATTCATGATATAACACTAGAAAGCCTGCAACCTCCAGTCACTGCAACCATCAGATGTGGTCGTTGACCCGTCATTTGCACGAGATGATGCAGGAAGGTGAGAGAAACGCAACCTGAGTTGCACGTGATGWCTGGCCGACTCTCAGTGTGGCAGATGACCTGCGGAGATGGCCAAATTGCGGCAGGCTGTGCACCTGTCCACCCCAGTAGACAGCTGCTTCTAAGGTAGACGACTACCTCACTTTGCACAGACGGACCTAAATTAAGGCCTGGATAGCATTTGATGACCTGAACTCGTTCTTGCTATTTTTGCCTATTTTAAGAGGAAAAGTTCAACGCTTGTCTTGAAAGTTCCTTGACATGGCTGGAGGGAGCCGATATGGCTGGAGCGAGCTGGTGGTTAAGGGGCTGTGCGGGCTCTGAAGTGGGTCGCCCCCTGATACAACCAGCCGCTACGGACTTCGGCCCGTCAGACTCCTTCCTCCCTCCTCTTCTCGTGACTTCCTAAAGTACCGACAATACCTCTTCCTATCGTTGACTTCCTGTGCCCCATCGTGCTCTCCGGCTGGGTTCAGCTGAGGTGTTCCGTGGCAATCTCTGTCAGTCCCAACTCGCACCAAAGGAAACCTACCCGGTGTACCCTCGGGGCCAGTGCCGTCAAGAGACAGAGTTTCCGGTGTGGCTAGTATGATTATCTTGCGCTCCTGAAGTTTTCTCCGGAGAGCCCTAGACGGTCGCGGTTGGCACCACGTAACGGTCATTTTCATTCGAATCTGGCAAGAATTCTGTGGCTGGGATAGATTCCCGAGCCACCGTGGCAACGATGTGTCAAACCTTGATGTTCCGGACGTGGGGATGTTGGGGCCGCAAACGGGATTTGAGAAGCGATTTCAGCTAGCTGCATCAGCCTCTTCCTGGGCGTAAGGATACCGTCATCTTCACTCTCTTTCTGACTCGGGTCGACGCAGCTTCAACTTCATCGAGGTAGCGAGGGTCATCACTTGCATATTCAGTGTCTGCTGTGACATTAGCTGTATATCCATCGACCCCCGTGACGAGATAGTCTTGCACAGCCGCCGTGTGTTTGCAGGTGTGGAGCTGGGGCCAGGTTCGGACGGCCTAGATTCATACCCGGTCTTTCCGGCGACGGTGCTACACAAGTCTATCAGATGAGAGCTCAGATAAGACTAGGTGGCTGCTGTGGGGCTTTGATTGTTCCTCTGGGTGGTCTTATTGTCGGCACACACTTCCTTGCCAGAATTGCAGGCCGCGTCTTCTGAGTGCAGCATGATTCGGTATCGCTTTCGTCGCTGCTAATTATGACAGAGTAGGGCTCACTGGGGGCATCGATCGAAGGCCCATTAGGAAATTTMCGTATATTCGACGTCATTATTTTGAGGATGGAGGCAAAGAGGATGAGGGATGATTTTGAGGAGAAGGAGAGGAAGAGACACCGATATTGGAGGGGACTTTGTGTCAGATTTATAGCCTAAGGGCGTCGTCTTGGCTCGGCCCACGCCCTACCTCCGGGTACGATACATTTAAGGCATAACACAGCTAGGACGGGAGTACGAGCGAAGAATGGAAAATATACGACCCACGTCTAAGCCACCTTTCATTAAGGCCATGGCGACTTCCCTTCACGCCGTTAATCCAAACCCTGCAATTATGGTAGGCCTGTGGGTTGGCACGAAGAAGACGGCCCAGGCTCGGACCTTGATATAGCAAGGCACCCATCCTAGCCGCCACCACCATCCTTCCGTAGCCCCTGAAACTGATCCGCACCCGTCTCCCCGCCTCTTGAACCCGTGAAGTCCGTCATGACCTTTGCCTCTTTAGGTGAGTATCACCACTTATGAAATAGTGACGAGGTCTTGCCAGTTTGCCTCCTTGGCATCCCTTCTGAGACATTTTGCTTCCATGCGTCCCATATTGGCCGTGCAGTAGTCTGTTGCCTCACGAAACTGATCCACACCACCCTTTCCTCAGCTTTGAAGCGTCAACCTCCTGTCCTTATCCCTGACTGTCGAACCACTTCTTACCGCTCCTGCCTCCCTGGGTAGGTATACCCTCCATGTTGGCGTCGACGCCTTGCCTGTCTACCTTGTTGGTACCCTTGGGGGTGGTCCATGCTGCCCGACAGCAGAGAATCTTCGTAGGGGACTTTTCCATCAGACAATGCTGGCTCGACGTACATTCAGCTCCGTGCTACGTTGGTTGAACTCGTCCAGGGGTTTCCGCAGCTAGTTCAGATAGAGCGGCCTCCTCACATGGGAGAGAAGCCGTGGCCCCTGAATGGGGGCTCCCCTTAGGTGCTTGTGGTTGATTCCTTCGCAATCTTACTTTCGCAATCTTACTTTCGCAATTCATGAAGAGAAAAGGCATATACTGTGTGAAGATGTTGTAGCTTCTTGTCCGACTCTATATCGGGCTCCTTTGCTGAGCCGCGTTATGAGCTACAGTGTCCAATCACAAGTGGATCCCTCTAGATGAGTAGTGCACTCACTGCTTCGCCATACTTACAAGGTCGCGTTAACTCCCCCTCAATCATTCAGTGCATTGTATGTTAATTTCTCAATTCCTAATACTCTGAAGAGCCTGAAAAACCAAACATGAAACAACCCGAGGGAAATGACCGTGTCCATCTACTTCTAGGTCATAATTCGCCAATGCTACTGCTTAACGTAATCCCATTCCCTATGTCAATACTCCCTCCCTTTGCTTTCATCACGACACGCCCACGGACAAACGAGCCAAGCATATGCGAACCAGAGGAGAGTACTTCAATGAAATGTCGGCTCGTGTGCTAATCTCTACGCCCGCACCTCTCCTTAGCGTTCTAACAAACGTCGAGCAGTGTGTAGCAAGAGCAACGGCAGTGCCTTTACTGAAGCTCTGTCGATGTCTTGGCATGATACGGCATCCTGCAGAACGTCGCAGCTAGCGTTCGAGACGCCAATGCACTGCCGTGCTGTCATTACCGCGGACGGTGAACACGTCAGAACAGGGACTAGCCCGCTGTTGCCGATGGCCGAGGCAGTGCAGCGATGCTGTGGTGCTGCCTCGTCCTCGTCGCTGTTGGCCGTGAAAGGAGTGAAGGGGCCGCTGTCACTGGTGTTTGCCTTTTTGCCGGAGTTTTTCGCTGCTCAATACCAAGCTGTTGACGAAGGTCGGACAGGGTCGCTTGATGTGGCGGCCATTGTTCTCCAGATTCTCATCTTTCCCACGATGGTCGACTGTAGACGAAGCGTTGTAAGGAAGACAGGAACTTGGAGATAAAGGTGAGTGCAGCATTTGATGAGTCGTTGCGCATGACACATCTGGTCGATCTGAGGTGGCTGAGGCTCCATCGTGCCGCTTCATCGCGTGCCCTCCATCCTACACGTTTCTAGGAGAGGCAACTCTGGCGTCCTAGATCAAAATCTGTTTCCGAGGTGGTGTGCAAGGTGGTCCCCGAGGCGGTGCCCGAGACCGTCTGCGATGGCTAGAACCGAACCGCGATGGCATCATGGCTGCGTCGGCCCGACCGCCATGATCTAGCAGGAAAGTTGGCTAACTTGTTGAGCCATGAAGACACTATGCAGGCAATAGGGGCGAAGCCACCACCAAGGGAGCCAGCGTCAACCAGAACATGCAAATCTGCATTGGCCCAGCCCTGGCTAGCTACCACTTTCACAAGCATCCTCCAATGCGGTGCCAGGAACCCTATCACGAGCTAGTATCAAGAGCCGGATCGCTCTCTGAGGCGTCATGCAAGCAAGAGGGGAGGGGCGGCCATCAAAGGAGAAGCGTCATAGCGTCACTCCAGTCCGGGTCCTCGTCTGTCCACCTTGACAAGGCTGCCACGGGGGCACCCGCTCCCACTACTGCTCCGACGCGTGATTGTGAGCACGGTGTCGTTCTGAGCTCATGAGCCGAGTCCTCGCTTGGGTGATCATCTGGGTGATCATCAGGGTGTTGGCCTGTCATAGAAGAGAGGTCTCAGGCTTTTAGTCTACGAAGACAAATCGAGCACAGCGGGAGGTTGGAAGTATCTAGAGATATTCAAGCAGGACGCGGCCTTGGAGTTGAGGTCGAGCCGATATGTTGACACCACAGACGAAGGACCACGTGCAGCTGGCGTGCCGTGGTTGACCAGTAAAAAGGGCGCTCCAGAAGGCAGTAGTCAGGATAACTGCAAACGCTACTCTGGTATTGTTACCCCAGAGGTCTAGCCCACGTGCTCTTTTGGCCGGTTTAACTATGCCCTTACCTCCAGCGTCTACATCCTGACTTCTAGCGTCCACATCCTGACTTCCAGTGTCCATACCATAACCTCTAGTGGCCGCGTCTAGTTGCTCTCGCATCTTAAATGCAGTTTGGGCCATTCTGTCTCGTTCACCAACAAGGCGAATGATTGCACCCTCTAGAGCCGCTCCACTAGCCTCGCTGGCAACGTGAACCGAGTGCAAGTAGCGCAAACATGTGGACGCGGCGGCATGGGCAGACCCGCAACCTAGAGCTAGGTGTGGATGCTCGCGAGCCGGCTGGTCGTGGCCACGTCTCGACGCCCTGCTCCTTCTCGTGGTCGAGGAGCCCGGGGGACGAAAGGGCAGCGTGGTCGGCTTTGCACGCGTCAGCGGGGGAGAGCAGAGGGCAGATACGACTCTGCCGCCTTTCTTTTCTCGCGTCCGTTTCGAGTCGTCAGCCACCTCCGAATGCTGATGCCTGCATCGCCACACGTTAATATTTGCCGGATTGAGCGCGATACTTTGAGAGCGAGTGTCGCCGTCACATTGACAGGGCAGGCGGCAGGAACGGTTGGTAGCGCGGGCGTGATGTTGATACATCAAGTGCATCGAATCAGCCACCGGGCGGCAGGTGCCCGGTTCGTGTGGAAGAGGTTGGATGGAAGGCATCAGCGACGTCGATCCCCTGGGCCGCATTATTAGCGGCCGTCTGGGCGGCCACCCCTTTTGCCTAGACTGACACCCGTTGTGGCACAGGCCATACAATATACCGATCCCTACGAAGCAGGCACGCGGATGCCACGGGTATACCAACAACGCCGTACACCAGTATCTGACGATGAGGGCGATATCGATGCCGAGCATGACTCTATTATGCCTGACGAGTRGGCTCAAATGGAGGCACGGTGGGCAGAAGAGGAAAGGGCATGTCAGGCCCTAGCTAAGGAGTTTGAGATGCCTGCCTAACCAGCATATATTTATATCTTTACTCGTTATTATAGCTTCATTTACGTGCGTTGCGTGCGTTGCGTTGCGTAGAGGGGTTGCTGAAGTTCGTTGCGGCGGGGAATCGCCTCATACAATTTTTGCAGTATCGGCGCTCTCGCACGACTAAGCCACAGCTGCCCCATAATTGGGTGTCAGTTTAGGCAAAGGGGGCGGCCGCCCAGACGGCCCCCATTATTACGACGTGGGCTCCAGCCGCTATTGGACGCACTTGACGTCTGGGCGTGCGGGGGCTATCCACTGGCGCAGCGGACAGGAACCCAATAGGTACGGAACAGCCTGGGTGGCCTTACCCGTTGGTGTGTCTCCACGAAGCCGTCCGCAGTGTCAACACACTAATTAAGGGCCTGCCTTGCGTGTCCACCTCGTTACACTAGACATCCAACCAAATGTGGGTCAGCTGTGGCTGTATGGTGGCGGAGGGCCGATACCGYAGAATTACATAKAGAGATTCCCCGCTTCCATACTGCGAAGTCGCGTATCGTAACTATAGTCTATAAATGAAGCTATAAAAACGAGTAAGATTAACTAAATCGTACGAATTCTTAGATGAGCTGTGCTAATCCTTGCCGTGCCTCCTCCTCTTCTGCCCACCGTGCCTCCATTTGAGCCCATTCGTATTACGGACTCACTATAATGCGCGAAGTATGATTATATGGTTACAAGATGTGTATTTTCAATCTATGAAGAAGAGAAAGATAAAGAGAAATGGAGAAAAACATATGTAGAGCGCGGGCCCTATATAAGTGGCAGGGCATGTGCCTAGGCCCGGCCGCACGGACCTAATGAC
>LFRF01000013.1:382166-419513 GCA_001189435.1 Tolypocladium ophioglossoides CBS 100239 | reverse complement strand
TTGGACATGGGCAGCGCCTGGTCGCCGCTCCCGTCCTTGCTGCTGCCGCTGCCGGCGTCGTCGGACGCGGGAGTGTTCGAAGCCTTCCAGTCCGATGTCGGCGTCCGCGATGCGCCCTTGTCTCCCGTCATCACCGCCGCACCCGCAGCCGCTTCCGCAGCCGGAGCCGCCACCTGCATCCGCCCGTCGTCTGTCGCGCCGGCGCCGTGCGCCATCGGGACTGCGGCGGGACGGGGAGTTTACACGCCTGGTCTGTTGGTAGCGGCCACGCAGTCGCCTCGTGGTGTGGACGCGAGGCGGGCAGCCACATAAGGGCGCTCCCAACATAGGCTGCCTTGGAGTGCTAGACATGCGGTTGAAGGAGACTGGGCACAGGCAGGGCCATGGATCCATCACGTGCATTGCCATCACGTGCATTGTCCATGCCAAGCACGGCAGTAGCAGGCAACGGAAAGAAGCCAAACTTGAGCATAGCACAGGCCAGCCACGAGGATGCGCGGCAACAAGACGGGAAGCAAGCGAGCCAAGGTCAAGTTCGGCTAACCATGTCCTTATCCGGGGTGGCCATCGACGCCGACAGGTCCGTCAAGTGTCTCTGCGGGAGTTGTCCAGCGGCCCACCACGGATGCCGTGCGGTTGTCACCTTGGCGGAGATGCTGAAATGGGGGTTGATGGAAGCGAGTTTTTGTTTCTCCTGGTCCTTCGTCCGAAGCAGGCCCACATGTTGCATCGCACGCGGTCAAAATAGTCCTGGAATGCCCTTTTGGTATCCTGACTTCTGGCTTCGATGCAAGTACCAAGACAACATGCGTCGAGTTGTTGAATTTCTCCAGTGACCTGCTTCTGGTGCTTGGCAGCGTTGTCCAGACTGGTTTGAGCGCCTCCATCGCCTTCATTCAGCTCTCCAATTAGCTGTTCAGCATCCTCTGCTTCAGTGTGTTTCATTTCCAGTGTTTCCGTTGCTTGTTGGAGATGCAGCGGGATTTCGTCGGTTGGCCATTCTGATTCCGCAAAGTTTTGCCGGTTCATCTGGTCGACTTTGGTGACCATCACGCCGAGGTTATTGTCAGTCATCTTTCCATCAGCTTCCACGTCCATGCTTTGGTCTTCACGAATAACATCAATTGCCGTTCTGTTGTCGGCAGCACGATCCCCCGGTGCAACCACCATAAGTCGGTCCAACTTGACCCATTTGGCGCCAGCAGCCTATGTGAATGTTCACACAGATTACTAAAAAGTTAGCCTCAGCAGCTCTGAGTAGCATGATGCCCAAGGTTACGCATGCTGAACCTGTGACGGCTGGCTGCAGTGGCTGTTTGCCTTGGTGCAACACACAAGTCATGGTGCAACTACATCTTTGGCCATTGTACCAGTGACCGTTCGAGCAGCAAAAGGGCCCTTTCTTCTGACAACTCCACGTCAAACGATGCACGCATAATGCAGCATAAAACCGTGGCCGATCCAATTTATTCTCATTAGCTATTCATCTATCGTTGACGTACTCATATACCCGATACGTACTCGAAGCAAATGACACCCTGTACGCCAGCTACCGCTGCACAAAAGCATAAACCAAGCAGGCCGGTCGGCGCACCCATCCATGCCCCCGACTTAGACGCCCATGGTGAAGTCGTGCTCGATGCCAGGCGTGACGCTGGCCATGAACTGGAGAGAGGCACATGGTCAGAATAGGGGACGCATTGGGGATGCTAAACGAGGCGGGGCGACCAACCTTGAGGAAGACGACCAGGTACTGGTCAACGCGGATGGCCACCTCCTGCTCGTCGGCGTCGACGCCCTGCACCTCCTCCCACTCGTCCTTGTCGGCCGCCTCCTGCGCGCTCCTGACGTCAAGCCTGCCCAGCTCGTCGACGAGCCCCTCCATGCCCGGGTCGCGGGCGACGGCCTTGCCGGCGCGGAGCTTGTCGCGGCGGATGCGCAGGGCGGCGTCGGCGCGGTCGAGCAGCGTCTTCATGACCGAGGCGTGCTTGCAGGGGTGCACGCTGGCCATCTTGATGTTGTTGGCGAAGAAGGGGAAGTCCTCGAGCGTCACCGTCTTGTCCTTGTAGTCGCCGACGATGTCGTCCATCATGCTCTGCGGGGGCAGCGGCTGGCCGTTGGGCAGGTAGCCTGACAGGTACAGCCGGGGCGTTCTGTAGTAGGGCGTGTACATGATGTACAGCGTGTACGTCCGGCGGCCACTGTGGAGGCCTGTTAGCGGAGAGCGGCCGACTGCAGATGCCGTGACATGCCTGTTGCTCGAGTCGGAGCCCACCTCTCGGATGATGGCCTCGTCGTCATCCTCGTCCTCCATGTCGGGGATGTCGTCTTCATCGTCCAGGACCGTCGTCTCGCCCACGTTGCCCGAGTCATCGACGGTCCGCACGTCCCTCGCCTTGAGAGGCTGCGAGCTCGCCAGCCCCCCGGTGCGCAGCCACCCGTCGTCGTCGCCCCCGGCCGCGCCGGCGCCCCCCTTGAAGTCGTCGCCGTCGTTGACGATGGCCTCCTCGTGCCCGGCATCGCCGGCAAAGTCGTCGTTCAGCCGGCGGTTGCAGGGCACGTTGCGCGTGACGAGGTAATGCTTGCCGGGCGGCAGGTAGCCGACGCGGCGGGCGGCGTCGTCGGCGTCGCCCCAGGCCCAGGTCGGGAACTTGTAGACGAGGTAGTCGCCGGCGGCGAGGAACTCGTCGGGCGTGATCTGGCCCGTCGGCCGGAACGTCGAGGTGTGGCTGACGGGCGTGTAGCGGTCGCGCAGCGTGTTGACGGTGGATTTGATGTAGTTCATGGTTGCGTCTACGTCGCAGTCGGGCGAACGGGCCGGGCTCAGCGCAGGCGCGGGACAGATATGGCGAGGGAGGGATGCGAAGAGTGCGGGACAAAGACGGCCAGGTGAGGCGGCATAGACGTGCGGGTTGGCTCGGCCTGTCGGGTGACTCGCGCAGGGCTGCCTGGTGATGATGTGCCTGGAGATGAGGTGCCTGGTGATGAGGTGACGAGGACGAAGTTGCCAGGCACCACCAGGCGACGAGAGTTGGGGCCATGGATGCATCACATGGCGGGGGTGGCGGGGAGCAGTGCCTTCTGATTGGCGTCAGTGGCCTCGATGATGATGGCGGGGTTGCTGGGACGCGTCGACAGCGGCACTCCAAGATACGGCCTGGGCACCTGGGCAACAAAGCACTCGATGCAGCGGAGCCATCAGGGTCCAAGGTCCACGGCGATGCTGGGCCCGCATGCATGCACACCTCGTGCACGCTGTACTTTGCATTCATTGCGAGGCGGGGCTGTCGGGTTGCTATCATGCATCATCCGCTTTCGGACGCCGCCGTCACTCATCCGCCTCCTCCGCCTCCTCCTCTTCGTCACTGACCTCCTCGCCAGCCTCAATCGCCTCCTGCCTCCTCTTCGCCGCCCGCTCCCGTTTTCTCTCCAAGAGCTTCGTGAGCCTCTTTGCCGTGTTGAAGACCCCATTCGTGCCTGTCCCACAGGCCGCGCACGTCGGGTCGCGTCTGTACCTCTTGAGAGCACACGGCTCACAGAAGTAATGCCTGCACCTCGTGACTATCGGCTCCTTGTATGCCTCCTTGCAGATGATGCACACAAACGGGATGTTTTCGAGCATCGCCTCTTCGTCGTCGTCGTCGTCTTCCTTGGGCTTATCGCGGCTCGCGCTGGCCACCACCGTGCCGCCCATGTTGTTCTTGCCCTTGGACACATTCTCCCACTCCTTGTCCAGCTGCCAGCCTTGCTTGTAGTCCTCTCGACTGTGTAAGAACTTGCTGCGAGAGGGAGTCACAGGTCAGCAGTCGCTCGCATGAAAGGTTGCAGGTTGCAAGGTTGCAGAGACTCACCAGTTATCGCCGAACCCACAGAAGCCCGTCTGCTTGTAGTCCTTGCACACATCAGGGGCAAAGTCTGTGACGGTAATGGTTCGGATATTGGTCGGCGCCCTGATCGGCCCTACGGCCCGTTGTGGAGCGTCTGGGTTCTTCTGTATGAAGCATGTCCGGTTCGCGAGGCCCTTGTATGTGCCATCGGGCTGCCCGTCCTTGGGAAGCGACCGCGTTGAGCCGAGCAGGCTCCTCGCCGACAGCGCGCCCTCGCCATCCTCATCGTACCAATTGCTCTGCTTTGTGGCGTCGTTTGCGCTGGTGATGGGGGCGTCTCGATCTGCTGTGAAGACGGTCGCTGCCAAGTTTCTGTTGCCGCTGGAGGCGTCTTTCGATGTGGCGGTGATCGCGGCAGTCTTCTTGCGCCGCTTCACGCGCTGGCCGGCCTCGTCTTCCGAGGACGAGTAGTCGCTGTCGCCGTCGCTGTTGGCTGGTGGCGGCGTCGCTGGCCGCTTTCTCAAGTTGGCCCTGCCTTTTGCGCCTCTCTTCTTGAAGATGGCAACAGGCGGGTTGCCGACCTGCGGCGCACCCGTATCGGACGTTTCCATTTCGTTGATGTGCTCTGGTAAAACGCGTCGTGGTCTGAGTGACGCTGCTTGATATCTGGCGCTCCTGAGTTGACGGAAGCTCTGATGTCAGTGGGGCGAAAGCTTCTCGAAGGCTGACTAATGAGTGGGTCCAGCACCTTCTGTACCGCCCCGCACGGTCAAGAGGAACAACAACAACAACATCAACAAAACACCAGCGTGCTCAACAATCTGATTCAGCATGTCGAATATTGCATCTTGAAAGCGCCCTTGCCATGGGCCGCTGTAGATGAATATACTCGCGAATGCAACACATCGGTCAGCACGCGGAGCGCCAACCCCTGGAGAACTCATTTTCTTCCGAGGCAGGCATGTCGTGGCCCCCAACTCGGTGGTCTAGCATCGGACCTGTCCGAGCTGGCTCAACAAGATCTCGAATCGAGACATGCAACTGAGACCAATCGAATCGGGCTGTTTCACAAGCCCGTCGACGGCGCTTGCCAAGTCGACGAGGGCGCGTTGTGCAAACCCGAGATCCGTCATCCCTGCGACTCGCGGCATCGGAAACAAGGGCAGTGTGGTTGGCGGCTTGGTCTGATTGGCCGGCTGGGCCCCGGTGTTGATTGCGTTGGGGAAATGAGGTTGCGTTATGCAGAGCACAGCGCGTCCGAGTACTCGTACGGAGCACGGGCCACGGGCCACGGGTCAACGACTGGAAGGCTGGCCATCTTGTTGATGGTGGTGAAGAACACCATCGGCACTTGGTATGTAGGCCGATTGTCGTGTGCGGCAAGTTGCATCACTCGTCACTGGCCGTCGAAAGCGGCCGATGACGATGTGCAGCGCAGCCAGAGCATCTGGGAGGGGCGCTCTCACAATGTACAATAACGTACGCACTCACGTTGGGTGGTGGTGGCGCGCTCAGCTGAGTGAGGCTCTTGGCGTGGCCCTTTGCGAGGAAGCGCAGCAAGAATCGTCCAGCCGCACGGCTTCGTATCAGCCCCGTCCCAAGTACCCCCTCGTGCTGTACTCCGTACGAGCAGCAACACCAACTCTGGATGAATTTCACAAGCTGCCCGGCGTCTTCACCTGGCACGGCGAGCTCCACCGAGGACCTAGCGCATCCATGATGCATGAAGGGGCCAAGGCTAAAATTTACACTTCGAGCCCTCCTCGTCACTCTTCCTTTCATCCCGCATTCACGCTCCCTTCTCTTCTCCTCCGGCACAGCTCCAGCAGTCCCGTCTCCCGCGCTGCTGGCTGTCTCTCCCCTCGCACTGCCGCGCGCCCCGATTACGCACTGCGGCAGCGCGTCTGCACCTTGTCTTGGTCTTTTCTTACTCCTACCCAACCAACCTAATACTTTGTTTGTCTCGCTGTCCCTTCGCAGCCTCCCGTCGCCGCGACTCGCCCTACGCTCTCTACCGTACTTGTACATTGCCTCGTTCGCCAATCTCGCAGCTTTTCGTCTGCCTCGGGTCCTGCCGAGGACTCCCGCCTCTGCCCGGTCCTGACTCGAAGCGTGCGGCAAGCAGCAAGCCACCCGAGCCTAAACGGCTGTCCGTCTTCTCGACCTGCGGGGAATAATCAACAAGGCCAACGTCGTCGCGTCCAAATCATTCCAGCCCAGCGCACTGCCGCGTCCTCGGCAAAACAAGCCGCCAACGGCGCGATCCCGCCCACCTTCTTTTTGTTCTACCACCTGTTTTCCTTGCTGTTTCTTCGTTGCTTCCCGACGTGGATGCGCCTCTTGACCTCCTGCAGCCGGACCTGCGCTCTTCAGGTCGTCTTTGCCTGACCCCCGACCCCCTGCAGGCACTCCTGTCCCACGCTGTCCCACGCTGTCCCACGCTGTCCCACGCAGTCCCACGCAAGGGGGATTACTTCAGCGTCGCTCGCTAGGTACCTCCCTCAGGTACCTCCCTCCTCGCTGGGGTCTGCCCTCGCCCGCTTCTTGTCCTGCCGCCACCCCCAGTCGCCGACGTGCTGCGGAACCGAAATACTTGATGGTCTCGCGCCGCTGGTAGACGGTCTTCCTGTCCAACTCGCTTCACCAGCATGGCTTCGTCTCTGGCCTCGGCCGGGCGACCGAGCCTCCCCGCCCCCGGGGATGCTGCCCACGATCCCTTCGTCTCCAACGCGTCCCATCCGACTGCTCACTATCGCTTCTCCGACTTCGACCATGACCTCTTCGCTGCTGGCCCTGGTTCCTCGCCCACGCAGGCGAAGCGCACGCTGGAGGCCCATCTCGCAGAGACGGACCGCCGCCTGGACGAGGCTGGCAAGCTGGGCACTGCTCTGGTCTCCCAGCGCAAGGCGCTGGCCGAGCAGCTCCAGGAGGTGGACAAGCTGCAGGCCGAGGGCGAGCTGGGCCCCGATCTGCGCAAAAAACTGTCCGAGATAGAGAGAGAGTACAATGATCTGGCGCGGGAGTCGGCCAGGGTGTTTCTGCCCAAGCAGAGGGTGCCCAGCAACGAGACCAATTCGGGCTCCCCATACGTGCCCGAGGGCCGCAGCGGCAGAGTGAGCTTCGCCCGGCTCGCTCCGTACACCTGTCAAAGTTGCTAATGGGTCATGCTAGCGATCTGTCAGTCCGTCCAAATTCGAAAGCCAAGCCACGGGCTCTCCCACCAAGCTCAGCGTCCCGAACCGCAAGATTAGAAATCAGCCGTCGAATCGCGTGCACGACATCGAGTTTGCTGCAGAAATCAGCACGTCGCTCATTGCCCAAGTTCGGAACCTGCAGGCACTCCTCTCCGAGCGGGACGACGAGGTTAAGAATCTTCAGGGAGAGAGGACCAAGCTCGAGATTGAGTCTGAGAATTTGCAACAGCGCCTCAAGACGCTGGACGAGAGCGAACACCGCTACAAGGATGAAAACTGGAACCTCGAGACTCGCCTGCAGGAGGTCTCGACGCAGCAGAAAGAGGCAGCGGATCGCGAGAAGAAGCTGACGCAGGCTCTCAACCTCTCCTACTCGGACAAGAACTCGGCCCAAAAAGAGCTGGACGAGGTCAAGCTCTCTCACTCGAAGCTGGCCGAGGAGCATGCGGCTGTCGTCAAGCACCATGATATCGAGCTCGGCACGGCCAAGCGCAACATGGTCATGGTGGAGGGTGAACGGGGTGCCATGCAGCGCAAGATTGACGACCTGACGAACCAGAACCAGGAGCTCGCCAAGGCWTTTTCCCTGCAACGTGGACGAACGACGGAGCGAGAGCCAGGTTCGGGCATGAGCGACGACGACTTTGAGACGGCGACCGATAACATCACTCCCGAGCACTCTCCCCCTCCATCTCCCATCAAGGGCACACCGAGGCACTCGGTGCTGGAAACGGAGACGATGAAGACCTCGTTGCACCACGCTCAGAGGACCATCCAGAGCCAGCGAAGCCAGCTGCACCGCGAAAAGACGGAGAAGCTTGAGATGCGACGCATCATCCAGGATCTTCGCGATGACCTAGAGAAGGCCAGGAGCGATGTAGGAGGTGCAACGTCGACCAGGCGAAGCCGCAAGGTCGACTCTAAAGAGGTCAAGAAGCCACCACGCCTCCTCGGTAGCTTCCGATCAGGCCGGCAAGAGGTTTTGGCCGACGATCCAGAGTGGGAGGATAACCCCAACATGTCACCAAGATCCGCCAACCCAGCCTCCGGCCGGCGCGTGAACGTTGCCAACCCCACAGACACCAGCGACCACTTTGAGACTGCCAACGAGGCCAGCGAATCTGCGTTCGAGACAGCCAACGAGCGAGCTACGGAGACGGAAGATTTCCAGACAGGAAACGAAGACTTCTCTGGCAGCGACGACGATGCTGAAACTGAAACCGAGAGCCCGTCCCGAGGCTTCGGCCGGATGAGACGGCCCCCGAGCCTGCCGGCTGGCCTTGCCCGGCACGGCAACCGAGACTCCTTCCACAGCACCGCATCCACTTCGGCTGATGAGGACGACTTGGCGGAGATGCGGACACCAACGGCAACGCTGTCCTCGCCGAGAAGCCGGATCCGCCTCAGCCGCGGCCCCTTCTCCCGGAGCTCGAGGCAAACCAGCGAAGAGCCCAATCTGCGAAGCAGCCCCGCAAGCTTTGCCAGTGGAGGAACCCCTCAAGCAGGCCAGAGCCTCTTCGCCGAGCTACAGGACTTTGGTGGCAGCGACGACGAGTCGTTTACCGGTACGCCAAGCCGTCGGAGCATACGATCTGCGACCCCTGGCTCGATCCGTCGGACCATGTCACCTCCGCCAGCTGTTCCGGAGTTGCCCAAGGTCATAATGGTGGATAGTGGCGTCATGACCGACCCCGTCAAGATCACGGCCGACGTGTTCGAGGAACTGTCTCAACGACCAATCTCCGTCGAATCCGTCATCAACGCCCCAATGATCCCCCCTTCTGCAGCTTGGAGAAGCAGCCGCGGATTTGACACGGACTTCTCACGACCACTGTCCACGTTTTCCTATAGCGATGCTGGTGCGCAATACGAGCAGGATATTGGTGAGAAGCTTGCGCAGTTCCCTGTGCCGCCAACGTCGCCTCCGCGGGCGAATCCGCAAACACCACCGGCTCTGGGCCTCTCCGTGATCCAGTCCGAGCACATCGAGCCACGCGAGGAACCTCAAGTACCACCGACGCCTCCAGCCCTTTGCCTCACGCCCCTCGCCGTACAGCATGTCGAACCACTGGCCGAGCCCGAACTCCCTAGGCCGGCTCTGGGCCTCTCCGTGGTCCGGTCCGAGACCATCGAGCCACGCGAGGAACTTCAAGCACTGCCGGCTCTGGGCCTCTCCGTGATCCAGTCCGAGACCATCGAGCCGCGCGAGGAACCTCAAGTACCACCGACGCCTCCAGCCCTTTGCCTCACGCCCCTCGCCGTACAGCATGTCGAACCACTGGCCGAGCCCGAACTCCCTAGGCCGGTTCTCGCCTTGTCAACAATCGTCGCCCAAGGATTGGAGCCTGTGGTCGAGGCGGAGGCTCGTCGCCCAGAGCTGACCATGACGTCGGTCCTCGCAGAGGTGGTCGACCCAGTTGCCAGCCCGCCACCGTCGCTGACTTTGTCCGCGATTGCCACCGAGATGGTGGAGCCCAAGGCTGAGCCAGTTTCTGCGGCGCTCGAGGTCATTACAACCCCAGTGGCGCTGCCCTCGCTCAACATATCGGCCATCATGTCCGAAAATGTAGAGCCCATCAGCGAGCCTGACATCATCAGCACCCCGCCTTCTCTCGGCCTGTCCTCCATTCATGCTGAGCATTTGGAGCCCAGGGAAGAACCAAAGGTTGTCCCGGCCCAGCCACCGCTGGCTTTCTCAGACATTGCTGCAGAACATGTCGAACCAGTGTCTGAGCCCCAGCCTCTCCCGCCCGCGCTGGCATTGTCTTCCATTATTGTCGAACACATGCACCCGATCATGGAGCCGCCTCCCGCTCCACCCGTCCTGACTCTGTCATCGATATCCGCCGAGCACGTGGAGCCTGTGAGCCCTCTGCTGGAAACGCCAATCATGTCCAGTTTTGGCTTCTCGGCGATTGAATCCGTCGAAACACGGCCGATGTCGCCACGCAGCCCGAGAAGAGATGGATTCATCCTTCCCCGGGACAAAACATCCCTGTATGGCGAGACGGAGCGGCCTGAGACGCCACCCAGCAGCAGGATGTTTGGATCGGTCATGGCGCGCGGTAGAAGAAACGACTTCTCCCCCGTCATCGCTGAGGATGAAACACGACAATCCCCAAGAGAGAGGCCCGACGCGGAGACTCCCGAATCGCAGCGACCGTTCAAAGAAATATCGAGCAACTCCAATGTCCGATCGTCACGGAAGCTTCACGCGCTGACGAGCGATCAAGGTGCTCAGACTGCCTTGACTTCTGGTGCAATCGACAGACTGCTCAACGGCGGGCTGCGGCAAGCGAGTGGCCACGTCAAGAATGCTTCCCCCAGCTCCGTCGGGAGCCCTGATACCACAGGGACTGTCCGTATCTACCGGTCACAGGAAAGCTTTGACAGCATAGTTCGCGGCAAGGTGCCCGATGAGTCGGCCTTTGAGACGGTGCCTGCATTCAGGCCGGGCAGTGCCGCCAGTGGGAAAGGTTCGATTCAGGACGCGCCGCCACTCCCCCCCAACCACCGGCAAATCATCGACGCGGTGCGCACGGGGTCGTCCCGCGGCAACATGGGTAGCATGGCGCCTCCGTTGTGGCCCGCTTCAGCTATGAAGCACCAGCCTCGCACCCCGAGCCAGCAAAGGCCAGCCTCTGCCGCATCGGGTCGAGGCACTCCTACGCCACGAGCCATCCGCACCGGCTCAGCCCACGGGACCGCAGAGATCCAATCGCCAGCGAAGCTTACGGCACGATCCAGGCAGTCCTCTGTATCATCGTTCGCCTCGGAGCTTGATTCTCGGTTCAACATTCGACCCGGCGAATTGGGCATCGATCCGACAGGATTCAACCCCAACACGGATCCTCGCATGATCCAGGCCATTACGCAAACCATGATCGGAGAGTTCCTGTGGAAGTACACGCGAAAGACTGGCCGCGGCGAGATGTCGGAGAAGCGACACAGGCGCTACTTCTGGGTCCATCCTTACACAAGAACTCTATACTGGAGTGACCGGGACCCGTCCACGGCTGGTCGCACTGAGCTCAAGGCCAAGAGCGTTCCCATCGAAGCTGTGCGGGTCGTGACTGACGACAACCCAATGCCTCCCGGTCTGCACCGCAAGAGCTTGGTGATCATCTCTCCCGGACGTACCATCAAGTTTACGTGCACTACGGGGCAGAGGCACGAGACGTGGTTCAATGCGCTCTCGTACCTCCTGCTGAGGACCAATCAGGACGGCCAGTCGGACGCTGAGGAGGTGGCCGAGAACATTACCCGCGAGGATGTTGACGAGTTCAATCCTCAGTTTGGTCGCCGGCCTGCGAACGGCAGTCGCCCACGGGCACCGCCGTCCTTGTCCTCGTACAACTCGCGCACGACCCAAAACGAGTCTCCGGTGGCTGGAGTATCGATGAATATTCCGACATTGACGCCATCGACCCACAAGCAGCCGACATCGAGGGCCTCCACGGGCACTTTCAGCAAGCTGAGTGGATACTGGAAGGCCGGCGCGCCCAAGCTGTCTGGCACATTGTCGACTCTTCGCGGCCGCGGCCCTACTAGCCAAAACCTCGGCATATATGAAGCGAGTGAGGTTCATGACAGCGCCGAGGATCTGCGCGAATTTATCGAGCGGCAGGATAGGGAATCTGACCGACTCGAGAACGTGAGAACCTGCTGCGATGGTAGGTGCAAACGATCTGGGGACAGCGAGAAGTGTTTGACTAATGCGTGTACAGGCAAGCACGATGTCGGGACTCTGCACCAGGCTACGAGGAGAGGCCGCGGCGCTCATTCACACTCGCACCCAGGACCGTCTGCCTCAAACACACCCATTGCGTCGACTCGCTCTCGAGCGTGAGCGGGCAGACGGGCTTTATCTTTCTCAACACTCGCTAGACCTGTTTACAGTTTGGCTTGGCCATTTACGACCAGTATAAACCCACGGAAGTTTTTGACGACACTTACGATTTGCCTCTACCATAATCGTGCTGCATTCTTGCGAGACACAACACTGTTGACGTTGTCGCCAGACCGGCATTTAATCCATCTACCAACCGACCACAGACCATCGTTTGGGACGCAGTGCCCGTTTTCACGTTTTCCTTGGATCTGTTTCGTTGTTTGCTTCCCGGAACAATCAGTCACATCCCTACCTACACACGACCGTCTTGGCAATGGCCGAGTTTCCCATGTCTACAAAACAAAATACCTTTTGATTTCGGTTGGTTGAATCGGCAGCTGGGAGGAATGGGCCAATGGCGCTGTGTGTCGACGGGAGTGTATTTGTGCTCGCGGCATTAATACGGCGGCTACGCCAGGGGCATGTTTCTTGTTCACCAGATTGCACACCGAGACGGCAGGATGTCCAAGTCGCAAGGTACTGACAGACGATGGCTGAGCTCTGCTTGAGGCTGAGGAGATGTACCAAGTACAGAGTACGGACTACCTGTTGACTATGTAGTCGAGGGGAGCAGAGAGCATTGATGACTGTACGAGACTTAGGTATATATATATACAGAAACACGGTAAACAAGTTGTTGAACTGTGCTGGAACGCGACCGTAGGGGCCCCGCAGCGCCCCGCAGCGCGGGCAGGGCGCGGGCGGCTCCCGCTAGGCGGAATGCAGTGCAGGGAACTTTAGCGCCTCGAGCACGCTGTGGCCAGGCTGGCCCATCACATGACGTATCTGCGGCACGCCCTTTGTCGCGCCGGCACCTGCATCCCTGCATCCAGTGCTGTCCTTTTGTCATACCTGACAGGTGCTTTGCACGGCCCACCTCAGCACCCTCAGCACCCTCAGCCAGCACCCTCAGCCAGCACCTCAGCGCTCACCGACGGCCTTTCCTCGCTTCAACGCCAACGCCGAGCGCTGCCTCAGAGACGTTGGATGCGTGTCTCGGTCCCTTCCCCTCCGATACCCGTCCGTCGACTTCGTGCGTTGCCACGGCTTTCCTTGTCTCTTGTCCCTGCATGCCGCCGATCCCCTCGGGCAGCTTGTTGCCATCGAGCAGACAGCTTGCCAGGTATCACCGGCGTCACCCAGACGGATAGCTGGGCCCTGCTTGGCCTGCGCTGGGACGAGGCACGGCCATGGGGGGCTGGACCGCGATCCTCGTGGCATACCTCCTAGGAGGCGTCACCTTCATCCCGCTCGTCGTTGCCGCCGTCCTCGCCCACGCCTACTACACCCTTCCCTACCGCCACGATGTCGGATCCCCGCGGGCCAAGGACGAGGCGGACAGCATTGTCCAGCCTGGCGACGACGCCGCGCCGCTCGACGCCGCGAAACAAGCTGCCGCGGAAGAGCCCAAGACGCGTGCGAACCAGGACTTCGACGTGGCCGCCGGCTACTTCGCCGGGTGCCGTGAATACACGCCCATGGGCATCAACGCGAAGCCCATAGAGCGGTCGACGCCGGTGGGCTCGACGACGGTGGCGGCGCCGAGCCCCAGCGTCTACCAGACCATGTACAGGAGCATCTTCGACCGGAAACCCGTGGCTGGGCCCCTGGAGACCAATGGTTTGAGCCAGCGGCCCAAGAAGGCGGGCAACGTCTTCTACGTTGTGCTGCGGTGAGTGGCGCCTAGCTTCTGCGGAGGGCTACTCTGCTAACACGGCAAAGGCACGGCCATCTCATGCTTTTCGACGACGACGAGCAGCTCGAAGTACGGCACGTCATCTCGCTGGCGCATCACGATATAAGCATCTTCTCGGGAGGGGATGTCACGCCAGAGGGCGAGCTGTTCATCAAGCGCAATGCCTTGTGTTTGTCGCGGAAACGAGACGGAGCAGGCCAGGCACCGGACGGCCAGGTCTCAAAGCCCTTCTACCTGTTTTCCGAGAACTGTTCGGCAAAGGAAGACTTCTACTTTGCGCTGCTGAAGAACCAGGAGCAGACGTTTGGTTTCGACACCTCTCCGCCGAAGCCCAGGCAGTTTGATGTCAAGAACATCATTTCCCTCGTTCAAAGACTACACTCTTCCGAGGACCACCTGCACACCCGGTGGCTCAACGCAATGCTGGGCCGCATTTTCCTCGCCGTCTACAAGACGCGCGACCTGGAGAACTTCATCCACGAGAAGATTACAAAAAAGATATCCCGAGTGAAACGGCCTTCATTTCTCACCAATATTACAATCCAGAGGATAGAGACTGGGGAAGCGGCTCCGTACTTTGCCAACCTCAAGCTGAGAGACCTGACGGTGGAGGGTGAGTGCGTCGTCGAGGCAGACGTCAGGTACAACGGCAACTTCCGAATCGAAGTCGGGGCCACGGCCAAGATCGACTTGGGCACCAGATTCAAGGCTCGGGAGGTGAACCTGGTCCTGGCCGTGGTCCTGAAGCGCGTGGAAGGCCACGTCCTTTTCAAAATCAAGGCTCCACCAAGCAACCGCGTCTGGTTCTCTTTTCTGACCATGCCCAAGATGGAGATGGCCATTGAGCCCATCGTAAGCTCGAGGCAAATCACATACACGGTCATTCTCCGCCAGATCGAGAACCGCATCAAAGAAGTGTTTGCCGAGACTCTGGTGCAGCCGTTCTGGGACGACGTGCCGTTCTTCAGAACGGAGCATAAGACGTGGAGAGGAGGCATATTCGAGGGCGATGATGCGGTTGAGTCGTCTGAAAACGTTGAAGCCCTGGTAGACGAAGCCGCCGATGCTTCACTTGTCGACCGCGCCGAGGAGAGTCACCATCTTGTCAACGAGACGCGGCCACTCGAGAAGAGTTACAGCATGCCAATCACCGACGTGCAGCCCGAGAAGACGGGGCTGTTTGGCCGAAAGTTGAGCAAAAACGCGAACAGCAGCTCGACTTCTGTGGCCTCGGCCGGCGTGGATGCCAAGGGACCAACGGCCAGCCCGTTGCGTTCGCCGAATATTGTTAAGAACTCGACGGACCCAATCGTGGGCACCGAAACCGCTCATGCCGACCTCTTCAAGCCGTCTTCGTCGCCGCCGGACCACGCCACAAACTTCATGGCTGCGCTGCAGTCACGATCTCGAGATGCCTCGCCAATGGCGACACCCATGGGGTCACCAGGGAAAACTGGCTCGTTGGCCAAAGCCCCTAGCCAGTCCTCGGCGTCGTCCAAGGAAGGCGGGGATGGCGGCAATGAAGAGACAGATGCCACCCCCGTCCCTGCAGCGCGTCGAAACACTGCATCATCCACTAATTCAAGCTCCCATGGCGACAAATCAACCGCCAGTTCTCCCGCGCCGTCGACCACAAGCTCGCTCAAGAATCAGGCGGGGTCATTGGGTCGAAACTTTTTCCTGCGGCGGGAGAATACGAATAACGCGACTTTGACGGAATCGTCCAACGGCGACATAAAGAGGAACACCCTGGCTGCAGTTGCCAATGCAGCCGTGCAAGCTAGACAATGGGGATGGAATGCCATCCAAAGGCAGAAAGACGCCAGGCGGAACGGAGACAAGGCTGCCCAGGTCGACCTTAGCCAGCCCATGGGTCGGGGACAGCCGCTGCCACCACCGGGAGTTCCTCTACCTGGTCCTACCAACGGAAGGACCAAGATTGGGCCGATACCCGCTCCCAAGCGCAAGCCTGTTCCAGACCAAGAAACCCCAGAGGCCCTCGAGGCAGAGAAGGAACAGGAGTCTCGTCCTGTGCCTGCGCCGCCCTTGCCACCAAGGAGGAGGCGAGGAGCAAGCCAAGAAGAGGAGGAAAATGTGGAGCAGAATATGCTCGTCGTCGCAGCGCCGGATGATTCTCAGCCTGGGACGCCAGCAGTGGAGGACGAGGCAAACTACGAGGCGCCTTGGACGGAGACGGCTACTGTGGTCGAAGGAGCCCCAGAGCAGGTATCAGAGGCTGAGGATACCGCAGCGGCGGGCCCATCGACCAGGACACGCGAGTCATCACTGTCAGACAAACTCGCACCTGGCAGCCCCATGGTTGCCTTTCCCGCGGCCGCAGTTACTGGCATCGAGGATGATGACGACTACTCTGGCTGGCTGGAGGAAGATAACTTTGATGATGAGCAGATCGGGGAGACGCTACCAGCAGCCGTCGCTGGGGACGCTGAACAAGGGGGCCCCGGTGGGTAGTCGTCAGCAGGTACTTGGTACAGCATGGCAAAGACTTGTGACGAGGGCGTTTTGTGGCATTACGAGGGACTATTCTTTGGGAACGGATACAATTCGATAGCAGGCGTGAGGCGTTGAATGGAGCGGGATTTGAGCTCGACGAGCTGCTTAGCTCCGCTTATACCGGGCAGTGTACCCGTTCTCCTCGTTGGCCTCGGAAGCATCAAGCTGTGGCCAACCAGGGTGCATTTCGGGGCAAGCAGACGTGCCGAGACTCGTGAGGGGCACATGCGATGCGTGGTATTCTTCAACCTACCTGCAACCCCCGCTCAAAACTGCCGGCCGTGAGATTCGTTGTCTTTTCTTTCTGGGACCTTGGTGAGTTATTGCGATTTGAGATGTATGTGAACCAGCCTGGGCAATTTGTTCAGCTCAGCGACGGCGCACGTCTGCACGTGACGGTGCTGGGCGATGGGGACAAGACGCGACCGCTGGTCATGGCCCTTCATGGGGCACAGGGCGTGTCTGATCACAGAGAGCCGTTGCGGTCGTTTGAGTTCTTGACTTGTCGCTTCCGGGTGCTTGTCTACGATGCGCGAGGCAGCGGAGACAGCGATTCCAAAGGCCCCTTCACCCATGAGCGCTGGGCGTCAGACGTCGACGAGCTGAGGTGAGCCTTTGTACCGTCCCTGGGTTGCGTGCGCGCCTTTAGTTGACAAGCGTGCCAAATAGAAAATGGGCTGAAGCAGAAGAGATTGTTCTCGCTGGGGGCTCATACGGGGGGATGATTGCCCTGGAGTACGCCATCGCGTATCCGCAGCGCACCTCTGCCCTGATACTTCGTGACACCTGGGCAAACGGCGTCGCCGGCTCCATGAGCTGCTTGAAAGCAGTGCTCACAAGCCCCCGCATCAAACCCGACCCTGATCGCCAACTGCGGGCCTGGAGTGGAAACATTCGCGACAATGAAGACCTGGCCGCTGCCTTTGCCGAGATCCTCCCCATCTACACCCCCAAGGACGCACCGCCAGACGCTGGTTCGGGTACCAGTGAGGACGCTGTTCCGTTGAAGCTGAAGTTGCACTACGAGACGCACAACTTCTGTTTCACCCACAACCAGCCAAGGTTCGACGTACGGCAACAGGCCAAGGACGTCAAGGCGCCGACACTGGTGATCTGCGGACGACATGACCCGATCACGCCCGTCATGTTCAGCGAGGAGATTGCCGGACTTGTGCCGAATGCCCAGCTGACGATATTTGAGAAGTCAGGCCACAGTCCGGCGGCGGATGAGCCAGAGGCCTTTAGGGCAAGAGTGTGGCAATTCCTTGACGGAGCCAAGATCTAAAGGCCGTACGATGACTCCTCGGCTTCGAAGTATACGCGGGACTGTGATGGACGGCGAGCTGTGTTGGTTGCGCAGTGGAAGATGAGAGATGGACTTATCTAGATATTGTTTCAGGTGGGAGTCAAGGGGGAAAGAAAGATGTTCGAGGTCTCCTTTGTACTGCAACCATCACCTCGCCTTTTCGTACATTGCTAGACATGCTGCAAACACACACTTGGGTTAGTGCCGCCGCCGAGGCCACGTGGATCTGCAAAACACCAGCTTTCCCGAGAGCCAGTCACTCGGACGGCTGCCCGCATGGTGGAGTGCCAGACAAGGCGGGATGAATGCGCCTGTTCTGGAAAGCCACGCAGACGAACGGCGTGTCTGGACGCATGGCTCGGGCCGAGTGGCAGCCGCCCATGCCACGGCCAGGGGCCCAGCAACATCGCAGCCAGCCTCAGCAGCGGACTGTCGCGTGACCCGCGGCCAGGCACGCCATTGCCTCTCCAGCTGCTTTTCTCACGCCGCCAGTGGCCAGAAGGCGATTGAGGCGATTGAGGCGATTGAGGCGATCTACAAGGTGAATTGCGTGCTGGCTGGCAGGTGCGAGGTGTGGGCTTGCCAGCTGTCAGCTCCTGCCTTGTATGTCTCGCCATCCAGGAGCACCGCTGCCACTCCTTCCTCCTTGCCCTCCTGTCCGCCCTCACCCCCCACCGACTTTCCCTCAACACCAAACCATCCAGCACGCTGCCTTGGACGCGACATCGAGAAGACCTCAACGCCTCCCGGGCCTCGCAGCACGCCTTTGCAGACAGCTCCTCGCCTGCTTCCCTGCCCAGCTCGGGCCTGTCCCCTTTCCTCCCTTTCACCGCTTCGCCGTCTCTTGTCTCTCCGCTGGTGCCGCAAACGCGAGACTACCCCGACACTGCATCTTGGCTTGCCAAAGACTCCTGCGCATAGGTGGCTGGACGGTAGGCATCTTCAGCTATTGGTTCCTCTCACGGTGTTCATGAGGGTCGCTGACGTGTCGAGTAGAAACGCAACGCTCTCTCTCGATGCCTCCTGCATGCCAGAAGCCGGAGAGGAAGCCATCTCTGGGACAAGGTCTCAATCTGCACTCAATGCGGAAGGCTGCTTCATGCGAGTCTCTTAGCATGGACAACTTAGCTTTATCTGATGATGAACGCTACCGCGGCGGTAAGCACCGTTCATATTCATACATAGCCCTTTCCACCTCTACCATGTCATTAGCAGCAAGAGCACACATTGCTATTCGCCCCTACCATTCCCGAAATCCGTCTTCGACACTCATCTTTCATCTTCACTAGGACCATAAAGCTAATGTTTGCTAGGAGCACGCTGCGAAACTACGAGGGACGTTTCGCCGGGCCCGAAGACTCGGTAAGATACCCACTCATTCGTGCTTTGCAAACACCAATACAATAGCTAACACCACACCAGGGCCCAGGACAAGAAGCCTGCTTCGGAAGATGGCACCCCAATCTCGACAAGGTATGGATATAAATCCCTCACGTAGTCGTGGTTCCACGGCTGACACTTGCAACAGATCGAGCAACTTCCTCGTTGGATCCAGTGAAGACGATGACGTTTTCACTGATGGCTCAAACGACGGCTTTCACGCAGCCCCGAACCCTCGCGAAGCAAAGGAAGTAGCCGTATATCAAGACTCTGGTGACAGAGCCGATCCACAGACCATGTATGCAGGATCGTCCTGCATGTTTGTTGCCAAGTAAGAACCTCCACATTTCGACCGCCATTCAACATACACTGACTCCTGCCAGTCTTCCGCAACACTTTAGCGATCGATTGCTTGAAGAGGAAGTCACCAAGGCCTTCAGCCAGTTCGGAATCGTGTTTGTCAAGATTAAGCGCGACGGCAGAGGCATGCCTTTTGCCTTCTGTCAGTATACGGTGAGTACAAACGTGGACAATCCTACACCACCACGCCACGGCGCTAACACGCGCTAGAACGACGTCGACGCCCGGAATGCCATGATAAAGGGCAAGGGCACGGTGATTCTCGAGCGGCCCTGCCGTACCGAAATGGCGAGGGCGCATAGTAAGCTTCCCATCACCAGTCATTTCAGCAGTTGCTGACACAACACTACCAGCCTCGTTCGTGGTCTACAAGCTGTCTGGACAGCGAATTCGTCTGAGCGAAGCACGCGATCTTCTCCGTCGCCTCGGCGAGGTTGCCAAGACTGAGTATCTCAACGAGGGACTTCGAGTCATCGCCCGTCTTCCACAAGCCGTCATCGCCACGTACAAGATGTACGACCCGAGACGCGATCCCCTACGAGTGAGTTCCATTGCCATTGCCCTCGTCCCCGCATACACCGTGATGACCGATGACATTAGACGTTTGCAAACGACCCAACCTTTTGCGTCAAGATCTACGATCCAAAGGCACTCTCCGGACAGGGAAGTGCCTCCAATGCCCCCCGTGAGGGTGGCTTCCTCAAGCAGTATGACCGGGATAGACGTTCGGCCTATGTTGGAAATCTGCCGCCCAGCATGACCAGGGATGTTCTCAAGTCTCTTGCTAGCTCTTGCGGCGAGGTCCTTGACGTGCAGCTGCATCTCAAGGAGGTGCAAGGCGGAGGTGGTAAGTCGTGAGCGCAACAAAGGGAGATGCCATGTACTGACTCATGGTTCAGGCCAGAAAACCTGTTTCGCGTTTCTCGAATTTACCCGACCGGACGCTCCTAACGAGCTTGTTGAAGCAATGGTAAGTGCAACGCCATCCCAAGTCGGCGCTCCTGTCTTCACGTCCTGGAACCGAGACCGAGCTAACAGGTTTGCTCCAAGAACAACACGGAGATTGACGGGTACCGTATTCGAGTTGAGCGAAAGCAGTCGCGACCCATTGAAACCCCTCGACGTGTGCTGCCCCAAGCCGGGGATACGCACGAGCGATTCTCGGGGCGTCGTCCACGCGTTGGCTCATTTGAGCTCGAGAAGCCTTCAGGTGGCCGGTTCGGGACTCCTCCAGGAAGCATGGGTTGGCAGTCTCGCCGCGCACCGTACGCGTCCAACTCATTCACTCCGGGCCGCAGTCGATATCCTCGCCCAAGCATCCTTGGTTCCGGAGCATCCCCTGCAGGTAGCATCTTTGAGCCGGTGATGCCGGCATTCGCCGCCTCGCCCGACGGCTTTGCTGGGCCTTGCCAGATTGGTTCGGCTGCCGCTGGTCTCTCTGCCAAGAAGTCGGTCGACTTCGACTTGTCTCATCGCTCCGAGTCTTGTTCATCGGTAAATTCGGTGTCTGGCCCTGAGGATGCCTACGTGACTTCCAAACCCACCACTCCAAAGGCTGCTGGCACGACGGCGACCTCGTCTGCTAAGAAAGCATCGGCTTCCCGAAAGGTGGAGGCGCCAGCACCGCCCACGGCCATGCCATGGATGCCTCCTTATCCGCCCTTTGGATACCCATACATGGGTGCTCCGATGACCCCTCAGACCAACCCTGGCTTCATGTATCCCGGCTACATGCAACCTCCGATGTACCATCCGATGTACGACATGTACGGCAACATGTTGATGTCCCCGACTCACATGATGCCTTCCTTTGGCGCCCCCGTTTCGAACGAGACGCCGGCCCGTCCCGATGACGACAAAGCCAGTGATGGATCTGGCGAGAAGCCTGATACAAACCACTTCAAGGGCAAGGGACGGGCTTACTGAGTCGGCATGTGCCACCGACTCCACGTGGTCAGGTCACGTCCCATCATGAGAACCAAGGTCCTCGCTGTATTTTCCCACTCAGACTCTTTCCCTTTGTTTTGTTCGCTTGTTTTAGACCTTCAGCCCTTGGCGACGTCAAGGGCAACACGCCCCAGGAGTGCACTAGGCACCTAGCAGCTTGGGCTCCAGCGGGTTGAATTGCGGCTCATTTCTTTCACGTCATTCATTGGAGTGGTGTGAGCACTTACAGCTGTGTGCACTGTGGTCCGCCACGCAGCTTGGTGAGTTGGCCACGACGGCCCTTGCAGCAGATCTTGTGAGAATCTGGTCGGTCGGGATGACCGAGTAGCATGGATACGCGACATGTGGGTGCCTCTATCTAGGTTTCTGCGGTTGACACATCTGGCTACTCCGTCTCATCTTGGCCGCGTGTCCAAGAGTATAATTCTGGAAATACCGAGGGATATCAAATCAGGGACAAAATTAGGGGAACGGGGCAAAAAAATGAAGAAAAGCGAAAAGTGCAAAAAAGGGGGTGGGTGGGGTCTTGGGGCAGTCGGTGTCAGTGGGACGCGAGCAGTCTTGCGGTAGATGTCATGGTATTTAAATGAGCGATGCACAGAACAGAAAAGGGATGTTCCCACCAAAGTGGCCGTGTCCAAGGTGATGAAGACGTGCCAGCTTGATTGAGCTCTGGCGAACTTGAGATGCTACTGCAAGCGGCGACGGGCCATGGCCACTCCAGGCCTGGACAGCGCACACGTGTCGCATTTATGCAGGGCTTTGATGCAAGTCGCTTGCTCTCGGCAACGGGTAGGTTCGGATGCGTGATGTTTGCCGTCTCCCCTCGCGCCGGTATCCTCTTCTCGTACCGGGACTCGCGGCGCTCGCCGGCGTCGAGACGGAGACCAAGCCCGAGCTCATCGACTCGGCTCGCCTCACCAAGCCTTCCCTCTAGACCATTGTCAAAGGGGAGAAGAGAATGAGGTGYTGTCGGACTGGCTCTCGCCGTCCCCAATGCCATGCTATAATAGTACAGATACTCGTGCCAGTTTACATTGCCTTGCGCACCCACGCCCTGCCTCTTGGTGATTCCTCCCCCTGCCAGCGGCGGCGTTCAGCCCACGCAACACACAGCCTATTTCGCCGTCGACTGTCCCAGCCCACGCAACACACAGCCTATTTCGCCGTCGACTGGTCCCAACCGGCCCGCCTTGCCTGCTCCTTATCAATGGCTGCCTTCTCCTCGAGGTACCGCTGCAGGGTCGTCGCCGACGTGGTGCCCCATATCCGCCACGGGCCGGTCTCAAACGTCTTCTGGTTCGCCTGCCGCGACAGCACCACGTACTCGATCTTGTCCTGCAGCCTCAGGCTGCCGGGGATGGGCTCGCCCGTGGCGGCGCTGTGCCGCGACGCCTGCTGGGTCGACGACACGGCCACGACGGCCTGCTCCGTCACCATGAGCTTGTCGAAGGGGTTGACCTGGTGGATCTGGTGCGACAGGAGGCGCGGGTAGAACAGCGGCCGCGTGTACTTGACGAGCTGGAAGCGGACGCGCTCCTTGGGGTCGCGGCGGTCGACGGCGGCGGTGAGCTTCTTGGCGAACTCGTCGAGGCAGATGCGCTGCAGCGTGGGCTTGTCGCCCTCGGCGAAGGCCTCGAGCATCTCGCGGTGCATGGCCCTCGCGGTCGGCGCGATGTTGCCCCGCCGGGCTTTCCACTTGGGCCGCGTCGTCCAGCTGGGCATGGACTTGAGCTTGAAGTTGAGGACGGACACGGCGCCGACGAGCCAGTGCTTCATGCGGCTCCATTGGTAGTGCGCGAACGCGGCCGGGCTCCGAGGGTAGCGGGACAGCGGCAGCGCGACAAAGGTGCCTGCAAACGCGTCAGCCAGGCGCTCGCGGGCGCTGCCCGGCTGGAGCCACGGGGGAGCACGCACCTGGGAAGAGCGGGCCGCCCCCGTCCCGGAAGTACTCGGCGTTGGCCAGCTTCTGCATCTGCGACATGCTCTGCTCCTTGTTCATCTTGCTGGCGCTGATGCGCGACGCGCGGTCCAGCTCGCGCACGATGCGGTTCCTCGAGGGGGCCGTCGCGTAGTGGCAGGCTGGGGCTGTCAGTGGACTGGCGGCGCATCTCCGCAGCTGGGAGGATGCGCCGGCGCGCCGGGCGGGCGCAGCCACAGAGGCCATTGGGGGAGGGCGCGGTGCCGCAGGTGCAGGGAGAGGCTGTACCGGTTCTCGGTGGAAAGGCAGTATCGAGCGCGAAGCATCGGCGTGACGTGATGTGACGTGGGAGTCGTCGAACGAAGTCCTGCGGGAGAGAAAAGCAGCGGGTTATTAGTTGGCCCGACCCGCTGCAGGGTCTACCACGTGGTCTACCACGTGCAGTTCTCCATGGCGGCACCACGCAGCAGCGAACAACCAAACCTGCATCCCCAACGCTTCAGCATCCAGGCCGCGCGCAAACCCTGCACACGCATTCGCGCAAGCACTCGCAGAGGTCCCTCCCGCCGCACCTCCCTGCCCCCTGCCCCATGCCCCGGTAGCGACCGGCTGCCGCGGCCTGCGCTCGTGCGACCCGACCGGCTCAGCCGCGAGCCACAGCAGCAGCAGCAGCCAACAGCAGCAGCAGCCAACAGCAGCAGCAGCAGCATGCAAACGACGCGGCCGCTCCTCGCCAGGGGCTTCCTGGCGCGCAGCATGGACGAGCTGCGGCGCCGCTCCAGCATAGGTAGGCACGTGCGCGCACGCCCCCGCCTGCCAGCCGCTGACTCCCTCCTGCAGCATGGAATCTCGAGGCCGTCAAGGGCCCGCAGGGGCCGCGCCCGCTGTACGACTTCCGCACCGAGGAGCGGGTGCGCGACTGCATCCTCATGTCCGACGCGCTCATCGGCGGCTGCTCGAGCGGCCGTCTCGACTACGTCTCGCGCGGGCCCGGGCGCGCGCCGGCGTCGTTCGCGCGCTTCCACGGACACATATCGACGGCGCTGCCGCCCGACCGGCCGGGCATCCAGCGCAGCGGCTACGCGGCCTGGCGCACGCCCGACCAGCCGCCGACGCTGTTCGGCAAGGCCGTGTGGGACATCGACCCCTACACGTACCTCGCCCTGCGCATCAAGAGTGACGGGCGCGCGTACTTGGTCAACCTGCAGACCGAGGCCGTCGAGCCCACGTACCTGCACCAGCACCGCCTGTTCGCGAAGCGCCCCGGCCAGTGGGAGACGGTCCTGGTCAAGTGGAACGACTTTGTGCGCACCAACTACGGCTTCGTCGTCGAGCCGCAGACGGAGCTGCTGCGCCAGAAGGTGCGCAGCGTGGGCGTGGGCTTGACGGACCGCGTCGAGGGGCCGTTTGAGCTGTGCGTCGAGCGCGTGTGGGCGACGAACCAGGTTGACGAGGGCGCGCCGGTGGTCCAGTCGGAGGAGAGCGAGCTCAAGAACCGCAAGGGCGAGAGGATCCAGTGGTAGATGACACGACCAAGGTGGTTGGGCCAGCGACGGAGCGGCTGGCTCGGGTGGTTATTACTAGGTGTCCCACGGACACATCTATCGTCTACCGAGAAGCGTCCAGCGACGGACGGAGCGGCTGGCTCAGGTGGTTATTACTAGGTGTCCCAGGAGAAGCGTCCAGCGTCTCCGCTGCGCAATACAATACAGGCGCTCATATCCTAGGCGCGCGCGTGTCACCCCCCCCCCCCGGCTCAAGGCGTCGGCGCGCTTCCGCAACTCCACATACGCCGCCGCGTAGTCGGCCGCCAGCGCCACCTCCCCCGTCAACTTCATGAGCGTAGCCTTCTTGGCCATCATCTCGCACTGGCGGTCGACAGCCTCAACGGCCGCGTACTGGTCAAAGGCCCGTTGCACCGCCGCCAGCGCCCCGGCGACGTGTTCCGTCCGCGCGCTCGACCGCGGCGCCGCGCGCCCCGCGAGCCCCATGTTCGCATCCGCCAGGTACGAGTACAGCTGCGCTGCGAGGCCCGCGGACTCGCACTCGAGCGCGCGCGGGAGCACGGCCGTGAGGAGCTGCACGGCGGCGTCGAACTCCCCGAGCGAGACGAGCATGTTCGACAGCGCGCCGACGGCGTCCCAGAGACAGGGCATCAGCCGCGCGCGCCAGGCGAGGCTGGCGGCCTGGATCGCCGTCGAGAAGGCTCGCTGTGGGCGGCCGCATTGGTCCAGCAGCGATACGCTGAGGAGGAGCAGCTTGACGCGGAGGGCAATGTCCTTGCTCTCGTCGCGCGGCTTGGACATGAGGTCTTGTACGCGTATCGACGCCGCTTGGACGTCTCCTCGGCGCGCGAGGTAGTCCGTGTGCAGCGAGTCCACCAGGAAGGCCATGTCCGGCTCGAGATCGTCCGACTTGGACTGCAGAAGCTGCGCCAGCAGCTCCTCCGCGCCGTCCAGGTTGTTGTGGTGCAGGTCCCGCTTCAGCTTGATGATGCCGCCGTACTTGTGCCAATACTGGCTGGGCTTCCAGGACCGCAGCGAGTTCTCGTCCAGCCGCTCGAGCCGCTGCAGGCCGGCGTCGTATTCCCCCCGCTCGGCGAGCGCGAGCGCGATGCGGCAGGCGTGCTTGAGCTCGTCGTCGAAGACCGAGTGTCGCGCGTGGCACCGCAAGAATATGTCGGATGTGAGGCTCGACAGCGGCGTCAGGCCCAGCCGCTTCCAGAGCGCGGCGTAGAGAGACAGCTGCGCCCCGAACATGCTCTTCATGTTCCGCTCGACGATTATCTGGGAGCTGCGCACCACGTGCTCGAGCGACGTCGCCACCGAGTCGCCGTTGATGAGCGCCAGCTTGGCCTCGCTGAGGAGCACGGAGCTCCAGAGGGTCCACATGCCCGACTCCTTTGCCTTGACGCGCAGGAACGCCATGCTCTCCTTGCCGGCCCCCAGCAGGCTGTTCGACTCCATGTCGCGCACGAGATCCGGATGCGCACGCCCGAAGTGGAAGAGCCAGTTGAGCGCAAAGTTGAGGCACGTCATGTCCCGGTTTTCGCGTGCCGTGGAGACCGTCTCGAGCATCGCCGACACGGCGTCCCTGTGGCATCCGAAATCGGCCTGCAGGACAGCCAGGTTCATCAGGGCGTACTGGTAGAAGAGGCGGTCGCGGTACTGCATCGTGTAGTCGAAGTATCGGTGGAGGCAGTCGAACGCCGTCGGGTAGTCTCCCGTCCGCCAGGCGTCGAGAAAGCTGCGTCCTTGTCAGCAACACGCATTGGGTGCCGCGGGGGCAGCTGACCTGAGATAGTGCGTCAGGCTCGGCACCAAGAAGCTATCGTGAAGCAGGTCCTGAAACTGGTGGCGGATCTCGACAGGAATCCGGTTGCCGTACTCTGCAGATCGAGTCAGCACATGCGAAGAAACGCTCTCGGCAACCACCCACTTTGCATTTGCTCAATCTGGAACTCCAGCAGGACCTCGATGTCGTCTGTGCTGACGGGGATGGTCCCGCTGTGGTCGCCGGTGAGCATGTCGCCATATGCCGCCGCGGCCAGAGCAGAGACGCCGTCGGGATCCCACTCCTTCTCGCCCAGCAGCAAGACGTTGTCGAAGCTCATGCGGCCGAACGCGGGGTTCTTCCGCCTCAGGTAGAGGGCCGTTGGTTGGCGGTACCGCACAAAATCTTTCCACAGCTCAGTGCAGTCGTGGAATGTCAGTCGCTGGAACTCGAGCTGCGCTCGGCGGATGAAGGCGCCATAGGGGGAGTGTCGCGACAGCTTGATCCTGTCCCCCTGGTTTTGGGCGTCTTCCCCGAGCATCCGCCGCTCCTCTCGGGATCTGGCCAGGAGCGACGCGATTCTGTTGAAGAACTCGTGCAGCGCGTGCAGCGAATTCATGTCCCACAGCTTGCCGAGAAACCGGTCCCACAGCCTCCGCCCCGGCATCCCCATCAGGAACGGGTAGCTGCCCAGGAGCGTCTCGAAGTCCTTCAGCGCGATGACCAGCCCGACTGTGCGCTCCGCCTTGTCCCAGCGCGTCGCCTGCGTCGAGGCCGGATCCGAAGAGCCATGGTCCAGGATGTGGGACGTGATGAAGGACAGCACCGGCATGACCGCATCGCTCGGCACGGCTTCCTCGACGTACAGCTCCAGAAGGGCCAGGAGCCCGAGCTTGGCCGGCGTGAGGTATCGAGCCATGGTCCGTACGACTCCGAGCTGGACTGGCGGCGCTGCTTGCTGACAGGCGGCGCTGCTTGCTGCAACGCGCTCTGCTTGCTGCAAGGCGCTCTGCTTGCTGCAAGGCGCTCTGCTTGCTGCAACGCGCTCTGCTTGCTGGACAGCTCTTACTCTAGCACGGGGCCATCAACAACAGTGCGGACTCGAGGGACCCTTTCATGCATGTGCTGCGGACCTGGTGAACTTGAGGCGACAAACGTGACAATTACAATGTCGGATCCGGCCGACGACGTGATATTACGAGCACAGCTACGTGACGGAGCGCGTTCTCGCACTGGTACGGAGTACTGGTCGTTGGTCTGGCGGAATTTCTTCGGCTGTGGCGCACCCGCCTCAACCTGCCCGAGAGCGCTGAGCAACGTCCAGCTCGGCTTACCTTTGAGGGCCAAGACAGTCAAGTCGCAACTGGCCGATACCAATTGGCCGCAAGCCATGGCATACCGAGCCGGCCTTTTCTTCGAGGGCGAGGATACAACAGTCGCGGTCACCGACAGAATACAGCGCCTGTGGGACGCCGCAGCTGGTCACAAGAAAGCGCGCCATGGTACAGTGCCGACGTTGCAGTCAATTCAAAGCGACCATGTACAAGTCCTCCCCGTATGCTCCATCAATTGCCGACAAATCCTGCATCCCAGAACCGCCTTACGCAACCTTGTCSTTGTTGTGATAGTTGACACTCTCGTTCCAGCTGTTACATGGTTAGCATTGCCTTCGAAGCCGGAACAGCATCCAGTGTTGCCGCTCGTGGACGTCCGACGTACAACAGAGTCTACCGGTTGTCAGCCTCAGTCACGTAAACAAACAACACCATGGCCTACCTTGTCACCGTCACCCCACTGGTAGTTCTTGGTGCGGATGTTCTGGTAAGGGTACTCGGTGCGCTCCTCCAGAGGAGGCATGTGGTCCCAGTGCTCCCAGTGAGCCCGCCACAGGTACCAGGCGTTGGCTCCAGAGAGAGCCAGGGCGGGGATGACGCCGCTGCGTCTTGTCAGCACTGCTCGGGGAGGGAATTCCAGGGTCGACGCAATTGCCAAGTCACGAGAGACCATGACCTACTAGATGGAAATCTTCTTCCACAGCTCTGCGCCCGTCAGCCGTCAGCATGCTTCTCGTCAGTCGCGAACAGCCTCCACTCACCAGTCGTGCCCTTGGCGTGCTCCTTGATGTGCTGGCGCTCCTTGATGAACTCGTTGCCCGTCGAGGAGCTGGCGAAGCGTCGCTGGGCCGCAGCGCGCAGCTGCGCAGCAAAGCGCGAAGCCGTACGGGCTTGTCGCGAGGCAAACATGGTGAATAATGGCTGTCGTGATTGACGGAATGAGGGTTGCGAGATCAGGTCATTCGGGAGCTCGGCTAGAGGAATTGGTTCCTGATGCCTCAATTGTCAGGTGTCAAATGAGGGTCGCCGCACGTGATCTCGTGAGGCGCCCGCGCAACCCAGCGCAGCACCATCCTCGCGACGTGGGGCGAGGAGTGGTGACGTCCTGATTGAGATGGCTTCGAGTGAACCCGCGTGCGACAGTCTTCTTTTTCGTCTCGTCTGATTATTTCCTGCCCCTTCATGGCTAATCTGAGCCTGCATCTGCGACTGATGTCAGCTTCGCCGATCACTGTGGGACGGACAAGACTCGTCCCGTGTCCGCCCTGCTACCACACTAAAGGCATGTCAAAGGCTCAGGCCCCCTCACAAGCCGCGCTTTCGAGATGACGGGGTTTCGCATAACCACGTGGAATGGTATCCATCCATAGCCCTCAAACTCCCTTTATTCGTGGCTAACAAGATGCCTGCCTAGTCAACGGCATCAGGTAACTCGAGAGCATCCGGCACCTAGGCTCGGCTCACATTCGATACAGAAACCCGTTCGGGTACCAGCCGTGGAGGGGCCAGCGGACGTTTCAGGTGAGCCCCTCCAGCCGAGGTCAGGCATGTTCTCACTAAACATCCTGGACAGGCCATGTTCGAGATCCTGGAGGCGGATATTGTGGTCATGCAGGAGACCAAAATACAGCGCAAGGATCTGCAAGATGACATGGTCCTCGTGCCGGGCTGGGACGTCTTCTTCAGCCTCCCGAGGCACAAGAAAGGCAAGCTTCACGGTCGACTGGTTTCCCATGCCAGCCGACTCTCGATGGGGACGCAGCTGACGTCTTCACCGTAGGATATTCCGGCGTGGCCATCTACACGCGCAATGCGACCTGTGCACCGATACGCGCCGAAGAAGGAGTCACTGGCGTCCTCTGTCCGCCGAGGTCCTCGACAAAGTTTCGTGAACTCCCGGACGACCAACAAATCGGCGGCTATCCTCGACCGGGCCAGCTGTCGGGCAATATCGAAGAACTGGAGCTCGACTCGGAAGGCCGTTGTGTTATTCTCGAGTTTCCCGCGTTTGTCCTGCTTGGCGTCTACAGTCCCGCCAACCGAAACGAATCCCGCGACGACTTCCGTGTCGCCTTCCTCGAAGCTCTTGATGTGCGGATACGGAACCTGGCTGCGGCTGGCAAACAAGTCATCCTCACCGGAGATTTAAACGTCATCCGCTCGGCGATCGACTCCACAAATGTCACTGAAGTCCTTCGCAAGGAGGGCATGGCCTTGGACGACTGGATGTCAATGCCATCGCGGCGCATCCTCAACCAGCTGGTATTCGAAGGCACGGTCCTTGGTCAACGAGACGAGGGGCGGCAGCGCCCTGTCCTATGGGATCTGTGTCGGTGCTTCCATCCAACCCGAGAGGGCATGAATACCTGTTGGGATACAAAGCGGAACACGCGACCAGCGAACAACGGCAGCCGCATCGACTACGTTCTCTGCGGCGACGGCTTGAAGAGCTGGTTTACGCATGCCGACATCCAGGAAGGCCTGATGGGATCCGATCACTGCCCCGTGTTTGCTACCCTGGCGGATACCGTGGTGGTTGGTCGCAGGACCGTTCCTCTGGCCGACTTGATGAACCCTCCCGGCATGTTTACCCATGGCAAGCGAGTTCGAGAGTGGTCTCAAAAGGATATTCTCCCTTTGTCTGCCAAGTTGATACCGGAGTTTGACCGCCGCCAGAGCATTCGCGACATGTTGACCAAGCGGTCGGAGCCGAGGGCACCGGTCCAGCCGGCCTTGGAATACGAGACATGCACCAGTAGTGAGAGCTGTCTCGTTGACCAAAGCTCATCAGACGCACTGCATGGAGCCAGCGACTTTGGGGACAGCGGGCTGATCTCAAGCCAGAGATCTTCACAGACTAAGCGACCACAAGGATCCTCAGATGGTGCCGGCCGGCTGCCGAAGCGAGCGCGGCCTGCCGTCGACTCGAACGGAGCCAAGGCAAAGACAACTCCTGGCCAAAAGACTTTGCAAGGCTTCTTCAAGCCTGTCGGCTCCAGCTCTGCATCCACCATGAAGACACATGATCGACGGCAGCGTCATAGCACGCCGGCCTCAATCACTCAGAGACCGACTAGCCTCGCCGCACCGGTTGCCACCCAAGCGCCGCTTCCCACAGCTTCCGAGGAGCTGCCGGCGCCACCAGGCAGGATCTTTGATCCGGTAGAGGCAAAGGAGTCGTGGTCGAAGCTGCTCGGCAAGCGAGCTCTGCCCCGCTGCGAGCATAATGAGCCATGCATCAGCCTGGTCACCAAGAAACCCGGCATCAATTGCGGTACGTTTTTCCGAGGCGCAGCGCCCACGCACGAGTCAACGAGCGCACTCCCGTCGCGTCCCGCCGCCAGGTGAATGGCAGCTGACACGGCAGCAGGTCGATCGTTTTACATCTGTCCCCGACCCCTTGGGCCATCGGGTGAGAAGGAGAAGGAGTCGGAGTGGCGATGCGGGACATTCATTTGGAGCAGTGACTGGAACGGCTCTTCATCGTAGCTTGGCGCATCACGAGAAAGCCCATGTGTGTGATTGCGCTTTGTATTCGTTCGCACCCGTGAAACTATCAAGTGTACCTAGGAGACAAGGAGACAAGGAGACAAGGAGACAAGGGAATAAGAAAAGATGGAATGTCGTGCAGGGATTTGCCCACACCCGTGTCTCATTCCGATCCTCCCAATTAACTTCCTGTGAGCACGCCGACCTGTGGGCATGTGCGTCCACCACGGAAGGAGGCCCTTCCCAGTCGTGAGAGCAAGGCTGCCACAAAGTGGCGAGAGCGAATGAGCAGCCCAAGCCAGGCTAGCTGGCCGCCGAGGGCATCTTGCCAATGGCATTGCGAATGAAAGAACACGCAATGAGATCAGGGACTTCTTTTTCGTTCCTCTCTTTTTTGTAAATTTTCCGTTTTCTTGCCCATGTATGGACATCTTGCTTTCAGGATCTGATGCCGTTGCCAAGAGTCGTAGTGCCATTGAGGTTGAGTGCTGGAGATGTATGATCAGTAGCGAGAAAAGAGTCAGCCAAGAGATGTACCGCTCACCCTTTAGATATGCCGTTGCTCGCTTCATTTTCTTGGAGACTTCTTCATGGTGTACTTGTAACCGGGGTACTTTTCCTTGTGCAGACGGTCTTCCTCCTGAGCTTTCTGTCGCCAGATTTCCTTTTCCGCTTCGGGTTCGTTCTTCCAATAGCCGGAAATCACAGAGGCTACTGAGAGTCAGTAATATCTCTTTAGAATGAAGTCACATACATACACAATTCTGAGGCAGTTATATCAGGGAATTTCTCTCTGAGCTCTGGAGATTTGTGTTGGCGATACAGAATCCAGCAGTTGCGTGGTCGAGGTATGTGTGTCTCTGCGACTTTTGGCTCAGACATGTCTAAAAAATGTTCAGTTCAACGTTTTTCTTTTTGTTTTGAAGGGTCATCATACCACATTCGAAGCGGCATGGCCCGTAGGTGATGGTGTTGGCTTGGGCGCCGGGAGGGAGTGGGCACAGTCGATATTTCTGTCGCCAGTCGTCATGAAAGACCTTCACTGGCTGTTGTACTCGACGACTGTTGATATTAGTCTTGTTCTTGCATCTTCGTTAGCGATGGGCTTACCTGAAGTTTTGGGCGATGGCTTCCACGATCACCATTTCGTAGGTGTCGGGGAGGAAGACGTGCACATTGCCTTGGATCTCACTCGTCACAAACGTGACAGGAGTGTCGACATCGCCATATGGGCCAGGAAACTGTACCCGCGGTCGCATGGTGCACGGCTTTTTTAGCTCACTTCGTGTTCGCAAATGATGTGGGTGGAAGGCTGGAGTTGAAGAAAGGTGAAGTGGTGAAAGTGTGCCGTGCAAAACAAAGGTGCTGCCAGCTGACTTGTTCAGCCCCCGGGAAAATTTTCTGTTCACATGACTACTGCCCGTACTTTGTCACACCTATCCCCTCCTGATTACTTTTCCTACCCTTTTCCCCTCTCCGTGCTTCATCTCATAGAAGACAGCTCAACCGTTACGTCGCCTTGCCAACTCCAGCACCCGAACACAGGCCGCCATGGAGAGCATCTGCTGCCTTGAGCCCTTCTACAAACGAGAAGATGTCGTTTTCGCACCTCGAAATGCTCTTGACAGCATCCGCGAGAGATCTTTGGGCCTTTACTTGAGGAAGCACAAACTCGAGCGTCCTCCTCCTCCGAGTGATGAAGGTATGTATGCCGTTTTCCAGCATGCAGCTGCCGACTAACCAAGACTTCGCCGATAGATGTTGTTGCGGATTGCACAAAAATAATTCGATTTCTTCTACGTGATTCGAATTCCGAGAACACAATCTTCCAACGTCTTCACCAGGTTGGAATTGAACACCAAATCGACGCGATGTCTGTCGTTAGGGCAGCTTTGGCCATGTGGTACAGCGGTGCCATCCCTGTCATCACTCGGGATCCTTTACAGGGATGGAATCCAGCTTTTCGGTCCGACTTGCAATATGACGAAAATGGTGAACCGTTTGTACCGTGGAGTCGGGAATATTCTGCGACCAAACACGCCTCGGCCAACCTGGGACTTGTGGCCATTCTGATGACCACGAACCGCTGGCTTACTCCTACCCAACCACTTCTCAATGTTGGCTCCCTCATTTCGAGATCGGTAACCACGCTCCTCTACGCAGCTTTCCTGATTGCTCCGCAAATGGTTGAGGAACCTTGGACAGAACACGTCGAGCACACGCAGGCTGAGGAGACCATGAGAGCCTTTTTGAGATCAGCGTGGGCGTTATGGCGTGAAAACTTCGAGCTGTTCGATGTTTCACCGCCAGGCATCGAATTTGGAGCTACTCTCGACGAAGTGAAACTCACCAGCGATGGCATGGATTTGATTACCATGCTTGGAGATGATAATTGGTACTCTCCAGATATTAGCCATCCGATCAGAAAGGTGCCAGGATCTGCATGGAACAAGTTTTTGAGAAACCACAAGCAGCCGATGTTTCCCGAATCGCCATCACAGGCTTCAGGGTTTCAAGTCATGATTCCCAGCTCGCTGCTCACTCTGGCACGACCTTTTGAGAAGTACTACTTTGAGTTACGCACCCGGATGGATCATGTAAGAACTTGAACCTCGCATTTAATACTGCATGGTCGCTAACATACACCTCCAGACCGGACGTCAGCGACTTACTCACCCACGCGAAACTCTGGTTCAACTGTATAATTCCTTGGCTGAGGCAACCGGTCGACGTTATCCAATGTTGGAACTTTCTGAGGATGTAAGCAGACAATTCTCCTTCCTGTTGACACAGACTGGACAGGCTGACAGTAACAACAGAACGCTACCTTTACCGAAGAGCCAGACCAGGACTATTTATACAAGGTGCCAATGGTAAGAGCATTCTGGTCCCACTGCCTCAGACGATCCATGCTAATTTAACTCTTTCATGTAGATCAAAAAACCCATCGCAGATTTACGTGGCCATTTGACGCCCGCTTTCATGAACACTCTCGTCAGAGCCTGGAGATTTCGACAGGAGCCTGATGAAATTGAGCCAGATTTTCATATAATGTCATTTGAACACTAGAGACAGGAAGGAATAGAGAAGAAATTTGCGCTTGAGCCTTGCCACCTTGCGTTCCGTACCAAATTGTATGTAAGCATCCGCTGTACCATCATTTCTTCCTCTTCCCTAGTAGGTACTTTGAAGTATATTCATCTCCAGTTGTGTCTGGTTTGCCCTTGCTATGCGATGGAATATTACTTGCACCATCTGAACGCTCGTGAACTCCGTACTCCGTACTCCATACGGAGTACGCTGTCTTCCGTACTCGGAGTAGGGTATGAGAATGGGGCTTCATGAAGAAGCGCACGGACCAACAGCGGCCACACCAACACAACTTCTCCCCCCCCCCCNGTTGTGCGGTGGATGTGACACAATTTACTCAATCCAACTCCCTATTGGAGAGTGAGGTTATCGTGATGCCCGAAAAGGCAAGTCCTCCAAACCGCTAACGTAACACCGTACTACGTCACCTGTCAACGCAAACGCACTCGAGCTCCGAAGATGACTTGGATAGGCCTGACCCCACAGGCTATTAACAACCTACGCTTCCGCTGATGAACACTCCCGTCTGTCCAACTTGAACTCGGTCAAGATCCGATCACCTCGGCTGCTACACCCCAGAAGCATCAGTCGCTCTGATAACACAAGCAGTGATCCGTCGCGTCTCCTTCGCTTTCACCTTGCTCCGTTGCACTCCGTCGGCTGGGGACCCTATATACCAAACGTAGAAAGAAGGGTCCCGATATGCAACACGTCAAGGTCGCACGGTCCGTGCCCGTGTCCTGATGCCCAAAGCCATCTCCAATTGTCGTTTCCTCGCATCCGGCCGACCCCTCGCTGACTCGTCAAGGTGTCTTAAAAGCGCATCCACCTCGCGTGCTATGTGCCGCCATAATATCAGCTAGCTGTGTACCGTGACAACACTCAATTTGACTCACCGGGCAAAGCATCAAGCTCCTGCAAAGTCGACGGGCCATCCGACATCAATTCTCCCGTTATAACACTGTATAAAGGAGCCAAGGGCACACTCTCGTGTACAACGATGCTATTCTCCATGCGCGCCGCAATGTTCTTGTTCCTGCAAGAGACGTTAGCTCTTCCCCTCAAGTTTTAGTGCCTGGTACCCTGGCTGCCAAGATTGTTCCTCTCACACCACCACCTCTCCAAACTGCCACCCCCTGTGGACCGTATATCTACTCCCCTACCTCCCTCCCATCTCTTCTTCTCTCACCTCTGAGATTTGTYCTTTCAACTTCACACACATCACATCATCCAACAATTCGCCATGAATCTGAGCAAGATGCTGACGCGAGAGGAGATCTTCCACCGTCTGTCGTCTGTACAGACCCAGGAGCTGCTGAGCCTGCTGTCGGATGAGGCGATTTTCCAGCTTGCATCCCGGTACTTCCAGTTGACGAGTGCGGCCGATTTTCTGGCACCTGTGGGAGCTGCAGCAGCGTCATTCGCTCCCGAGCAGCATGCAAGAAGCACCTCGAGTAATCGAGCGAAGCGCCCTCTCAATGCTTTCATGGCATTCCGAAGTAAGTTCATCTTAATCAACATCATGAGCTACGGCTGACAGTGAAATGACAGGCTACTACCTGAAGCTCTTCCCCGACGTCCAGCAGAAGACCGCATCTGGATTCCTCACTACTCTGTGGAACAAAGACCCATTCAGAAACAAGTGGACATTGATCGCCAAGGTGTATTCCTTCGTGCGAGATGCGATAGGCAAGGACAAGGTGTCGCTGTCATACTTCCTGAGTCTTGCGTGCCCTACCATGAAAATCATCGACATTTCTGCCTATCTCGCTGCACTTGGATGGATTCTTCATGAAGAGGAAGGTGGATTGCAGAAGCTGGTTCGAGACGAATCTGCTGCCACTTTGGAACTGGAGTCGCAGGATTTTCCCAACAGGGAGCTTGAGCTCCTCTCCACCCTCGTCCGAGTTGGATACTTCCCCGATCAAGGTGTTGATCTCATGGAAAGAATGGGTTCGAATCAAAGTGGCATCATGGCCACCCGCGGCACCAGATACACCCTCCCAGTTTCCTACACGAAGGAGAAGATTGACTTCATCAACACCATCCAAACGGATCCCATTCAAGCGACAAAGGAACTCCTCGGCGATTGCTACGACGAGCACGTCGTCCACTATCTTGGCGTCAAGTCTCACAATGTCCAAGACGTCGACTCAATCACGCACCTTCCAATGCAACGCGAGTACCAGGACCCACGTCTGTTTTACAACTACTCCGTCAGCCACTCGGGAGTTGGCATGTCTGGCATTGACGACCCGGTGATGCAATTGGACAACCTCCCTGAGAACGAAAGCTACGACATCGACAGTCCTTTTGACCTCGACGAGATTCTTGGCCTTACCCAATCGGAGGGGGAGAGAAGTAAGTGATGGTCACCCATTATTCACAATAATGTACTAACACAAGACAGCCGCCCATCTTGACCCCAGCCCTAAGCGCGATCCGCACGACGACTTCCACCACACCTTCTGATCCCGTCTGTTCTGTGGATATGAACTACTCATATTGTCCACCTTTCAGCTTGCGGGCCTACTTAGGAACACAGAGTGCTTCTAATGGGTTGCATCAGAGACGTTGGAGGAAGATTTTTCTTTGTACAGTACGGAAATACATAACTAAGGGCATGGTGCTCAGACTCGTGATGGTTTGGCTTTACGTTCGTTACACATTAGTTAGCTCGACAGGACATTTAACAAGACTTCATCTCGAGAGCTGGACGACCTGAGTGACATGACAAATGGTGACAAATGCGGCGACCTGGGGCAGCAGACACGACGCAAGGACCAGCGCCACGACGGCCGTCGACGGGCAGGTAGCTGGTTCCCGGCGGCCAACGCGCGCCGTCTCTCCACGGTCGCGGCGGCAACGCCGGCTGTGCCCAAGCGCAGCGCAGCGCAGCGCAGCCCAAGGCCAGGCCCAAGCCAGAGGCAAGCCAAAGGCAAGCCAGAGGCAAGCCAAAGGCAAGCCAACAGGCGGGCAGGCAGGGACCCTGCCGGTAGTTGCTTTTTCAGGGGGCGCGCACCTGAAGCAGCGGGACGGCCGAGCGCAGAGGGCATCACAGGACCGGAGGGCGGGCCGCGGGCTGGCGGTGCGGGCAGGGAGCGAGACGAGAGGGGACAGGGAGC
>LFRF01000013.1:350148-367430 GCA_001189435.1 Tolypocladium ophioglossoides CBS 100239 | reverse complement strand
ATTCTTTCACCTTCTCACGCGTTAAATTGACTTTCCGTCTGCACTTGATCTTGGTTGCAACCGTCCATGTGAAGGATACCGATAACGCCTCGTAGATAGTCGTCTCCTCCCAGCACGTAAGCTGAGCCTCGAGCATTGAAAATCGAATCATGACCGCCGGAGGCCCGGCTCCAGGCTATGGAATGAATTCCCCACGCGGAGCTACCGGAGCGGAGCGTAGGTCGAGCGTGAGTGTTGCACCGCCCGAACGCAGTGAGGGCCAGTGTATATCCACAGGGAGCATCGCGACCGAGGGCTACACCGGTAAGGAGTCCGACCGTGAGGGAGGAGGCGAGTGGCAAGCAGTCATGACCGAGCGAGCGCATTGCTGTCGCGTCGACTCGCTCCCGCTCGTCAGGGTGCTTGCCAATTAACGCTTCCAGCAAGTGAATAGCTGGCCTTTCCCATTATACAGGGCACGTCTGGCGAATTCAATGCGTTTATCCGCTGCATTGACGGAGACGCTGCTGGGGTGTTCCACTGCAAGCCGGCTTCCGGCGTGAGAATGAACCCATGCTATCGTGCCCAAGGATCCCGCAGCAGAACCCTCCCGCGAGCCGAGATCACCGCGCCAAAAGTCCAGAGTCTAGAGAGAGTACTGGGCCAATATGAATGCTCTTGTGCTAATCTCTATGCGCTCCATCGGGGCTTCCTCTTTCACCTCTGCACGCCATGGGCACGGCTTTCCTGAGTGCTGCAACCACGCGAAGCGCGGACAGGACTGCAATATATCGGCAGCTGCTCAAAGGATCATCCATGGTGGGCAATGAGCCTTCAAGGAATCTGTTTCCGCCCGAGAGCGAAGTCTGGGCCGGCGTACCGCCAAGGCCATTCCCGTGCACTGTGGTATGACTGGGATCGCTGGCATTGTGGCTTCAACCGAGCAGCTGCAATGGCGGGGCTACATAAAGACGCCTGAGACATGGGAGTAGAGCTGCCGTCTCATGAGTGCGTTCGAGAGGTCGAGGTCCAGATTCTGACACGCTGCGTGAGTAATACCTTCAATTCCTGGCTGGAAAGAGCGTGCGATGGCCTAGATTGTCTTGCTTTCACGTGGACGAACCGGCGTATCAGCGGACAAGTCGTGTGTTTGCTCCCTTCGCCGTTGTTACCGAGGCCTAATGCAGCAGTAGGTTACGTACTCGACAATTGAAGCCTCCAGGGACACTGGCGTAATCCTCCGGGAGCCTGGACTGAAGGGCGAATACTCTTCTCGTCTGATGATGGGCCTGTCTCGAATCCATGTGGCTAACGTGACAAGATGGGTCAAGCCCATGAGCCATCCGACTGACAAACGAGCCTAGGTCTGCACCGGAAACGGCAACACCGTATCAAACAATGGTCATCTACATTGTCCTCCCAACACAGGGGATCACGACAAGATTGCCGAGTCACCAACGGCGATCCAAGACGGACCACGTTTCAGCTGTAGATGCCACTTTGTTCTTATTCCCCTATGGACATCAAAATGCAGACCTTGCCATGCTGAGTGCTTTCCCATCCGGACGCAACACCACAAGAAAAAAGAAGCAAGCCACCGCACCCTTTTAGATCGTCGTCTCGTAAGCTAGAGGCGTGACGGTCTCGGGGGGGTTGTCGGTCAGGGAGACGGTTCGCGCCTCGCGGGGTTGAGCGGGCAGGCGCTTGACTTGGACGGTGACACCCTCGGCGCGGGCCTGCTTCTTCGCCTCGGCGTTCGACTTGACTCGCCTCAGGAAGTCCTCGCGGGATCGGGAGGGCTGGATGTGCTCGACCTTGACGTTGATGCGCTTCTCGATGTAACGGTGCCACACCTTCTTGTAGATGATGACACCAACGGCGCTCTTGGTGACGTTGTAGATGACGCCAGTCTTTCGGTGGTACACCTTGTAGGGCATACTGCACAAATGTCAGCCCATGCTCCGTCCATGTGTTTCTCCCAGTCCATCCTTGCGACGGGGCAATTCTCCAGTCTTCTTACCCCTTCTGAACGGCACCGTTGACCTTGATATCGACAATGTCGCCAACACTGCAGCACGTCAGTCGCACTATTCATTCGATTTCGCCGCGTGGTTACCAACCGGTACTGCTTGAGGTACGTGTTCAGGGCGATCATGCCCTTCTGGCGAAAGTTCCTGCTGAAGGCATACTGCGGCCGGTCAGTGGCTCGTCGTGTTCGACGATCAAAGGGCTCAACGTACGCGGGTGCCCGCTCTCTTTCCGTAGGAGTGACCCATCGCGTTTTGTTTGCCCAACAGCGGTTCGTGATCGTGGATTGGCGAAGTGGATGGTTGAAGCCGTCTGTCGTGGTGGGCGTTGTAATTTCGCAGAGCTTGTGGGAGCGAGAGCTTAGGTAATCCTTTTTTTTCTTGCGTTTACGGATGACTAGGGCAAGTGCGTGTGTTGGTGTGACGGCCCGCATTTTCTTAGGGTTCAAAGTGCGAGCAGCACGTGATCCCCCCATCCGCGAAAATTACCACCCCCACACAACCTCCCAACATTTCTAGACTTGCGTGCAACAGTCAATCTCCAGACATCACCAAGGAGCAAGCCAAGTGAGCCCCAACATTGCCATTCCTCAGAGCGCAAAACACTAACGGATTCAGGATGCCTCCTCGCGCGTACTCGAAGACCTCCCGTGTCCCCCGCAGACCCTTTGAGGCTGCTCGACTGTCAGTATCACCGGCCACTGAACAAGAGCTTGACTCTGTTCAAGTCGATGTGACGCGAAACTGACATGTACATGGTAGTGACTCCGAGTTGAAACTCGTTGGAGAGTATGGCCTGCGCAACAAGCGTGAGGTCTGGCGAGTCGGCCTGACTCTGTCCAAGATCCGTCGTGCTGCCCGGTAAGATGCCGTTGCGTGCTGTGGTCGCGCGGCCAACATGGCTAACCGGATTGCAGTCAGCTTCTTACCCTCGACGAAAAGGACCCCAAGCGTCTTTTCGAAGGCAATGCCCTGATTCGACGTCTCGTCCGTGTCGGCGTGCTCGACGAGTCTCGCATGAAGCTCGATTACGTGCTGGCCCTGAAGATTGAGGACTTCCTGGAGCGCCGCCTGCAGACCTGCGTCTACAAGCTTGGCCTTGCCAAGTCTATCCATCACGCCCGTGTCTTGATCCGCCAGCGCCACATCCGCGTCGGCAAGCAGATCGTCAACGTCCCCTCCTTCATCGTCCGTCTCGACTCTCAGAAGCACATCGACTTCGCCCTGAACTCGCCGTTCGGCAGCGGCCGTCCCGGCCGTGTCCGCAGAAAGAAGGCCAAGGCCGCCGAGGCCGGTGCCGAGGGCGAGGAGGAGGAAGACGACGAGTAAATGCATTAGCTATGTAACCACGGCTCTCCCATCTTGGGTTGCTGGCGGCATGCCACTTATGGGAAGGGCATTCTAGTCATAGCTTGCGGCGTTGGCCAGAGGTTATAAAAATGGACTGATTTCACCAACATTGTCGGGCTGCGCGTTCGGCATCTTGAAGTGGAACTTGAGATTCGAGAGAAACTGTCCTCCGTACTTGTGCTTGCCAAATGGTTGCTGTGGCTGCTCTCGCCCCCGCAAACCAGAGTGCGCCCAGGAGAAGATGCCAAGCGCCACGCTCTTACGTGGTGGTGTTTCGTGGGCAAGGCTGCCGTGATCCTCTTGAATTGTACACGCTAACTCAACAGTTCATCCTTGCCTAGTAACTTCGCCATGGGGTCATCTGTGGCCGTCCTCTTTCGGCGGTATTCCTCCATTTCGGCCTCTGTCACTCCATTGAGCATCTCCTCCCGAGTGCGCTTTTTGGCCTTGGCCTCCTCCGGTTCCGCCTGGGTTGGCTCCTCATCGGCCGCGTTTCCATCTGCCGGAGCATCCTCAATGAGGTTCGCGCCCGTTCTTTGGCGCTCGGCGGCCTCCCATGCCTCCTTGCCTTCCTCTCCAGTGCAGTAGCTGTTTTTGATGAATGAGTGACAGCACCCGTAGCCCCATTTGAAGTTTGACCACCAGCTGCCCCAGACGCATGTGTGATTTTTCACCAGGACATCCTCGGCATACTTGGACTTTGCCTCCCTCCGGGGCCCGCCCTTGATTAGGCCAGTCTCATCGTACTCGACAAAAGTCTCCGACTCCGTGACCACCATGCTGCGCAGCGATGCCGGCATTTGCTTCTGATCGCCTCCACCGTACTTCTCCAGCAGGTGTTGCTCGCGTTCTGCTCGCGTTCTCGCTGCTTCTTCTTGCTCTTTTTTCCTGTAAAAGGCCCCCGCTGTCGGGTTGGCCTGGAGATGCTGGGACGTGTCGCCAGCCTTCTCTTGTGCCTCCCAGGCGTATCGTTGCGCTTTCTCAAACTCCCCTGCCTCGCCGGATGACCTCATGAAGCCTTCTTCGGCGAACAAGTCCGCAGACTTGCCTCCCGTTGCACCGCCGTCGACAAGGGAGCGCGTCTTCGGGTCGTACTTTGCGGATTCCAGGTCGAGGTTCAGGAGGTACTTTGCGGTGTCCTCTCGTATTCTGAGCTGCCGCGTTGCTGTGCTCTGATGCTTGCTCATGTCATTCTCCTCGGCATACTTGTCGCCCTCATCCTCTGCGTCGTCGATATTCATAGCTTTCTTCGCTTCCTTGCGCAACGCCTCCATTTCGTTGAACTCTTGAACGACGTTGCGGTATTCCTTGGCGTCGTAGCCATTCCAGCGATCTCGCTTCGCATCCCAGCCGAGGTTGACGTCTTGGATGACCTCGTCCGCCTGTATGTCCCTGCCTGTCCACTTCGCGCCCTTTGCCCGTGGGCGGCTCAGGCAGTCCTTGGCCTTGTGCGTCATGGAGCCGCAGTTTTCACAAGCTCCCTTGCGGTACCTCGTCGCGGCAGGCCCAGCCTTCTTCCCTCGATCGTACCATTGCGACTGCTCGGTTTTCTCCTCGCGTCGCTGATGCTTGAGGTAGTCGGCATCGTCGCCTTCTTCGCCGGCGTAAAATGGCCGTTTGCTGATGAAAGACGGGATGTAAACGTTCTCTTCTTTCGATGCAGCACCCGACTCGGTCTTTCGTGGAGGAGGGGGCGGCGGCATGGTGGATAGTGCCGCGATTTTGTCTGCGGGCTGTGCTCTCGTATGAGACGGAGGACTGCGAAAGAAAAGAGCCAAGCGAGCTAAAGCTTCATCACAGCCTGGGAGTTAGCAGAACCTGGACTTGGTGATGGCCTGGCGGAGGCTTGGAGTCGAGGATAAAAGAAAGCTTATCGCCACGTGACCTCGCGATACATGCGCGTCATTAGCTGGATGCCACGACCWTGCACTTCTGGCGGTGAACGCTCCGCAGCTCTACTCAGCTGTCTCATGGAGCCGCATGCCGAGAAGCATGGACTTGTTCCGCGTCAGGCTGAATTGCATCGACCATTACCAAGCAACGCCGTCGCGGCATGACCCTCAGCTGCGCAATGATGTTCGCCCTTCTCAGCTATCCAAGGGGCCAAAAGTGCCCGTTGTGAGAATCTTTGGTTCGACCGAAACAGGGCAAAAGGTCTGCGCCCACGTTCACGGCGCATTTCCGTACCTGTACGTGGAGTATGAAGGCGGGTTGGCTTCCGAAGAAGGTCTGTTTCTTTCCTTGTGCCAACGACGGCATTGCTGATGTCAGCCTGTAGTTGGCCCCTTCATCTACCGCCTGCATCTGTCCATTGATCATGCCCTAGCGGTGAGCTATCGACGCGATCAATATGGAGACCACGCCAAGTTCGTTGCCCGCATCACCTTGGTGAAGGGCATCCCTTTGTATGGGTTTCACGTCGGCTACCGGTTCTTTCTCAAAATATACATGTTTGATCCCATTGTAATGACACGGCTGGCCGACCTTTTGCAGCAAGGTGTCATTATGAAACAAAAGTTCCAGCCTTACGAAGCGCACTTGCAATATCTCCTCCAGTTCATGGTTGACTACAACTTGTACGGGTGTGACTACCTTGACTCGTCCAGGACCACATTTCGATCGCCCGTGCCCGAACACGACCAGGGATCCAACTCGTCGCACCTATGGCACAGCTTGTCCGTACCGTCAGACGATATCACGGATGATTCGACGACGTTGCCGCGCGCGAGCCACTGTTCGATTGAAGTGGACATTTGTGTGCAGAACATTGTTAATAGGAAAATGGTCAAGGAGCGCCCGCTGCACCACAACTTTACTGAGCGCATCTCCCCTGTCCCGAAGGACCTGAAATACGTGTACAGCATGGCATGGCTGTGGAGGGATGAGACAAGGAGGCGAAAGCGACAAATGACACGACCTTGGCAAGGAAACAGTCCTTTTTCTCGTGAAGTGTTGGTCACAATGTCCGCCGATCCTCGAGACTCTCAACCACAGGGTTGGATTCACGAGGAGGAGTACCGGGAAGAGATTGAGCAGCTGGCCTTGACAGAGATGGCAAACCTAAACGGCCTGGAGGTGGACTTTAGCTCATTCACAGAGCCACCAGAACTCGAGCGGAACGTGAAAACCGCGCTACAGTCTGTCGAGGATTTGTACCCGTCTAAACTAATGCCGGCGCTCGGTCTATCGTCAAACATGAGCCAATCGACCCATGACCCGGCAAGCAGCATCGAGGTAGATGAGGACAAGGCTCTCGAGGTTCAGTCGGACGATGTGTTCTTTCCAGACGACTCGGACGAAGAGGCGCTTATGGAGCTGGCTGAAGTAGTACACATGGATGAAGCAAGACTGCAAGGACAAGCGGGAATAATCGGTCCATCTGACACGGAGAACGCCAACCAAGCTGTTGCCAGCCAGTTGCCGCCCCACCTGAGCATCTCAGGCCTCTCTCCCCGCGTTTTGGCAACCGGACGACTGCCGGTGGTGCCGGTGTCGGCAGAGCTGCTAGGTGCTGCGGAAGACGAAGGCCTCCTCAGCAGAGTCAAGAAGCTAGACAATCTCAGCTCGGAAAAAAGGCCAGCGCTCAAGCGCAGTGGATCTGTGGCGTCGATGATCAGCTCCCCCCGGAAACGACTCAAGAGGGAAATGCAGTCCGTGGCCATCGACGATAGCACGAGCAATGGCCTTGATGTAACGCAAGCCAAGGGAGACGAAACTGAACCTTGCAGCCGCCGTCGATTAACGGTCGACTCCACCAAACGTCGCAATCGCCCGTCTCCTGTTTCTGATTCGGTACATTCGAATCAAACACTCAGCTTTGCGATAGTCAAAGACCAGCATGATCCAAACACCAAACTTCGCCTCAGCCAAAAGAGCCCAATTGCCGCGAGCGAGAATTCTACAATGAGCAAGCAAGCCTCTTTCGCCCAGAATAATGTTGGACACGATGGCACCCAGCTCTCGGCCTCATCTTCTCTATTGCCTTCGAGTGGGTACGACTCACAACCCCAAGCCTTCAATCTGCAGCGGGCAGTTGCCGGCTATTGCCGTCACCCAACGTTGGTCTTTGCACCTCCACCGCCGAGCTTGATTGAATGCGTTGCAATGAGTGGGTACAACTTGCCAGACGTCATTTATCAGGATGCCTTCTACAGCGAGGAAAAGGACGTTCCAGAGCGAAAGCGAGAATATGCCGGGAGGGAGTACCGACTGGACAGTAACACAATACCGTTTCTCCCCCAATTCGACCCCGCCGGCTCATCTCTGGCAGCGTCTGGTGTCGCGCAGGCGCCCGCCCTGGGAAAAAGCAGTCTCAACCAACAACTCGACCAACAGCGACGCGATTGTAGCTGGAAAAGCTGGGAGTTTGCCCTGTCGCCGCCCAGCTGCCAAAGCGTGAAGGTGTGGTTGGACGAGAAGCGTGCGCTTGAAAAGAGAATGAAGGAGAGCCGCAGGCGTGTAAGCATTCCAACGGCATCGCTGTCTCAAATCGATGGCCCGACGCCCAAGAACAAGCACGGCTTCAAATTCACCCAGAAGCAAAAGTCCACAAGCGTGGAACACGAAGTTCAGTATATGAGCACCATGAGTTTGGAGATTCACGTCAACACTCGAGGGAAATTCGTCCCCAATCCCGAGGAGGATGAGGTTCAATGTATATTCTGGGCCTGCAAGTCGGACGAGACGGCGCAGAACACGCAGGAGTCAGCTGATGCTGTTCAATCCGGAATCTTGGTGGTCTGTGCCGATGGAGCGCTCACGAGGCAAGCACGGCGGTACGCCAGAGCCGAGGTTATCGAAGAGAACTCGGAGCTGGACCTCATGGTCCGCATGGCCGAAATTGTCAAGACGTACGACCCGGACGTTTTGACTGGCTTTGAGGTTCACGGTAGCTCGTGGGGCTACTTGATCGAAAGAGCGCGATGCAAGTACGACTACAACCTGTGTGACGAGTTTTCTCGGATGAAGTCGGACTCCCACGGACGGTTTGGGAAAAACAACGACCGCTGGGGCTTCAACACGACCTCGACCATTCGCGTTACAGGCAGACACGTGATCAACATTTGGAGAGCGATGCAAAGTGAGCTGAATCTTCTCCAGTACACAATGGAAAATGTCGCGTGGCATCTTCTGCACCGACGTGTCCCTCATTACTCGTGGAAGACTCTCACACAGTGGTACCAGAGTGGCAAGGCCGGCGACCTCTGCAAACTCCTGAGGTATTACCAAACACGGACTCGGCTGGATATCCAAGTTCTCGAAGCCAATGAACTGATCCCCAGGACCAGCGAGCAAGCAAGACTACTCGGCGTCGACTTCTTCTCCGTCTTGTCCAGAGGGTCACAGTTCAAAGTCGAGTCAATCATGTTCAGGATTGCGAAGCCCGAGAACTTCATCTTCGTCTCGCCCAGCAGGAAGCAGGTTGGTGGGCAGAACGCGCTCGAATGCTTGCCTCTGGTCATGGAGCCCCAGAGCGCGTTCTACAACAGCCCACTGCTCGTCCTCGACTTCCAGAGCCTGTATCCCAGCGTCATGATTGCCTACAACTATTGCTATTCCACGTTCTTGGGCCGAATAAAGGACTGGCGAGGTACGAACAAGATGGGTTTCACCGAGTATCGCCGCCAAGAAGGACTGCTGGTGCTCCTACAGGACCACATCAACATTGCTCCAAACGGAATGATGTACGCCAAGGCGGAAATCCGGACGTCGCTGCTGGCCAAGATGTTGACCGAGATCCTGGAGACGAGAGTCATGGTCAAGAGCGGGATGAAGAAGGACAAGGAAGACAAGACGCTGCAGCAGCTGTTGAATAACCGTCAACTGGCCCTGAAACTCTTGGCCAATGTCACATACGGCTACACCTCGGCGTCGTTCTCTGGACGCATGCCCTGCTCTGAAATTGCGGATAGCATTGTGCAGACAGCCCGCGAAACGCTGGAGCGAGCCATTGCGCACATTCATTCCGACCCGCGGTGGGGCGCCGAGGTTGTGTACGGCGACACGGACAGTCTCTTTGTCTACTTGAAGGGGAGGACGAGGGACCAAGCATTCGACATTGGCAACGAAATGGCCAAGGCGATTACAGACATGAATCCGCGGCCGGTCAAGCTCAAGTTCGAGAAAGTCTACCACCCTTGCCTGCTTCTCGCAAAGAAACGCTACGTGGGGTACAAGTACGAGAGCAAGGATCAGGTCAAGCCAGAGTTCGACGCCAAGGGCATCGAGACGGTMCGCCGAGATGGCACGCCGGCCGAGCAGAAGATGGAGGAGAAGGCGCTCAGGCTGCTCTTCGAAACGGCTGATCTGAGCCAAGTCAAGAGGTACTTCCAGAAGCAGTGCGACAAGATCATGCGCGGAGCGGTCTCTGTCCAGGACTTTTCCTTTGCTCGGGAGGTTCGTCTGGGGACGTACTCTGGCAAGGGTCCGCCGCCTGCTGGGGCGCTGATCAGCACCAAGAAGATGCTCGAGGATGCTCGGGCAGAGCCGCAGTACGGCGAGCGGGTTCCGTACGTGGTCATCACGGGCGCGCCGGGGGCACGGCTGATTGACCGGTGCGTTGCGCCGGAGGACCTGCTTGCCAACCCGCACTGGCAGCTCGACGCAGAGTACTACATGTCCAAGAACATCATCCCCCCGCTCGAGCGCATCTTCAACCTGGTCGGCGCCAACGTCCGGCAGTGGTACGACGAGATGCCCAAAGTGCAGCGCATACACCAGGCCACGGCCGGCCGGGGCAGCAAGAAGTCGACGCTCGAGTGGTACCTGCGGTCGACGCACTGCCTCGTCTGCAACGCCAAGTTCGCCGACGAGGGCCACTCGCTGTGCCGGCCCTGCCGGGCTGATGCGCCCGCGTCGCTGCTCGCGCTGCAGACGCGGCTGGCTGCCGACGAGCGCAGGTTCCAGGAGGTGCTTACCGCGTGCCGCAGCTGCTCCGGGATGAGCCCCCTAGAGGAGGTGCGGTGCGACAGCAGGGACTGTCCCGTCTTTTGGACGCGCATGAGGCAGAGGACGAAGCTGGCCGGCACGCGGGCGTCGGCGGGACCCGTGATACGGGGGCTGGTCGAGGGGTCAGAGAGGGCCGCGCTGGAGTGGTGACGGCCAGGCCACAGCGCCAGCGCGTATCCGGCTTGAAACTCACCCAGTACTACATCCCCCAGGGAGAGGCGGCAGTGCGGTGATGGAGGCAGCGAGCTTCGTCGTGTTAGACAAGGAGACGACGAATGACCCGGCGAGCAAATCGCAAGAGACGGCCTGGTTGCGGGTTTAATACGGCCGGCCACTCGTGTTTCCCACTGTCTGGCCCGAGGTCTCCCGAGATCTCCGTGGGCCGCCCGTGCCATCGACTCCATCCCGTCATGGCCTGACGATGGTCGTGCGGTCCCCGACAGGCAGGCAACCAACCGGCTCGTTGGCGGGGGTGCTCTCAAACGATGGCGAGGCGTCCTCGACGCCGCGATGGCCGGGCTGTGCTGCAGGTCCCGTGTTATCCATCGTCCGAGGCTATTGTTCGCGGCGGCGGGGCCTTGTCCATCAAGGAGAATTCCCCACTTGGCCTGACGCACCCCAGGTTGATCTAACCGTATCGTGCCTCGTGCGGATACCTAATACGAACTGCTAGCCTGGCGGAGCCGCCGTCTAGAGTGCGACCAGTGCAGATAGGGTAGAGTCGCGGGGGAACGGCGCTGGTGGATTCTCCGACCACCATGACGATAAGCCGTCAACAACAAGGCGGGCACGTAGAACCAAGTGTCCGTCGTAGTACCGGAGCCGCTGGGGCGGTTGCTGCCAATCTCGACAAGTCCGCGTACAGCGGAGTCGGTCGGAATTCAACAATCGTCGGGTCCTCGTACACTGGCAAGATTGGCCGTACCTGGTTACCAAGCCTGCCAACCGTCCTATCACCGGCTCGCTCCAACAGTGGAACCACGACAAATCCTTTCGGTATGCCACTTTCACGAGGACGAGCCCCTACTAGTCCTTGGGCTTCTCTTGGAACAGCCCAAGAGATACCGCTTCAGAATGAGGCATCACTTGAGGATAGCCCGAAGCAGCTACTGCAGTGGAGGCGAGCGCCAGCAAGMCAGGAAATAAGTGCAAGTGCAATGCCGTATGCCATACGGTATGCCCAGAGATGCACTTCTTTTGGGCTCTGCTTCGTGGGACGGTGCTAATTCAAAGCAACTCGTTACAAAGGCTGTTGCATATCTGATTAGTCAGGCCTAGCAGAGGATTCTATCAGTGAGCCTAGATGCTGGCTGCTATTTTGCCGACGGCAAGTGCACGCACGCACCGAGGACACCCTACCCACGGCTGCGAGCAAAGGGGCCTGGTCGGGCAGGGCACGGCGAGCAGGGGGGCAGGGCACGGCGAGCAGGAAGCAGCTAGGCAGGCGAGCAGGAGGGAAGGAAGAAGCATGCYATTCTCGCTAACTAGGCAGGAAGTGTGGCCCTTTATCGGTGCCACGCAGCCTGCTCCGTGGGGTGTTGTCTTCCCCGGCCAAACTATACAAGTACTCACCATAATTGATACCTCCAAAAGCAATAACTATAGATAAAACCTAGATGGCCCAGGTAATAATGCTGTACGTACTAAAGCGGCTATGAGCTTTCCATCTCCAAGTATGCACTCAAATGCAGTTCCAAGAGAAGCCTAAGAATCAGTAGGAGGTCGTCCTTGTGAAAGTGGCACAGTAAGAGGGTTTGTCGTGGTGCCACTAGCGGAAGAGCCTTCCTCTTTGTTGGCCAAATCGCGGAAATGCCTGCTCAGAGATGACCCCTTATGGTCTCGCCACATAACATTGGGGGTAAGGCTTCTGTCATCGCCTTGCTTGACGTCCTCGTCCGTCTCTTCGTCCAGTAGAAGTCGAAGATCAAGTGGGCGCGATCGAAGATCGGATGGGAACGGTCGAACATCATGTGGGAGCGGTCGAGTATCACGTGGGGGCGCCCGGCCTATGATGGGCCCTGGGCGTTTTCGTCGAGCGGTAGCCGGGTTGTCCTCGGGTTTGTGAGTGTCATGGGCGTCGTGAGGCCTCTGAGCCGGCAGCATAATTTGACGAAGGATCTCGGCAACCGTTTGCTCGAGATCAAAGTTGGCTGGATCCAAGCCTAGTATGCCCTCCAAGAGATCCATAGCTAGGTCGGAGTGGTAGTGGATTGCCTCCTCGACGGTCATTTCTTGGGTAGAGTCATGGCCAGCGGCGGCGATGTCGTCGTCATCCGAAGCCGGTGGGGGGCGCCAAGTGGTGTAAGGAAGGTCGTAAAAGGTAATGAGATAGCCAAGCATATCTTTCTGTCTTTTGGTCTCGCAGTGTCTTAGAGAGAAAAAATCTTTCGCACTCTTAGGAAAGAGTTCAAGTACGGGCGAGACGATTTTAAGATCAGAGTCGAGGGAGACAACGGGGTTGATGCGCATTGCAAGATGGCGGAGATTGCTGTTTTTTAAGGCGGCCGCCGTTTGGCGAAAATAGAGATTGAGATCGTTGATTTGTTGGTTGACGGACTTGAACTCTTGTTTGACGGACTTGAACTCTTGTTTGATGGACTTGAACTCTTGTTTGACGGACTTGGACTGTTCCTTGAGCTCGTCCTTGACAAGGTCGATGGAGTGGCGGAGGGAGTGGAACTCGTTGTTGATAAGACTGTCCTGGACATTTCGACTGTCGATGTATTCGTCGCGGCGGAGGTATGGACTAGAGGGAGCCATGGTAAGGGTGATGAGCGGATATGAATGGCGATGTGATGATGAAAGGAAGAAGGTGGGGGAATCGGGGGTCTGAGGAGGGGAGCGAGCATATATGGAAAGTCACGTGACGAAAATAACTCGATAGCAGTGCAGGACCTGGGCCAATAGGGACGCCGCGCTCTCGGCGGTACCTGAGTTTATTGAACTGCCAGCTGCAGCGAGCACCGCAATCGAGGCGAGCTCCAGCAATCGAGGCGAGCCCAGCAATCGAGGCGAGCCCAGCAACGAGGCGAGCTCCAGCAATCGAGGCGAGCGCTAGCAATCGAGGCGAGCGCTAGCAAGCCAGGAAATCTACCCTGGTCCTAGCGCATCCAGAGGTGATGGCGCTCAAGAATGGGGCATCGTTTGAAGATGGACGCTTGGAGATGGGAAGCCTTGATGCATAGACGCTTGCGTACGGACAGCGTTGCCTGGGCCATCCAGGCTATATCCATATTGCTTTTGGAGGTGTCGTTGCAGCAAGCGAGGGTGAGCACCGTTGGGCCGCAGCATTTGGGCTCACATGGAATGCGCCTGAGGCCTGGCCAATCAGGCGCGCATCGGCCGTCGTGAATCGTTGCGCTGGACTAGCACCATCGTATTCACGAGGCTGTGCGCGTCGCAGCCTCCGCTCGCTCGGGACGCCTGAACAAGTAATCCCGTGGTGTTGCACGGCATGCACCGCAGCCGCGGGAGCTGTTCGTGCAAGGCAACGGCTCGAACGGGGCGCAGCTTCGAGTCGTTTGGGTCTGCAACAGCCGCGAGGACGAGCCTGGGCAGCGCAACATGGTGCGCAACGTCTTGACGGCGAGGCCTGGATCCAAGGTCGTAACGGAGGTCATCGGTCCCTTGGCAGCAGCAGATGTGTCCGTGCATGATCCCAGAAGCGACGGTAGCCTCCCCTCGCAGCGTTGTGTCATTAGTGTCAGTCCTATCTGAAAGCCAGGGTGCTCATCCGCAAGTGCAACGGTTCCTGGCCCACCGCCGTCCATCCTCGACTTGTCGCCGTTGACATGCAGGATTGCAGGCATCGACCGGGCGTGGAAGCCAGAGAGAGCCGCACGTCACGCCAGCCGGCGCCAGCAGCGTGGGTCCCAGCGGCTCCCAGCGGCTCCCAGCGGCTCCCAGCAGCTCCCAGCGGCTCCCGTCTGGTAATGGCGAGCCAAGCAAGTCCTTGGGAAACGGGAATAGGGGTCGGTGATGTCCGCCGTCCCATGCTGGCGGTCCCTGACGCCCACGTCGGTCCGGTTGCTGTGCACGACCGACGATGGGTCGTCGAGCGCCTCGTCGAGCGCCTGGAATACGGGGCTGGCGAGCTCGATGCCCAGGCGGTAGTCAGTGTGCTGACCTTCTATGCGCGGCCAGATACGCTCTTCCTCGTGAAAGCGCTCGCCGAACCCAAACGCCCATTCTCCGGCGCCACGACGCCTCTGCCGTGACAGCTCCCATGACACGCTAGCTGGCTAGGACCCCTGAGCACTGCCCCAAAATAGTCACGCCAACATCTACTTGCGGCTCTCTGTATCCTCTGCACCGACAACGGTTTGTGCAATTATCTCTCGACAACGTCGGTGACTGGTTCGACCTTGAATACTACCACATTACTCATGTGAAGCCATCCAGTCCTCCTTCCCTTCCCCAATTTCCCGGAACCCCAAAACCACAAGGGGCAAACCACAAATTTTTCACCCCACCATGGACCATTACCCCAGCAGGAAAGCTCGTCATCCGCCTTGCGTGAGCTGAGTTGCAACGACGTACAATCAAATAAGACGACAATCCGCCCTGCCGCCGAGCGCTGATGTCCAAGGCTCCAGACATCCCCCGCTAACGCCTGCACGTTTACCGAAGGCCACCAGCCTTTGACGTCAAGGCTGGCCACGGTGATATCGCTGGTGCTTCGCTTGACTATCCAGGAATTTCCTGCGACCTCAACGCGGTAGGAGCAAGCATCCGTCCGGGAACGAAGTATTGGTGGATTTTGGTAGACCTGCCACGTACTGGTTGCTATAGTCGAAAACTCGGTTCGTGCGCCGCTTTGTGATACATCCCAGATATACGAAATGTCGTCGCTGGAGGTGGCGCAAAGAATATCATCAACAAATGATAATTCATACACCTCCACCTCGTAAAGCTTCTCTCTTCTAGGACGTTTGCCCTCGTTTTGTAAGGGCCATACATATAGTTCGATATATGACGGCAATTTGCCATCGTTCTTTCTGGGCCCCCTCCAACAACGTTCGCTATATGACGCGCATTAGATAAGGTCCTAAAACGTAGAGGAACCACATTACCGTTCTTTCGCCGCAGCGATATAGTTCTTTCCAACGGCCATAAGCTGAAACTTGCCAGATTCGCAGGTCAACAGCGTAGTCCTTTCCATAGCGTTTGTAGTAAGTCTGGATATCAATATTTCCTTGTCGGAATTTGCCATAGCGATGACTTCCCCTGAGCATGTGACTGAGTTACAAGGAAAGTAAAAGTCCCAGGGAATGAACGAGTTCGCCCCAATGAGCCTAAGCCTCATGCCTCGTGGGATTTTCTGGAACATCTTTGTCTGCATGGCTAGATCAATCGCTCCATTCCACTGACGGCAAACGAGCCTAAGGGCCAAAAAATTATCTAGCTGTAGCGAGTAGGAGCGCAAAATATTCGTAAAGATTGCAACGAGTAGTTCCAGAGGAAACGTTGAAAGAGAGCCACGGCAATGATCTTCATTCGCTCGCTTGGCTGGGAAGCGAAACATTCTGAACATGTTGTCAACTATGTCGTCGCGAATGCCGCCGTCGTAAATGTTTGTGCTTGCTCTAACGAGGTCTGCCTGTCTGACGCGTCTGCCTTCCCGTGCTTAGTATTAGGCGGCGGCGGCGTGGAATGAGGCATATTACCTCGGCTTCCGGGGTGCACTCAACAGCAAGCCACATTCGCCACAGAATGCCACTGTTAGACCTTTGTCACCTTGTCATCGACTTTAAAGCATGTGCTGGACCATGCAACGCTTGGTGAGGGCAAGATTCGGCGCTATCGTGGTTGAGGTGAGTCTCCTCTCGGGATGGAAATCTGCTGCGGCATCTCCTCAGATTCGGCTCCGGTAAAACTAGTTTCCGGCACAGAGAACACGTGCCACGTGTCCGTGTCAATTTTCGCACTGTATTCAAGATGATCCATGCGTCTTGAGAATCTGAGTTAGCCAGGGTGGCTCAGCTATATTAGCATTCTTTCTCTATTTTTCTTACTTGGTATCGAACTGTTAAAAAAAAGCGCAATGTAACTTATTTACTGACGAATTTCACCGTGTAACGTTATAAACGAGCCTTCGCGTAGGCGTTGGTAGTAGTAATATGTGATGATTTGCGTTCCTAAGGGATAAACCGGAGGTTTATGTTAGTAGAGCGGTTAGGGCGTCGTGTTACGTTTGGTAATGGATTAGAGATCGTAACCAAGTATTAAGAACAAATCAATAGTGTGAGTTGAAAGCTAGCTAGGTATCTATGGTATGGTAAAGAAATTAGGGGGTCTATATACAACGGTATTCGCTAGCCGTTTACTAATTCCTAGTTTACGGGTCAGTGCCTCGGGCATGTTTGCCATCGATGCTGCACCAGGGGTGCCAGATGCCGAGAAGCTGCAGTTCGTATGCGATGCCTTGAGGGAGAAAAACTCTGGCATTCCGAGGATGGCCTTTGGTGGTATAAGATCTGTTGAGGTACGGGGAGGGGAAGCCGCGGAGCCGTACATGATTGTGTCACGCGGCAATCATCTCGCCCATTCCTTCGACCCCTGCTTCTTCGCCAAAACGTTCCCACCTTGTTTCCGTTTGGTCGGGGTGGTCCTCGGGTCGCAGAAGAGGCATCGCTGGGGCGGAAGAGAATGCAGGTTTGGGGACAAGGCTCGTTGTTGAGACGACAATTGACAATGTACTGTCCTCTCGGAACATGAGTCTCCGGGCCTGGGCAGAGGTGGTGCTGCAGCGCCACGGCGGCCGCTTCGCGACACACCACGTCTTGGCCTTTTTGGGTTTTAACATGGTTGTGAGGTCAAGGAACCGCCGCGTGAGCATGATGAGTGTGATGAGAAGCAGTTTCGCAAGGTGGAACGCACCGTGCGTTCGTTGAGCAAGGAAAGGCTTGAGGCCGCCAGGCTGCAGCTTGAGGTAAGCGGCAAGACGGACGATGAGGACGTGAATGAGCTATTGAGGAG
>LFRF01000013.1:326501-346846 GCA_001189435.1 Tolypocladium ophioglossoides CBS 100239 | reverse complement strand
TATATTTTAAAATTAATAAATATTAATTTATTAATTATATATATTAAAAAAATTACTACCTTACTCTCTTATACCTGTCCTTTAGAGGCATCTTTTAGCAGCGGCTACCCACCCATAATAGTACGCGCGTAGCTATAGTTAATATATATAAATAAAGTAATTGAGAGCGATTAATTAATATAACTTTCGGCGATTTTGCCCGCGGCGCGGGCGAAACGGAAAGGTATGGGCATCGCATCCGGCGCAGCCGGTCAGGTCAGCAGCCGCTTATATATATACACGTGGACGGAAGCTACGGAGTAGACTAAGTAATTGTGTCATCCTCGACGGCAGAATTATAACGTCATTCATTCAWTACCTTATCCCGATTATCAAAGAACGCTACACCCATGATCTGGCAACGATGGCATGGGCAGATATCTTAGACGCGCTGAAGGCGCCGTACCCGGATCACGACCACGGATTCTGGGGCGAGCAGACATCAACGCTCAACTTTTGCGAAGAGGTGAGATTAGAGATACCACGAGCTGTGATAGAGAGAGAGAGCAGCTATTCTAACAAGGCATCAAAGGACTACGCGCTCTCATTCTACTGCGCTGAGCTATGCAACGTGAGCTACCGCAACTACCTGCTAGACCGTCGTGCGCTGCTGGAGGCTGATGTCGCGGCAGACCGTGACAAATGGCATGTTTCTCTGGCTGGGGGCAAAGGGAATACACAACTGCCTCCGAGAACCCCATGCGATGATTTTCGTGCTGGCGTACATTGGTTACATTGTGGTCGGGTTGGGCTCCATCCTCTTCCATGCCACACTCAAGTGTAGGTGGACGCTGCGAGGGTTGTGTGTTGATGTTGTGATGATGAGGGCAAGAGAGAGAGCTGACGATTGTCCGGCAGACCCGATGCAGCTGGTGGACGAGCTGTCCATGATCTACACGACCTGTCTCATGATGTACGCCAGCTTTGCGTACTCGCGATCAAGGGCCTTTTCCGTCCTGCTGGGAGTCAGCCTGTTGGCCCTCGCGGCATCGATCACGGTAAGTGACCCCGGAGCAACCGGAGAAGCCGGGATGAGATGGCGGGCTGATGGGAGGGCTCCACACAGGCGTACTATCAGATAACCAAGGACCCGGTCTTCCACCAGTGCGCCTACGCGGTGCTGACGGCCACGGTCGTGTTTCGCAGCATGTGGGTTATGGAGTCACAGGTGCGACCGCTGCTCGAGGCCCGGGACCGGGACAAGTCGCGGCGGGTGCTGAAGACGGCGTGGGCGCTGGTAGCGACGGGTGAGTCGCGATCCATTCCATCACGGGCTGCAGGCATGAATGTTTGCTGACAGGCGCCGGGTGGTGGCGACACGGACAGGACTCACAATCTTCGTGATGGGTTTTGCCATCTGGAACCTGGACAACGTCTTGTGCAGCCAGCTGCGTCGGTGGAGACGCGCAGTCGGCTTGCCTTGGGCCGTTGTGCTCGAGGGCCACGCCTGGTGGCATCTGATGACAGGCCTAGGTGGGTTCGAGCAGACAAATGCGCCGCTGTGAACCGAAATGTGTGCTGACGATGTGGACAGGAGGTAAATGCTACGGACAAGCGTGAATGAATGCATATAACCTCAAACCTCTACGCTCGGCGCCCTCCCCCCTCCCCTCCCCTCCCCCAAACAGGGAGATGCAGTTCCCACCACGGACACACAAGGCACAGTCACTAACCCAGTCCTCCGCAGCGTATTATTACATCACCTGGGGCATCTGGCTGCGGCATTGCCTCGAGGGCAGTCACGAACAGTATCAACTCCATTGGCCCAGGCCTCTACTGTCGATACCCGAGGTGAGGAAGGTTGAGCCAGACGTGACAAAGGCAAAGCAGCCATAGTGGGATCGCGGCAAATCGATCGCCGAAAATAGCAAGGAGGTGTACTTGATAGATGGGGCAATGGGAACGCAAGGTCTGCACCGGGTGGGGCAGGAATCGGCGTCTGTCGACGACTATAGACGGTAGAGGTACGAAGTAAATGGGAGACAAGTGAATGACAGGCAGTGACTGCATTGGATGACAATTGAGTCAAGCATCGCACTTCACCTACACAGCCTGGCCTCTGTCCTCTGCGAGCACTCACGTAAACCGGTGGGCTGAGGCACGAGGAGTCGAGGACAGATTAGGCAAATTACGGGTGAACAAACACGTGATAGCTTGACTTGCACGGGAATTGGAAAAGGCGGGAGGGAGTGATGTCGTGATGTGGCTCCTGCCGAGTGCGGTGAGGAGGCGGGCGTAGGGTAGGCTGGCATTGGAAGGCTGGGGCAATGGGCTCCAATAAATCGCACAGGGTACGGAGTACTTGGCAGGAGAAACGACAACCCGCCAAACCTCCATCCAGGCTCCCCGTGGCCCGAGCAGGTTGCCTCGAGATCTCGAATCCTCCAACCGCTGCCCGTCTCCCGCAGTGCCCATCAAGGACGCCCCTGGGCAACAAAGCTCGAGAGACGTGACAAGATCTCTCTCAGAGGACACGTGCTTGGGTAACAAGGCAAACAAGGCAAAGTGAGTGGTGGCCCATGTATTCCAGAGGCAGTCGAGGTGGCCGGCTTCTTCAATCAATCTACCTTGGCTATCCTCGCTATTGTAGCCTGCAATAGGCAAGGGAAGTCGGTGCTGCTCGTCGCCATAACTCATAATTCACTCCTCGGTCTCACGCACTCGCGCACGCGCGCACTCATCCGCGTGTTCGAGGGAGGGCCACCCTTACTCTCCCCAAGAACTCCCACAGAGTCAAAAAGAGAGACACACAGGCCCTCTTTAATCCGTCTACTTCACTAAATTCTCGAGATACTAACGCACACACGCCTGCAGCGGACAGACAAAACAACGGCCCAACATCATCCGTCACCACCGTCGCCATGTCGATCCCCAACGAGGCCCTGCACAAGGTTCGCCAGACCACCGTACCACCACCGCCCATGCAACTGCCATGCTGTCCCTTGCTCCCTAGCCTCGACGCTCACATGTCTCTTCTGTAGTTGGCGCGCGAGATCGAGACGCAGGCTGCGGCAGCACAGCAGCAGATTGGCCTCGCCAGAACGCAGATGGCGTCCAAGCAGCGCGAGCAGCGCCTAGTGCGGCTGACGCTCAGCGAACTAGGCGGCCTGCCCGGGGACGCCATCGTCTACGAGGGCGTCGGCAAGATGTGAGTTTCGTATCATCTCATCATGCAATGCTAGGCACCCCCTGCCATGCCAATGATGCCATGTGCTCCAAAACAACTGACCGCCGGCAGGTTCGCCTCGGTGCCGCTGCCGACGCTGCGGCGGAAGCTCGAGGGCCAGTCCAAGGACCTCGAGGCCGACATGGACAAGCTCAACCAGCGGCTGCTGTACCTGGAGACGACGCACAAGAACAGCCGCGAGCACATTGAGCAGATGCTGCGCACGCGCTGAGCCGCCAGTTAGCCGTTGGGCGCTTCACAGCCTTTTTAATTGTGGGCTGTTGGATCCTGTTGGGTACGGATACGGAGTACTCCGTACCCAGCAGCGAATTCGCTGTGCATCCATCTCGTTTCAGTTAGCGCCAACTGGCGTTCGTTGGCCCCCAAATGCGGTCCCGTTCTGGCATGCAACTTCTCCAATTCGTCAAGGGGAGCAAAATCGCGGTGTTGTTGGACGTTGGTTGACCAACAAGCGATATCAGGAAACGGCGTCGTCTCCTCGACGTGGCGTGGAGAGGGCGGGCACGACTGCACGCGATCCATACGATAACGTGTAGATACGAGTACCTTGCTTGACTTATATGACACTGCATACAATCCATGGCCTCTTTCGCAGGTGGGGATGTTGGGAACTTCAAGCAGACGAGAGTGCTGACGGATAATGAGACGCGAAGCACCTGGGCACACTCGTGCATCCAACGCTTGGCCGTCGAGTGAGTGGCTGGCGTCTTAGACATGAAGCACGCATTGACTACCTTATTACCTCCATGGCCCCGTCAACTCACCTCCCTCTCACCCCTGCGCCGAATGTACTGTATGCACGCAATCACCCGCTGTTGGTTCCGAACCCCCCCGCTCCTCTTCCCCAGCCCCGCTCCAGCCCTACGAAGCGCCAAATGCGCCCCTCTCTCTCCTCTCACCTCGCTCGTCTTACATGCATCTACGGTGTTAATACCGCCCGCCCACATTGCTCACCTTTTCTCCTTCTCCCACCTTCTGCGTGCCTCGCCTTTGTCCGCTTATCGCTGCGGCAGACATACCGCCACCTCACGCACCCGCAACACTCGGGAGACAGGCCGGAGCAGCACACTCCTACACACCTTACGAAACGAGACGAGACGAGACGCCTCGAGACGACTCAACAACGGCGCAATGAGCAACTACTACGACGACGAAGACGACGTCGACATCCACGTCCGCCACCGCGGACCCTCGCCGCGGCCGGTGCGCTACGTCCAGAGCCCACCGCGCCCACGCAGCTACTACGGCGTCCCTGCTGGCCCCAGCTATCTCGTCCCCGAGCAGCGCACCACCGTCGTCGCCCGCTCCCGATCCCGCGAGCGCTCCCGCGACCGCCGTGCCAGCAGCCCGCCGCGCGCCGCCCCGGCCCCCGCTAACCCCGTCATCATCAACAATCGCTTCTACAATGACTACTCGTCCGACGACGACGACGACCACCGCCGCCGCGGTCAGCTCATCCACCGCCGCCGCCGCCACAGCTCCGGCTCGCGCTCGCGTTCGCGCTCCCACTCCCGTTCCCGCTCCCACTCGTCGGCCTTCAAGACGCGCGACGAGTGGGAGGCCGAGCAGGCCCGCCGCGAGCTCGAGCAGTTGCGCCTCGCTAGCTCTCGCGATAAGGAGGAGCGTCGCATGGCTAAGGAGTACCGTGATGAGGCCGACCTGCAGCGTGCCAAGCGCGAGCTCGACGAGATCAAGAAGCGCGAGGCCCGCACTGAAGAGGAGAAGCGCATCAAGAGGGAGCTCGAGCTGAAGCGCCTCAAGGAAGAGGAGGACGCTGCCGAGGAGAAGAAGCGCCGCGACAAGGAGGCCGCCCTGGCCGTCGAGCGCTACAAGCAGAAGGAGGCCGAGCGACTCGCCCACGAAGCCAAGCAGAAGGAGGAGAACGACAAGGAGTACAAGCGCCGCCTTCAGGAGGACCTCATCAAGTCGGGCCTCGACGAGAAGGCCATTGCCGCCATCCTTAGCAAGAAAAAGGTCCCCGAGACTACCCCCGCCCCCGAGCCCGGTGCCCGTCCCACCTACACCCGCATGGCCCGCAGACACCTGTCCATCGAAACGCTGAGGACGTTTCGCGTCGATTTTGATGTCGATGTAGTAAGTGTCTGCCTGCGACCAACTGTCTGTTATTTCTGGCTAACCTCCCCGTCTAGGACCCCGAGTACGTCTTGATCAAGAGGTGGGTCCCCGAGTGGGAGCAGGACCAGTTCTGGAAGCACACCAAGGTCATTCGTGAGAGGCGTGGCAGCGGCACATTGATGATCGAGGAGAAGAAACACCGCCATCATGAGCCCGAGTTTGAATGGGTCCGCAAGAAGAACGATCGGAAGAGGAGCAAGTCCCCAGGCCTTCTCATGTATCTCGCAGGGGGTCGCCCGGCGTGAACGTCCCCGAAAGCCACCAGAGCCGTCAATGGCGACTCGCCACGGGTGTGCAAGGTCACCCAGTCAATGTTCATTTGAGCCCTGAGCCAGCGTGCGGGGCTTTGCATCATGTCCCTTCTTTTTCATTTCCATTACTGTTTCGTCTCGCTACTTGCCTCTTGAGTTGATCTAGCTTCAATACCACAAGCAAAGCCACCATTTACGCCACCCCCGACCTGCGGATGAGCTCCTCATAGACTGTCCAGGCTAAGGCGGAGCTGAGCGCCTTACGACTCATGCGCAGGGCCAGCCCGTCCCAGAGCGACCGAAAGCCGTCCTCTGCTACCATCCTGTAGCCTGCCTGCCACACGTTCCGGTACCGGCGCGGCTGCAGCTGTATCCGCGTCTTGACCGCATCAAAAGGATTGGAAACGGCGGAGCAGGCGGCTCCCGCGAGGATAGCCGAGCTGAAGTTTACCGAGCTTGCCACCCATGCCTGCATGGTAGCCTCGGGCGAGAGAGCGGAGGAGGATGCCAAAGAGCCGAGCCGCATCTTGAGCATTTCGTAGAATAGTACATACATGCCGGCGTACGGGGCGTCTCGGATGGCCGTTGCGCCGAAGCCGGAGAAGAAGCCGCGGAAGCCGTCCGCTCGCCGTATGTCGCCGGCTGCAGCCCACACCGACGGATACGAATAGAGGCTGGACTCGAACCGTACCTTGATGACTGTCAGAGGCATGAGGACAAAGCCGGCAAACGTCCTTGCCACGGCGCCGGATATCAGGTTGGCCGAGTTAGATAAGGTCGGCAGCGCCGACGAGCCGCTCTGGCTCTGCAGAGGCGGTCCAGCCATGCCTCTCTGCTGCACATGCTGGCGGATGGCATTGAGAGAGGTAAAGTACAGGGCAGAACCGAAGCCAGTACGCAGGGCCGAAGGCACGGTGCCCCTCCACAGGCTACGGACCAGGTGTGGAGACTGTCTGATATCGTGTAGACAGGTCGAGAGCGATGACCGGCCCGACTGCTGCACCCGCGTCTTCAGAAGGTCGAGGGGCTGCAGGATGACGGCCGACGCTACGCCGGACCCAAGACCCGAGACGAAGTGACGCGCTGTTGGGACGACGGAAGAGGGAGACTGTGAGTTTCACCGTTCAAGCGCCGCGCGGGTTCTTCGGAATGGCCTACCTGACTTGGCTCGCGACGGGGATTGCGTCTCGTTCATGGCCGGCGAGCGAGCCCCTTCATCTTGGCCACCGATGCTGGGAGCGGGAGCAGGAGCGGAAATGGGAGAAGCGGGAGCCAGAGATGCTTGCGCCTCCGTCTTGCAGGGCGAGCTCATTGGAAGCGGTGACGTAGATGGGTTTGGCGTGTGTAGGCAAAAAGGTGCTGACGGGTTGGCGTTGGTGCACGGGTGGGACTCGTTTAGGAGAATAATGCCGAGTTGGTGCATGACCCAGCTGCTTGATTGTTTGTGGCGCTTGCAGACCGAGTCAACCACTCTCCATACTAGGCAAGGCACAAAGTAGTATTGTATGCCAGTGTTAGGCACTGCAGACGATGTGGCTCATCCTGCCTCAGCTGGCGATTGCGGTAGCAGAGCTCGCGGGCTGATGGGCCCGGTAGTCGCCGATGACAGTCTCAAGACGGCCGGCTAGCAAGCGATGGCGCTTGACAAGGTCTACCCATTCGTCGACGCCAATTACCGCCAGCAGCATGCCAAAGTCGGCGCCAAGTCTCCCCAAGCTGCCGGCGCAGTAGAGCACTTGGGTGACGATGCTATCGCGGGACGCCTGATCCCGGACTGTGGGGAGGTAGGTACGCAACGTCTCGAGCAGCAGGCCCACGAGATGCAGCGGGAATGTCGACAGAGCCGAGGGCAGCGGGGATAAGGGATCGTTCCGGGCACGGGATGACGAGGCGAAGCTGGCTTCGACGCTCTTGGACATGGACACGATGCCGAAGCTGTGCTCGCGGAAGACCTCGATGAAGCGTTTGAGATAGCGCTCCGTCTGTTGGCCTCCAGACCAGGAGTGGCCCGCCTTGCTCTGGCGGCGCCGTTCCTCGTCGGCCAGCTCCCGTAGAGGCTCCAGCGCTGCTAGAGTCGTCACAAGGGTTGTCAGCCGGCAGACGAGGAAGAGGGCGGGCAACGAGTCCTCGGCGGGGACGCCGGAGACAAGGTCGGGCACGATGCGCTTGAGCCAGCCGACGGTGCGAAGTGCGGCAGCAAGCTTAAGGCCGGGGACTTCGAGGGCGACAACGAGATCGGCGGCCATCTGACGGATGGCGCCCTCGGCCTCGCCCAGGACGGATGAGACCAAGGGTGAGGACGGGTAGAGCGACGCAAGGCGGCGGACATGGGCGTATAAGTCGAGCGTTGACGAGTAGCTGACGGGACTCGTCTTGACGGCCGAGGCCAGCAGAGGCGGGAGCTCCATGACATCGACCAGGCGCTCGGCGTTGTGTAGCAGGCGCAGGGCCTGCTTCCGGCGCGCGACCGTCTGGCCCTCGCTGGCCTTGCTGAAGGCCGCCGAGAAGTTCTCGACCTTGTGGTCGAGGCGAGGGACGGCCTGGCTCAGTTCTGTGGCCCTCTGCGCCAGGACGGGCAGTGTTTGGCGTAGCGAGACATGGCTGGCAGCCGATTCCACAATGGGCTTGTAGGAGCGCTTGGAGAGAGCCTGGACGGAGAGCAGCAGGGAATGGGAGGCCTGAGTGAGGCACTGAGGCTCTGAGGAGCGAAGTGTATCGGCGGGCTGCTCGGCGAGATGGGCGAGATATGTCAGCGTGGTGGCATCGGCGGTATCAAACCGCAGTAGGTCGCTCAGCGCCTCGGCCATGGTTGTGCGAAGCCGCCGCAGCCTGACGCCTCCCTTTGCGATTTCAAAGAGATCGGGTGAGCAAGTCTCCTCCTTTGAGGGCGTCTTTAAATTGTCTGACTTCGATGAATGAATGCCATCTGTTGCTTGTGTGGTCAAACAGGAGGGGGTGGTGGAGAGGAGCAGGTGCGTCCGTACGTCTGTCCGTACTTCGTACGAAGGACATATGCAACTAACAGGGATGCCAAGCTCAGGCACAGCTCTTATCTTATCGGCGCTGGTCAGGTACTGGAGCAAGGCGCGAAAGTACTCCGTACGAAGACTGCCAGGTACCTTAGGTACTCGTCAGCCACCGCGGTGCCGAGGTTAATAGCAAGCAAGAGCAAAACGGCTGGGGGGGCCAATCGCTGATTCGTTGCGGCGATGCCGTGCAATAACTTACATGGCCGTGTCCCGTTCCAGGAATACCTCGATCTGTGTCAAAGCTGGGAATAATAAGTACTGTTGAACAAGTGATGGTGTACTCCGTAGCATTGTAATATTAGTGGGAGTGCTGCGTGTCCAGCGCGGGCATATGACATGTACATGCGGAGAGGTACGGAGTACTTCGTACCTGCCTTGGCGCACCTCCCTCCAGACACGCGACAACCGCCTCGCGCACGTGGAGAGCCTCTCCCCAACAATTCCCAAATCTCGTGGCCACCATTAGCCATCAAGTGCACCTGGACTCGACACATTCGTACCTCGCCTGTAAATTCACGGGCTCTGCTGCCTTGCATAGCCACAGTATATATCATAATCACGGCCCCTTTCCTCCGCTGTTCGCTTTTGCTCTCTCTCCCTTCCATCTGCTCTCACTCCTCGACTCTCAGCGACTTGACTCCCAGCATCGCCAGCCGCTCTCGCTCTCACCAATCTCACCGGGCCCATCCCTCTCATTTGCCAACTTGGGTTTGACTGCAGCCTCCTGCCGTTAACCATTGTTGTCCTGGTGAAGCTTCTTTGCTTCTCTTCGCCATCTCCACAGCCACATCTAGAGTCTGAGAGAGTGGCACGAGACGGCTGATAGACAGCAACATGCAGGATCCATTCTTCATTGCGCCCATCCCCTGGCTCGTCGACTGGGCACGCCCGTGGTGCGACCGCCTCAACCTCCCCTCGCTGCCTCTGCACATACACGAGGTCCTCGCCGCCGCTCTCTTCTACGGCGTGATATTCTGGCCCGTCTCGCCCCTCATCTCCAACCTACTGGCGCCTCAGCACTATGCCAAACTGTCGCGCAGGAAGCGGCTCAACTGGGWTGCCCACGTCGTGTCCATGATCCAGAGCACCCTCATCAACGTGCTCGCCATCTGGGTCATGGTCGTCGACGACGAGCGCCGCAGCATGGACTGGGAGGAGCGCGTATGGGGCTACACGGGCGCTGCTGGCATGGTACAGGCCCTGGCTGCCGGCTACTTCGTCTGGGATCTCGTCGTTACTAGCCTGAACCTCGACGTCTTTGGCCTCGGCACCTTGGCCCATGCCGTCGCGGCCCTGCTCGTTTACTCGCTTGGCTTTGTACGACGCCCTTTTGCGCCCCATTACCTGCGACTGAATGACTGACCGACCCTGTGCAATAGCGACCCCTTGTCAACTACTACGGGTGTATCTTCATCCTCTGGGAGCTTTCCACCCCTTTCCTAAACATCCACTGGTTCATGGACAAGGTTGACATGACCGGCTCGCGCGCCCAGCTCTACAACGGATTCATGCTCCTCTTCAGCTTTTTCTCCTGCCGCCTCGTATACGGAACCTACCAGTCGGCACTCGCCTTCCGCGACATCTGGGCAGCCGTCAACAGCCACCCTGGCCACGGCCTGCACGACTCGGCCGTCATGGCCTTTGCCACGGACAAATCCACCGTCCCGTTCTGGCTTGCCGCTGTGTATCTTGCCAGCAACCTGACCCTGAACAGCCTCAACTTCTACTGGTTCGTCATGATGATCAGAGCAGTTCGCAAGCGCTTCGAGCCGGGCAAGCAGCCGCAGACCGAGGTGGAAGTTGACCTCTCCTCTTTCGCTTCTGGCATGTCTGCCAGCTCTAAGCCACAAAGACGCAAGGTTTGATGTGGTGGCCTCCAGACCAGCCTGCAATCGAAGACACCACCGCTTCACACGATGGCCTGCAGTTTCTGTCTTGCTTGGGAAATACCCGCGCATGCGCACGCCAAGGGCCATGCCCCCGCGACTTGATGCGCGATGCGCGCTCGTCATAAAGGTGAGGGTGTGTGTTCTGGCGCGTAATCAATATATGGGGAGCCCATTAGTTGGGGAGACGGCAACCCTAGGTGGCCGGCGTCGCTGGGTTGCTATGGTTCTGGCAATCTCATTCCTTGCGGCCCATGTTGCATATCAAGCTGCTTGGATATTGTTCAGCTCGGAAGAATTGGAACACCTCGTCGTCTTCGCTGCTGGACACAACAGTCATGATCCCGGATGGGGCCCAGTCAAAACCCTGCCAAGGCTTGAGCGTCAGGTACCGTGCCGTATAGCGCCTGTACGTAGAGGCTGCCCATGCGAGCCATTGCCTGCCAGCAGGTTAGGTAGAGAAACGGCATTCATGTATCAAGAAACCTTGGCCCCCGTTGTGATGAGCAAAAGCGCACTTGTAGACTGCAAACAGACAGATCTCGAGCACCATTCTCGCTGGGACATGTTATGTCTATATATAAGGGTACGCTCAAACAAACCAGGTGGCCATCTAGGCGCACAAGGTACGCACACATGATAGGTTTTTTAAATAGGACGGGAAGAGGGGCCCAATTAGGTCAAGTAGGTAGGTAAGTGTAGATGTCTGCAAAGGACGGCAGCCGTCTAGCTGCGCTCTCCCCGTCTTTCTCATCCTCGCACCTGCACTCATCCAACTGTTTCTGCCTCACGCGGCAGCTTTACGCCATTATTATCTCTTCAACGTTCAAAACCCAAAGGGGTTCTGCGGAGCTGCGGCAAAATCAGCGCGAGACACACAAAACAACTACCCAAGCAAGGGAAATCGAGCATAGCAGCGTCGCGGCGTCAACTTACTCGCTTGGGCCAGATTCGCCCTCCGCCCGGTTTGCTGGGGCGTTAGCTTTTTGGCATCTGCCGTTACACCGAACCGGACTGGAGGCGGGGGTCCGGTCTTCTGTGGCTGCAATGGCTGAGTAAAGCCACCGCCCATGGCCCCCGTCTGCTGTGGCTGCATGGTCGGCAGCCCTATCCGCTGAGGCTCCATTGCGGGAGGTAGGAAGCTGTTGATGCCTCCGGTGGCACCGAGGCCCTTGGCGTACAACTGCAAGTTGGGGGCAAAGGTGGGCTGGAATCCGGTGGGCTGGGCCTGGATCGGCGAGAACTGAGCTGACCGGCCCGGGTCGGCGAACGGGCTGGCTCCTGGCATGCCCGTCATCATGGGCTGCATGAACGGCTGTTGGCTAGGAGCACCCGTCGGGAAAGACGCCATGCCTTGAGGCTGGAGCCCATCATACCGCGCCATTACAGGCTGGAGCTGCTGCTGCTGCTGCTGAATCTGCGTGGCGTACTGTTGCTGCAGCCTTGCCTGGCTGAGGTCGCTGAGACTCTGACCCGGTGGTGCCACCTGAGACTGCACAGAGCCCGTCATCTGCGGAAGTACGGACGGGGGCGAGAACATGGCCTGTTGTGCCGATTGCGGGGCAGACAACGGACGCTGCGGAGGCGGGGGCATCAGTGAGCCTTGGTTGGGTGATATCGATGGGGGCGCCGGCCGTTGCCGTGCCAGGGACTTGGGGGACGACGGTTGCTGGCCAGGCGGGGGGACGGTAGAGAAGAAGGATGGGCTAGCGCCGGTAAGCTGCTGGGTCTGCTGTGCCGGCTGGACCAGTCCTTGGCCTGCGATGGTTGCCACGGTTGCCTGTGGCTCGATCTTAGTCGGCTGAAGTGGCTCCGACAGCAGTGATAGCTCCTTCATGGAGCCCGTAAGCGCTGGGGCGGCTGGTGAGGAAGTCATGGCCGACTCCGCTACGGTTAGCCGTTGTCTGACATCCTTGGATGCCGCCTGCTGCTGCTTGTTGGGCTGCGGCGGCTTCACGTCCCACGCGTCGTCGTCGAACCCGCCAGACGGGGCCCCGGAGGACTTGACCGGGCTTGTTGTCGAGGGAGTCCGGACCCCGTCGGAGTCGGAGCTGGGCCCGGGCGCGCTATTCTTGGATAAGGCGGTAGCATCGACAACATCGCTGGTCTGCAGGGCTGGCGCTGGCCGGCCCTTTCGCGTGTTGTTTCGCAGCGCTCCGCCGGGTCCGGAGAAGAGGCCGCCGGCACCGCCGTCGCCGTCCGCCGCCGTCTTGCTCCGGTCGCGGCCAAACTTGGCGTCCAGTGAGCGCATGACTTTGATGATGTCGCCTTCGCGGAGACCCAGTGTCCGCAGGATGGTGGCATTGACGTCTGGCAGGACGCTCTCATCCATAGAGTCTCTGGCGAAGGCTTGCGCGTAGCGCTCGCAGAGACCAACGGCAACGTCACAGGAGAGAAAAAACTGGAACCAGTCGTACTCTGGCTTGTCGCTCTTGCCCACCGTCGCGCCGACATCAGTGGGCGCTCGTTTGTCAGCAGACTTGGCTCTCTTGACGTCTGCCAGGGGCTTGTCGTCGTCCAGGGAGATGCCGGTGGCGTTCTCGACGTATTCGAGGTCTTCGCGGGACATCTTGGCGACCGGCACCGCAATCTTAACGCCATTCATCTTGTGCAGGTGGATCTTGCCGTCCTTGAGGCCGAGGAACTGCGCCTCGACGCTGAAAGACCCCGAACGGTCGGTCCAAGTCCTTACCTTGGATGAGTCGGGTTCTGCGTCGGCAGCGTTAGTATATTGCGTACGAAGTACCCGAGGCTAGTGGCACGTTTGGGAGCACTCACTCGACTTGGCCTTCCCATCGCCCCGTCCATTTTCGCGCCGGCTTCGCTGTTGTCCCGAATTACTACCATATTCTCTGGCCGTGAGGCTGCTGCCTCTTTCGGGAAGAGGCACTCCCGGCCCTACCTGCTGTGGCTCTTTGCTCGCCTTGATGGCTTCCTTGGTGAGCCGGATCTCCTCGAGCCGGTTCTGTTCAACGGTAGACTTGGCCGAGTCGAACCCGGCATTGCTTGCCGGGGGGGGGGGTTGAAGGCCCCCGTTAATTCGATGTAGCTGCTTGGGACAACCCCTTCCTTGCCGTTCTTTATGCGGCGGACCTGCCACCACTCCTCACTCTTGGAGTCGTCGAGGACCACAACTTCGTCGCCTGCTGCTACCGTCACCTCGTCCTCGCCCTGCTCCATGAAGTCGTACAGGATCTGGCCCTTTCGCTGGCTACGTTGCGAGCCGGCCATGATGACTTCCCGCAAGCCCTCGGCGCGAACGGCGCCGGCAAGCTCTCCCAAAGCCCCCACAATCTCCTCTGCCGTATCCTTGGCCCCGGCGTGAAAGTCGATGCTCTTGCTAGGCCGCACCAGCTCCATGAAGACGTGTTTGCCTTCGCGAGAGTAGTGTGTCATCCTGTCGGCCGTCCACTCCTGGGCTGGGTCGTCCTGGGCACGCTCCGGGGCGATGAGAATCGTACCTGTCTGGAGGTTGATGCCCAATGTCGTGGGCATCTTCTTCCTCTTCCCCATGACAGATACCATCTCGTTAATGTTGTACATGTGGAAGCCCCCGGGAGTGCGGTACGGCTCGTCGCCTCCAGACGGTTCGCTCGCGGGCGTCTGCGACGGCATATGATCGCGCGGCCTGTGGTCAACAAGGGGCCGGGGCCGGGGCTGGGGTCGAGACGGTAGCGCCGGAGACCGGAGCGCCTCGTCGTCTTCTTCTCCTTCCGACGCCTGCGGCTCCTCATAGCGTACGATCCGTCGAGCGGGCTGGGATGTAGACGAAGAAGGAGTGGCGGCATGTTGGGGAGCTGCCCGACCTTGCATGACACCCGCTAGCGCAGCGGCCGGGTTCGTCGAGGGCGATGCAGGGCCAGCATCCGACGTGCTCTCAGGCTTAGCGGCAACGGACTGCGGCCTGGCCGGTAGAGCCGGGCGAGCGGGGAGCGAAGGTGAGGGCGATTCGGCATCTCCGGCAGCGGTAGCGGCAGCAGCGGCCGATTGGACGTCAATATAGTTGGATGGCACGAAGCCATATTCTCCTTCAAAGCTTGCAAGAATCCAGTCGGGATCGGAGGTGTCGAAGACTTCGATAACGGCGTCCTCGGGGAAGGACAATTCCTCGTCGGTCTGGCGGGTGTACTCGTAGATTGCGCGGGCATGGCTCAACATCGGCGCCTGTGCGGGAAGCAAGGAGGCGCAAAACATCAGAATTACGGGCTTGCACAAGGCTGGCAGGCGGCGAGATCGGGAGGGAGACTCACGGGTTCGACATAGTTGTTGGGCACGAGACCCTCGGGCTCGTCCTCGTCGTCGGCGCCGGCCTTCTTCTTGGCCTTCCACCACCCATCGTCGTCGTTCTTGCTGAGAACGTAGAGCACGTCGCCCTCGCTAATTGCCAGTTCGCCCTCGGCCTGGGGCGCGTAGTCGTAGATTGCCCGATACACGCCCAGGAACCCCATGTCGGCGACGTACGGTCTCGGGTTGTGTGTCTCTTCGAGCTTGGAGGGCGTGCTCTTGCGCTCTGCGCAAACCGGCTGGGCGCTTGCTCTGGCTGTCGGTCTCCTCGCCGTGCGACGCCGTGCGCCTCGCCGAACGGGGTGAGCAGGGCAGAGCAGGGCTGCAGGAGGGTGGAGGGAGGAGGCAGGTGCTGGCACGATGATGATGTAGGATAGGGAGCTGGCGCTGGTGACGACGTCGGGGTACCACGCCTGATGCTTTAGGTAAGGCAATAATAATAGTGGACCTTCACCTCGTCTCACCTTGATGTACGGAGTACTCCGTACTTCGTACAAAGCCAGTCACTTAGACATGGCCCCCTTTCAATTATTGCCGACTTTCACGTTGCAACCGTTGCCACAGTGTCTTATCCGCACTCTCGTGGTCTTTCTCGTGTATCCAAATCGAGACACTCTTCAGTAGGTACGCATCCCGCCCGGCCTGCTCTCAGCTCCGTCTCTATTAGTCCAACGCCAATGCGTGGCATTATCAGGCTTCATACCCTTCCAATGTCCAACCTTGTGTCAGTCAGACGACTGCATCTCGGTGTAAAATAAAATACAACGCCTTGATTTAGCCCCTCTCCAAATTTCTGGTAATTGATGGTTGAACCAGAAAAGCCGCCAGCCATAATGATCTTCAGCCCAGGACGGATTGTGCCAGGTCCCAGACGGCCCGACACATAGACCACATCGACCATTGCAACCTTGGCAGCCTATATATATTTGCGCTTGCGCTTGATGCCTGCGGCCAACAGAATGATAGGCTTGCCCTACCCGAAACGACTGACAAGCCAACAGAGGTGACGCGTCTGCCGTCTCCGACAGCCCTATGCAGCCACATATCCAGTCCGCTGCCCCATCGCTTGTCCGGCACCTCAATCCCGTTCGAAAACAGCGCTGTCCTACATGTCGTCCTCTTCTCCAGGTGTTTCGCTCGAGTCAACTGGCCAGTCCCCCGCCTGCGCCAAGTTCCGCAGGCTGCCACTTCGCTGATCCCGGGTAAAGATGCCTGGGAACATTCTCGGGTCGCTTCCGGACAAATGCAGATCGGCCATAGCGTCCGACGGCCGCGATGCCTCTCGGTTCGGTTTAGGCTGCGTACCAGCGGCCGTGGCCAAGGGCGTCGCAACGGCTTCACGGTGCTCTGGCTTTTCCAGCGCCGATCCAGCCTGGATTGGCCCAGACCCGGCTGGTTCCCCGGAGGGGACCACGTCACTAGCCAACTCGTTGTTCACTTCGTATGTGACATATCGTCTTAAACTGTATGAAGTCGGCCGTGGTCAGCTGCTAGTCATTCACACACATCTCCGATAACCTCCGAGGGCTGACTTACACGTCTCGCTCCTGGAGGAGGGTATGGTATCGGAACTCCTCCCTCCTATCCGGGCCGTTCGTCTTGACCATTTTATTTCCCTCTTTGCCGGGCTTGTCGAAATTTGGCCCGAGCCACTGCCTCTTGATGGAAGCTTCGTAGCCGCTCTGCTTGACCGAGTTCTTGGCCAGCTCGCACATGTCCACCGGGCTGAGCTTGTATATCTGCGCAGCCACGGCATACTCCTCAATCAGGGGCTCTTTGGTGAAGGCAAACTGCAGCGGGTCGTCGGTCGACAGAGACACGTTCAATCCCCTCCTAAAGTATTGATGGAAAGGGTTTCGCTCGTATGCCAGGAACAGGGCATTGTTGCTCAGTGGCGACATGGCAATTCCAATCTGCTCCAGATAGAAGACGTACTGCAACAGGGGGACCTTTCGGAGCAAAAGTCCATGGCTGATGCTATGGCAGCCGAGTACGGCAACGGCCAAATGCTCGCTGTCGCCCGCCTCACCGCAGTGGGGCCGCAGCACAAACGTGTTGAAGCCGCGTTTCCTCCGCCAGTAGTTAAGGGACGCTGTGTTGGAAAACAAGTAGTAGATCCAATAGCTGTAGGGCGGGTTCTGCTTCGTGTCCCACACCTTGCGGACGGGAAACTTCTTGAAGAGCCGCCTCTCGACCTTGCTCTCGTCGTCAACGCTGTCAAATCCAATGACTCGCTGGAGGAAGACGTGCAGCTTTGGATGGCTCGAAGGGTCCTTGGTCACCTCGAACAGGGGCTGAAAGACGTTTCGGACAATCTGCTCAAACGTCTCCATGAGACCGCTCGCCTTATACACATCGTACAGACGAGGTATCTGGATAAGCCAGCGCACGTTGTGGGAGAATAGCTTGTTGTCCACGACCCAGGCAGCCAGCTTATCCCATTCGTCGATGGACTTGCCATAGATGGATATGCGCCACTCCACCATCTGGTACTTGCTCGACTCCAAGTCGGAGATGACTTCTTTGGTTATCTCAGCCAGGTAGCGCCCGTGGATGAAATTGTCCGTCTTGAGGAATATCGTCCTCAGGCGAGATTCGCCAATGGGGTTGTATTTGAGATTGAACTTGTCAAAGCGGTGGAAGGAGTCGGTGTGTGCCTGCCGCGGTCAGCATGATATCCAGTCCGGTCAATCACAATCTCGCTCCTCAGCTCCTCAGCGATGGTGCCAGGAGGAGGAGAGGAGGGGGACAAACTCACATGCATGTCGAGGGTGTCGATGCTCAGGTCGTAGGCAGTCAGGTTGATACTGGAAAACACTTCGGCCAAGGTCAGGTGCTTGCCGTCTCGGAACAACACAACCTCGTTGGGATGCTTCTTCATTTTGCTCTTGATGAAGCGCAGGAGATGCTTCTGGTTCATGCACGCCGAGTGGTGAACGTGGGTGTCGACCTTGCGGACATTGTAGAAGTCTCGGTGCGGCACCTTTTTGCTGTCGGCAGTCTCCTGGTATTCGTTGAGCAGCACGTAGAGGTTAAACTTTCCCTCCAGGTACTGGAGGCGTCGGAAGGCAAAGCTCTTGCTGGGCCCGTCGGACGACACGGTGAGGATATTGTCCAGGTCCATGTAGAACTCTCTGATGGTAGGAACCTGGATAGCCGGTGCATGCGTGTCGCCGTCCTCGAACACCTGGTACACGCCGCTCTCGTCGAGCTTAAAATCCATGCCATCGTCGGCGGGCAGTGGCACCAGATCGTCCATGTCGAAGTCCTCCCCGACGTCCTGGCCGGGTTTGCGCCTCCGAGCCGGTCTCTTAGCCGAAGGTTGKCCTCCTGCACGGGGGGAGCTGTGTAGATGATGATCCGGAAACTCGGTGTAGCCGACGCGACTCTGGGTCCAAGCCGGCTCGGGGGGGGGGGGGTAAATGTCCCACTCCGGGCTGTCGCGTGGGTTATCGTCGGGCCCTTGTGACGAGAGGGCCATGTACTTGCGCCTCACGTCCAGGATCTTCTGGATGTTTTTGGAAATGGCGCTGAGCTCCGCGGTGATGTGTGGCTCGGTGTCGAAGAGGCTGCTGTTGGAAAGGCCTACAGTTGACTCGGCCGCAAGTTTGGCATCGTAGAGGCCCGTCTGGCTAACGCGCGTGCTAGGTCTGGAAGGCTGGCCAGCAGCCGTCGAGAAGTGCTGCTGCTCACGGACCCTCGAGGATAGCTCAGCGCCCTCGTGCTTGTCTGACGACCGTCAGCGTTTTCGAAAATTTCCCCCACAGTACCAACGCGAAAGAGGAACACCTACCGCCATCGTGATCGAGAATCAGAGAATCAGCCCCGTATTCGGTGGCTGGGCGAGACCCCGAGACCAAGACGGGGCTGCCGAGGGGGGTTGACTGGGTCCAACTGGTGCCGCCGCCTCCACGGCCGTCGATCTTGCTGCGCTGGAAGAAGAGCTTGGCGTCGGTCTGGGTCATCTGGCGCTCGGCGACGGGGTCGTAGAAGGTGGTGCGCTGGGGCACGTCTCTGGGCAGCATGCCATCCTGGAAGACATCTTGTTCCTCGGCAGGCGGTGCGGCGTGCTCCTCGTAGCGGTCAGAATCCGCCACAGAGGACGCCTGCGCGGGCCCGCCATCCTCGTCCGACCCCCGCGTCCGCAACGAGAGGTTCTGGCCTTGGTAGCGGATGGCATCGTCGTCTGGCACGGGGCGTACGTCAGTCATGAAGGACGGTTGCGGTGCGACGTCACGCGTCTCGAGGAGCAGTCGCTCACATCGCAGCGCCTAGGTAGATGTATGCGGATTCGAACAAAGCTGCTGCCATGGCTTTGGTGCTTACCGGTCATGGTGCCGTCGAGGCTATATGCTGGTAGCACGGCGACCCGACCCCCTCCAGGATGAAGATGCAGGCTCGTACTTAGGCCTGCCAAGATCTAGGTAGTGCGGCAAGGTACATATAGGCAAGCAAGGTGATTAAAAGGAAGGTGCCAGGCGAGGCGAGCTTGCTGTATTGGGAGAATGAGATGCAGATGGAGGTGGTCGGAGGTACGGAGTACCCATGCAACGGCGGGGAGCGGGCAAGCTACCGAGGTCACTGGCGGGCACAGAATCTGGCGCAGGGTGCCTATACCGGGGGTATGCATCAATTGAAGCGCCTGCGAACTAATCCGTAGGTTCGTACGAAATACCTAGTCATGAAATATGCAGACAGCTTTGCCCCTGCGGACTATGTGCTGTGCCTAACTCTGTACGGAGTATTTCCATGGATGCAGTCTGCAGAGTGGAGAGTGAGTAGTAAGTACCTAAGCAACAGTACTCGTAAGCAGCGGTCCAACCCGACGTTGTCTGTACGTAAAAACAGCCACGAGCAGCAGGACTGCCAGCGCTATTTCATAAGGCACATGCATATTATTAGTTCCTCTTCTTAGCCGCCACCCTTGCATCCTCGTCCCCATGACTCCTCAACTTCCTCGCCACCGGCTTCGGCCTCGAGCCCACCGAGTAGAGCGCCCCTGAGCCGAAAACCACCACGGCCCCCAACAGCGTGCCCCCAGCCAGCGTGTTCCCGAAAAGCCAGATGCTCAGCAGCAGGCTGACGAGCTTACGGATGCTGAGCACAATGGTGACCGTCAACGCCGAGGACATAGCTGCGAGCAGGTTGACGCCGCGGATGCAGGCGTACTGGGTGAGGACGTTCGTGACAAGATACACCAGCTGGCTGGGCACCCGTGCGACCCCTGACGCCGTCACGAGCGGCGCCGGCACCAGTAGAGGTTCACTCTTGAGCATGCCGCTCAATGTGCGGGCAATGGACGGCGCAAAGGGCAGGAAGAGGGGCWGCGACAGCATATGCGAGTAGAAGAGGTTCTCTCTCCACTGCGGACCATACTGCTTGTACGTTGCCTCTGTGTAGAGCCCCATGATGGCCGACAGCACCTGGGCCACGAACAGTATCACGAGGCCCGTGTTGAGGGTTGACCGCGCAGAATCCGCTGCCGGGTCAGCCTACGTGCATATGGGGCGTTAGATAAGGGACCACCGTAAAC
>LFRF01000013.1:260700-315884 GCA_001189435.1 Tolypocladium ophioglossoides CBS 100239 | reverse complement strand
AATTGGTTGTCAATATACCTTATTAAGACCGTTATACTAACCTATCAACGCAGCAACCTCTCCTAATTCGAGCTTAATAAAATATGAGGATCATAGATCATGGCCATAGTCGAAGAAGAGATCGCACCTATATAAATCCGCAGGTAATAATAGAACAGAGGAACAGAGGGAATAGAGCTCAAGTCGCTGTTAAAAAGGGAGTATTTTACATATTAATGCCAGCTATAATAATACTCCCAACTACCATACGCCCATACCGAAATATGGCGTAGCGACGTGACTGCGGGAAGATAGGGCAGAAAAAGTACTCGAGCTCAACCAGCCGGTGAATGCAAATAGAGATACGCGTATGCGTAAATAATAAGTCTCAGAAACATATACCGCCGTCCAAGTCTATCCTCGTCCTCCCGAGTCCTCATGCCCATCAATCCAGCCTCCTCTGCCAACCCTCCTCATCGCCACCATCCCCCAACAGCGGATTCTCCTTGCCCCCGTCAGCGCCGCGGTACATAACATAGTGCTGCCATATAAATACCAAGTCGTATCGTAGGCTCGCGTTGTCGAGAGCAACCTTGACAGGGTTGCCAGTGACGCCACTCTAGTCGCGCTATAGCCAGCTGTCGATGCCCTGCTGGGCGATGCTCAGGACGCCGCTAGCCAGGTCTAGCAGTCTACCCTTGAGAGCTCTAGTTACGCTAGTTAGTGACGATCTGCGGCGTGTACTTGGGGAGGGTGACGACGAGCTTGACCCTGCTAGACGTCGGCGAGGACGCGCCGTGGGTTGCAGGTGGAGAGTGTCGAAGTCGTGCGTTAGTTCCAGAACTGTGAGGTACATGCCCATCTTGTTTATCTGTAGAGTTAAGTAGGTACAAGTGCGCTCGACCGTTGTGGGCGCTACAGGGTAGGTGCATCTGCTGTGAGCGACCACACTTTCATAGATCCTAACGGTGCACCTCATGATGGCGATATCCACGTGCATGATAATGGCGTTGAAGAAGCCTTCAACTGGACCTAGATGTTGGTTGCCTTGTTCTGTAACCGGCGCTGCCTGTCAGCCGCCAAATACAGTCGGGCAGTCGTGGTGTCGGCAAGTACCGCTAGTCACATGCTGTGAGGCGTACGGGATAGGTGGGTTCCCATGCATGACATAGCACACGCCGCGGAAGTAGCCATAATTATTAGTACGAGTACTTCGACGACACAACAGCACTTACTCCTGACATATTTACTGTCAACATACTAGCAACTTCCTACTACGCGGAGCCGAACCACCCTCGAACTCAAGCACTGCCGGTAAAGCAGACAGACTCTAACGCTTTTCGGGTCATCGCGTAGCATCATACAACAACGCCCAAGGCTTGCACAATGGAGGGGGGTCATGACAGCGCACAAGGCCGCCGGGGAGAAGACAAACGTCCCATCCGGGATAACGGCGGTAGCAACAATGGTGGCAAGGGCAAGGACAAAGGAGAGGCGCGAGACAACGATCCACCGGTTGTTGATCGCCTACTGGCCTCGGGCAAGCTGGCACTCAATGCCCTGACCGGAAGCAACACCGACGCCTTGCCTGGTGCCCTGCCGGGACAAAAGGCCACGGCCAGCTCCAGCCAGCCACCTACAATACTTAGAGAGGCATCAGCATCTGCATCATCACAGGGGGCAGCAACTAGGATGGGCGAATCGCTCAGGGCAGCTACGCATACAGACAACTCATCCGAGGCCTTCGACTCCTTCATAAACCGGCCCCCCAGCCACGATGGCCTATTCGCAGAAGGACGGCTGCAGAGCCAGCCCCCACGAGGGACACACAGGTCGGTTGCAGAGCAAGAGGCGTCTGACGGTGCTGCCGTGGTGCAGCTCTTGTCACTCCCCGACGATCCGGCAGATGCGATGCCATTGGAAGACGACGACGACGACAGCCTGTCGCCAGCCGAGGCGGGGAGGCTCCGCGAAGCGCTCTTCGGCGGCGGCAGTGCAAGCAGTCGAGCAATCGCCTGGGATCAAGTCCTCAACTTCAACCCTGACTTTGTCACCCGCCCAGGTGCGATTTCTTCGGCCGGTGCGCAGCTCCACACGGGCACCATGGATGTTTCTGTCGCGCAGAGCATCTGGCTCCAGCAATGGAGCGACGTTCTCTCGGCTTACACAGATAAGGTCTGGGGAGACCTGGGTCCCCTGGCATCAGAGGCGAGGCGTGAGATTAACCAGCTGGCAGGCGAGGAGCCCGCGGTCCTTGGCCAGGAGAGCAGCGGGACGAAGGCGCTAGGCCGACTTCGACTTATTCTCGCCCACGTGCGAGGGCACTAATGAGAGAATACCCAGGCTATCGACTCATATATAGCCGAGAGCCACTACCTTTGGCCTACGCGATGTATGTAGACGATACCGTACTCCGTASGGAGTACAATTCACCCAAGGGAGACTAGGTCGAGAGGGGCATTGTTCGGAGTTCCGACAGGGGTTGCTCGGCCAACCGCAGCCAGCCGAATGACATCATCCAGACACGCCGAACTGCCGTGGACTGCGCCAAGCAGGCCTGGCCATCCATGAGCTGCATCCAATATTCATGCACGATAAATGGCGGGTGGATGGGCTCCGTTCTCTCCCACCGCTATCTTGGCTGGGGCTTCAAGCTGCAACTTTCGTCTAGACACTCAACGTCTTTGGTACTACCTTGAAATTCCTCACTCAGCTCAGCCCACAATCGTCGTTTAACCAACACCCCCATAACAGCCTCACACCGTTACCCCAGTCGCATTCCAGTTCCTTGCGCCGTCCGCAATGGGCAACAGGCGCCACGTCGTCCTGCTGCTCGCCCTCGCTGGGCTGTCTGCGCTGTCGCAAGCCGCCTCGCCCGCACCATTGACGTATGCCCCGGCTGCGACGACGTTGTTCGCGAGAGCGCAATGCCCTGCCAATACCTTTCCGTGTCCGACGTCCCTGGGGGCCGCCTTCAATGACGTCTGCTGTCAGAACGGCCAGACTTGCGCGCTTGATGCCAAAAATGACGCGGCGTGCTGTCCCTCGGGGTGAGTACCCACGATTCCAGAGCCTCCATGGCGGCGTCCTCGACGAGGTTCCTGACATGTTGGCTACAGAGCAGTCTGCACCGGAACCGCGCCGGCGACGGCCCCGACCGGAGGTGCAACCGTCGCAGTGTCGTACGTTCTCAACTCGTACTTTTCCTTCCCCTATGCGGCTACGACATTTGGCAACAGCGCCTCGTGTGCCTCGGCCGTCACGGCCTGTTCGAGCAACTACAACGCCTGTGTGACGGGTCTGCAGGGCAGCGGCGGCTACGGGGTGACCATTGACGTGCCGGGCGGCGGAGGCACCACTGTCGGCGGCACCGCGAGGAACCTGGGATCCTCGGCCACGTCCATTTGCTCCAGCCTGAGCTCCCAAGCGTGTTCCAAGCTCGAAGCGACCAAATGCGAATCCTTTGGCAAAGGGTCTGACGCAAGCATCGCCCGCCCGCCTCGCTCACCCGTGYTGGTACTTGTCACAGCAGCTGGCCTGGCCATACCCTTGTTGGCTGAGGCATGGCCTTGAGCTCGACCGCCTGCCCCGTCAGCGGATGAACAAGCGGACCGCCGTGTCATTGGCCTGGCAGTTCAGGATCGAAGCCCGACCTTGTCCCTGGCGAGAAAGTACTCGACTAGCCTAACCGGCCGCAGGGATATCCAACGCCAACGCGCAGGAAGCCAAGGACACGAAGGAGAGAGACCGGAACAAGCGACTTGTTGAACCACTGCTTTTAACAAGGTTATAGATGGTGCCCAAGGTTGCATGGCGGCCGATAAAGACGCAGGGCGCACCTTTCAAGAGTGAGCCGGGGGTACGATGACCTCGTGGACCAGATAATGGCATGTGCTGGACAAGGACTCTGGCGGCTAATTCGACTAGCATCGCAACTACTTCGTATGTTGTTTGGGAAAAGGAGCCACAGTCGCTTTCGACTTGGAACATGAAGCTCAAGGTTATGTTCTATTTTGAACGGGCGTTGGCGAATGCCTAATGAAGTTCTAGTTCGGGCCTGGTGTTCGCCCAATGTATCACCATATTTGTTTGAACCAGAGCTCATCGTTCGTCCGTGAGGGGGTAAATGTCGGGCAGAGCAAGTATGGACGGCCTTGACTTGATTGAATAAGCCCAGCCAACCACTCAAAAATGGAAGCAATACATCGTTCGTGTGCCTCACCGTTCCTAGATCGTGCCGTCGACAGGTTGACAATGCTTTGGTTCCAACTCCTTGACCGGGCATCACGTACCCGTAGAGAGTACGTCGCACAAAAAGTCCTTGAGAGTCGAATCATGATGTTCATCTAGCGACACCTTTCCGCGGAAATCCGCCCCCAAGAATCGTCTGGCCACGACCTCAGCAATTTCCAGGCGACGTTCTTCTTCCTGCGACAGTCTGGCACACGAAGAACTGAGATCTTCGTTTCGACTGAGGAGCAAGGATATTGCTTCGGCACGATCGACAATAACGCTGGGCACTCCATTCAGCGCTGCACATCGACCACCAAAACTCGAAGAGCTGTGCCCCTGTGTGAGCTTGAAGAGATATGTTATCTGGTCCTCGACTCGGTCGGCTTGCCAGTCCGTCCTCACGTCCATGTGGCCAAGGACAAGTCTCGCGTGCCCGCCTAGATAGTCGCCCTCGAAGAGCTCATGAAAGTGTGTCGCAACAAAGAGTCTTGGAGCCTGCGCGCCCAAGCATAGAAAATGATCCAGTACTGCGGCAAGCAGGCCAGCTCCGTCGTCTGGGTTAGTACCCTTGCCGAACTCATCAATGAGCACCAGGCTCTGTCGAGTCGAGCACCGCATCGCCTGCGCGACTTGTTTGAGATCGATGGCGAACGCACTTTCTGTCCGGCACACGCTCTCCCTCGTTGAGATCCGCGTTATGATTTTGTCTGTAATGCCCACAACGGCTCTCTCGGCTGGTACAAAGCTGCCAATATGTGAGAGGTACACAATGATGGCTACTTGCTTGAGATAGATGCTCTTTCCGGAATGATTTGGACCGGTCAACACGAGAATTCGTGCTGGTTCAAGCCCTTCCTGGCGAGGCGTTTCGTGCCCACCGCGAAGGTCACTGTTGTTTGGCACAAAGGAAGGGACCACGAGTTCTTGCAGGGGATGACGGCCGTTTTCAATATGGATGATGCCTGCCTTTGTCATCTGCGGTGCCGTCCAGTTGTACTTTTCGGCTCCGATGGCCATTGCCAGCATTGCGTCAAAATCACCGCAGGCATCCGAGGCAGTGGTGAGTGCAGCTTCATGCTCTAGAACGGCCGTGGCGAGGTGATGAATGATTTCAACCTCCCTGTCTGGGAGATATTAGCTTTCTCTGGGTTGTCAGTCGCGGGGTGAACTTGCCTCCAATTTCGCAGTACATGTCGCCATACTGTTCGTCAAGCTCCTTCATATGGCGGTTTTTGTAACACACTGTCCCGTCTGCCGTAAATAGCTTCTGCCATCGCTCGCCGCAACCTCCCTCGCCCTCGTATTTACCGTTGCCTGTGTGAGGGTCTAGTTCGACGACCATGAGGAAGCCAAGCTGGGGCAGGAATATGCACGATCGAATATACTGACATGCCCACTCTGGCAGCTTTTGGTTGACCTGGCTGGCTACTTCTGTCAAGAAGCTGCCCATGCCGTCATAACGTCTTTTGAGCTCATCTAGGTGGGAATCGACACCGGCTTTCACGGACGAGCGTCGCCGAGATTCGGACTGATCAAAATCGATGGTTTTATTGATCATGTCGCCCACGGTCATCAGAGCAGATTGGTGGACGCTCGTGACAAACTGCAATGTCTTAGCACCGTACCACTCGACTTCTGCGGTCGCGGAGCGGACGTGACCCAATACTTGCCTTGCGGATTGTACCAACTGCTTCACTTCCAAAAAGTGTGCCAACTACCTCCCGGAGCTTCAAAGTCTGCGATGCGAATCGTCTCAGAGTAGCCCAGACACCTCTGTCAAATGAGCACCCAGTTGATGGGCAATGAATGCCTTTGCGCAGCTGGGAAACTGTTGTTCTCACGTTCCGAATCTTGCGTAGTATGGAAGCAGCCTGCGTGGTCTTTTCCGCATTTTCTGGACGAAGGAGCAGGGCAATCACATGCTGTCTCTCTGCGATAGTGTCCATATCTACCGTCGGACGGAGAATCAGCCGTCGCAGACACGTGCGGCCTTGGGGTGTCGATGCTAGATGATGAAAGAGGCCATAGATGGAGAGGCTCTCCTTCGCGCCAACGCCGTTGGGGTCTGGCCCCCAGATTTGACTGTTGGGGTGAAGCTCAGAGTGAACAATCTGCAATGACTGAAGAGTTTCCGCATTGACAAAGACGTGGTTCGCCAAAGAAAACATCTGGACCGAAGTGACATGAAATACCGAACTTGCGCTTTGGCCGTCGGGGAGGCAGCCAGTGGATCGTCTTCGATGAAGCTCAGCCAGCACTGCACCGGCGCAAGTCACCTACAAGATGTCAGCGGGACATCACGGATTGGGCAAGTTAGGCAAGTCAGACAGATGCAAGGCTGTCAAGATTGACAAGGGACCCGAGGCGCATCACTTTGATGTTCCTCGACTCCTGGCAGCCAGGGGAGTCTCCCACCTCGGTCAGCTCACTGGTCGAGAAACCATCGCCACCCCCGGAGAAGATGGCTGATGGACTGGGAGATGAGTCAAATTGCAAGCCAACAAGTCTGTCAAAGGCTGAAGCCGGAGATAACTCTGAAGATGCTACAGTACGGAGGTTAAATCTGCAAGAGTCATCTACACAAAAAGTCAGCTGTGAGGCTCTCAAGACGTGGCGGCATCGAGTTACAGACCGGTTTGATCATCTGAGCCTGCTAGTTTCTCGAGGAAGTCCACGAGGTGCTCTGGGGCCCTTGCGGAGACGAGGAGCGTAGTCGGTTGGACGTGGGTGACGAAATGCTCAGCAACATTTGTATCCGCCATGGGGACGTCCTCTGAGAGCGCGAGAGCACCAGTGGCCGTAGTGAAGAAAGCACAGCCCATAGAGGTGCCGTCTCTCATATCAAGGGCCATGATGACCTCTTGCAATACGCTGTCGCTGTCTTCGTGATCGCAATCGGTGTCGTTGCTCGGGTCGGAAGGGATATGTCCGCCAGGACCGTGACCCTGGCATCGAGGGACCTCATTGATAAGAACAGATGGCATGCCATCTGCTTTCTGAAGAAAGCCTCTAGGTGGACCATCCTGTCGCAGAGGCCTTGTTGGCGTTGGCGTGAAGGCCCCTTCATGTCCGCGATTGGGTGGATTGACAGTGGATCGCCCAGAGCCGGGAGTTTGGCGGCGATGTCTGCGGCCAGAGGCCGAACCTGCGCTCGACCTGATGGATGATGGTCCACGAGCCATTTTAGACTGTTAGAGATTAGTCTTTAGCGACACGAAGCATGAGTGCCGGGGAGAAGACAGAGATTGAGAAGTTTGGTCGTCTGTGCGGGCGAGGAAGAGGTTGGAGGGAGTGGCATTTGTATCGAGGGCAGCGGCCTAGGGCAAGTTAAGGTGTCTCGAGTTGAACCTACCCGTTTTGACAAGACAAGGTAGGTAGTCACAAGGCACCGAGGGAAGGCGCAGGGCTGGCACTGCATCTGTTTTTCTTTGGACAACGACTTTGTACATATCGTACATTGTTCCTGCCTCAACGTCGGGTAGTACCTTACCTCACTGTGTATTGTGGTCTCGGGGAGGACGGCGCAAGAGCGTGGCTATAGCACCTGCGTTCTGCGTCTTCCATTGCATCAGGACCTTGGGAGAGCCAACAGAGCCTCGCATATAGAGGGAATAGACAATTGGGCACATGGCAACGGCGTTGTGGTATTATTCATCGTACATGCCTCATCGTGCGTGCTCCCACTCACTATCTGCTGCCCTTGTTGCTGCCCTTGGCCCATTGGGCAAACTCGCGTCGCTGCTTGCGGATGTCCACGAACCCAGGTCGGCTCTCCAAGGCCCCGAACGGGCTTCCACGATAGTCCTTGTCAACCTCGCCCGAGCCATCAAGAAACCCGGCGTCACCCTCGCGTTCGATTTTGCCAGCCCACACGTGCCATTGGATCGGGCGAAGCTTCTGGGACCCGAGGACTAAGCCTAGGCATATGACTAGAGTTGCCACTATCGTCTCTATGCAAACGTCGGGTGGAAGCGAGCTTCGGGGGTGCTGCTGGGATAGCGCATGCTTTGCAAATGCCGACGAGAGGGCGGCATGCTCTTGCGCCGAGTAGCAACTGGCCTCGAGGTGTTAGCAGGCCACTCGCTTTTGCGAATCGAGGACAGGCGTAGGGCGTCTCACGAATGGGCCAGGAGGATGAGGCCTGCCAAGGTCACGGACCGCGACACCCACGTCATCCTGGGATCAATTACGCCGTTGTCGTGATGGTCGTGTAGAGCTGTGTTGCGCCAATGAGAAGAATTGCCAGAGAAGATGGAGAGCTTCAGGCGATTGCGTCGAGTTGCAGGTCTTACAAGGGCAAGCTGGGCTATTAGCTAAGCTGGATTGGCTGACCAACAAGGACCTGTCGACAACAGCTTTACTTAGTCCGTAGACCCCACAACTCTACCCTATTACGTTGTGCTCTCTGCAACTCACATGATCGCTCCAAATTTGAGTGCATCGATTGACCCGGATTGCTATGTGAAAGTCGGCCGCCGTACCTTGATGTTTGGCCCGAGTGCATCATGATTGAACATAAGCTAAGATAGATAGATGACTCGTCTACACCACCTCAACCGAGCCAACCGCCATGACGGGCGCAAAGTTGAATAATAAACAATACTCTATAACTGTAAAGCCGCCCTAACGCAATCTCCCGCTGGTATATACCTTATACTATAGTCCGTATGTATGATCCCAATCAACAAATCTACTACTAAAGGGTCCAATAACTCCGGCCAATTTCGCCCAACAAGTCGCCCGCCCAACGCCTGCCTTTTCAGATGCGTGTATGCTCCTCCTGCGCCATCCAGTCGTTGAAATGACTAGTCTCGTCAAAGTGCTCAACCTGGCAGTCGTCTTGGCCTCCCCTCAAGTAGGCGTTGTGGGCACCGTCCACGTCCAAGTCCGGCATCGCTGCCATCATGTCGCCGCCGTCTCTCATGGCTCGATGAGCATTCAATGGATCATCACGGGGCATATATTGGTACAGGGGCTTTCCAGCTCTTGGCAGAAGCGATGGGTCGATGCAAAGGTCCAGGCACGGGTCCGAGAAGCCCTCCAGATTCGGGCCCATCGGTGGCGCCAGGTTCGTCACATAGTTGCCAGCTGGTGATGCTTCTTCCTTGATCATCTGACCCACAGTGTAGCTAAACTCGGGCATCGGATACATGTCGTGGTGGCCAGGATAGTTTAGCTGTGCCTGTGCCTGTGCGTGCCCGGCTCCGCAGACCGGGACGAGTGGTTGCATCCCGGGCGAGCACCAGTACGCGTCGCCTCCAAACAAGCCTTGCTGCTGTGGCAGAGCCCCCACACCCGCTGCTTCGGGAAAGCCCCCGTAGCTGAATTGGCCACGACCGCGCACAAGGGATGACGACGACGATGTTGCAGGGCGTCTGCTTGCGCCGCGCGCTGACGCCCTCGTACTCGGCTTACCCTGTGCCGGCTTGCTAGTGTCGTCACCTTTCTGCTTCTTCCCTTGCTTGGGGGCGTACTTGTATTTCGGGAACGCCTGCCCGTGCTTGTCTCTCTCCATGTTGGACAGCTCTTTGAACTTGCTCTTGATCTCGGGTACCTCCATTTTCCAGGAGTCGCCGCAGATCCTGGACACGCGCTGCTGGTTGATGGTCTTCTCGCCGGGCATGAATCGGGCCTTGACGACATCAATGTATGCCTTGCGGTAAAGCACGAAGTCGTTCAGGGGTCGCTTGACTTTGCCCTGCTCCACCGCCTCCTGTTGCCGTACGCTCACGGGGCGATGGGCGTAAGTACCCACATCGTAAACCACCACGTCGGGCATTTCCTTGGACATCTCGCTGAGCGGTTTCTTGACAAAGTCCGGGCCGGTCTCGTCGGTTGGCTGCTCGGCCTTCTTCTCGGCCCGGGGCCGCTTGGCCCGGCGTGGCTCGGCCAGACAGGGCCTCCTCGCGATGCTCCGCCCGCTGCGGGTGCTAATGACGTTTTCTGCTGTCGGCCGTGCGGGCGGCGATGTTTCGGGGGTATATGGAGGATGAGTCTATCGACTTCGTCAGCTACCAGTGGTGTAGACGGCCAGCCGGCTTTCTAGCTTGTCCAAGCAACGTACATAGCCATAGTGGCAGGCCTGTCCGTTCGTCATGCCATAGAGCCCGCCAGCAGGCCCGTCTGCCCCAGGATATCCGGCCTGAGGCGGTCAGTGGTCAATACGTATTGGCCACACGGCGCCGTATGAAGAGTAGCTTACCGAGGGTATGTGTTCATCCTGCTGCTGCTGATGTGGGTGACCGCACGGCTGGTGGTATGCCGCGAAGCCGTAGCCATGATATGTCGTCTGGTATCTCGGATGGTGCGGCGGCGCATAGCTCTGAACGACTTCGCCAGGAGCCTCGGGGGGGGTTTGGTGCGATGCGCCGGCGGTCGTGTTCATGTACCGCTCCAACTGCACCAGTCCGTCGATGGTGGAGGCCGGGGAGGGCGGAGGGTGTCCCATGTCATGTACGAGCCTCCTTGGGCTGGGGCTTTAAAACAGGCTTACAACTTGGCCACGGAAGATGATAACACTGAAAATATCCTCGAGAGAGTAAACAAGATGTCCAGGGGGGATCGAATCGATTTACTAGGCGAGATATTGGCCGTCGAGTGCCGGACTTGCTTGTCCACAAGATACTGGACGGGGTCAAGGGATCAGATCAGGTTTGTCTGTGACAGTGAGAACGGGATACTGCACGGCGCTGCTCCGCCGCTTTTCTGTCAGAAAGGACTCCAGGGGGGTCTTATGCCCTCGCCTTTGCTGTCTTGAGCAAAGGCCTTTGTGCCCATTGCGCAGCCTATTTGTGTGTATGGACATCTTCAGTTCAGTTCCTCAGTCATTCGCGATGTTCGTCTGCAGCGTGAGCATCACGTACACAGCTATAACGCAAAGCCATGCCGCATCCGGCTACAAAGGACCTCCCAAGTTGGACAAACAGACCGCCATGCGGCACGCAACCACGAGCGTGGGCCCATGCTCCATCACAGGTGCCAATATGCGGCTCCTTCATGACGCGCCTTGTTGGAGGGCAACAAGGGAGCCCTGGAGAAGCGACTTTCATGCGGCTTGCCCAAACAATGTGCCACAGTTGGAATGTTTGCGCACAAGCACTGGCCATGGGCCCCCGTGCTGGCCTGGTTGGAGAGGTCAAAGAGACATTCCGTGTGCCTTGTCGTGAATCTCTTCTCCTTTGAACCCCGAAATGGTGTATCTTTTTCGTTATCGCACGCTTGTCCCCAGGCACACGTATCCTTAGCCGGGACGAATTCTTTCTTGTTCGCGCCCCAGTCTACTGTGGCTGGATGGGTTGGGAGTTTGTTTGTCGGACATAGGTTGGACTCGGTGGGTTGGGCTGTTTGTTCAATCCATTTGTCGCTTGCAAGTCTCAAGTATAGCTGCTTTGAGCCACATCATGGGGTCATCATTGCACCCCATGGCCCAGGTATAATCGCAGCCACATCACAAAGAGCGTCATGCGCAAATCTGCGCTCGGCAGAACGAGTTTCCAGATGGCTGATGATTCCCGTTATCCAAGAGATGTAGACTCATCAGCAGAGGATTGATGCTTTCGGTCGTCGCATCATCCCCTGGTTTTAAACACGAATGAAGGCTCTCTTTCAACACAGTACAGCCAGAATAAGGGAACGGCACACAGTGACTGTGACTGTCCCTGGATCGAGTTCGTCATATCTGCTCTCGCTGGTGGCCATCCCTGGCTGGGCTAGAAGTCCCGACTTGGGCAACTGGACTCTGCTTGTAAGGCGATGAAGAAGTGGCTAGTGGAGGTTGTTCTGTTAGCTTTGAGCTAGCGTTTGCCATATCTGCCGAGCCGTTCAGGTTATGAGCCGGCTGTAGTTGTCGTATGTGTCAAGTTGGATCCGCTCGAAAACGTTTCGCCCAAGTTGTTGGAAGCTTTCTGGGCGTCGTGGGTGGCGTGTGTCGGACCCGGAGCGGCATCGACCAACGCGTCACTGTTTCTTCCTTGCCCGCTGCTGTCAATATGCGCACTTGCAATGGTTAGAGGCGAGCCCGTAAGAAGCGTAATTCCTTCTATTGCCGTGGTGACATCGGTACTGCCGACTCTGGGGACTTGCCCTGGCTGTGAGATTGAGATTGTCGTGTCGTCGCCTCGAATGCCAGCCATGCTCAGGGTCAGCTGTACCTCCTGGCCCTCTGTGGCCCTGCTTGCTTCTGCATTTCCATTCTGGTGTATCGGAGGTATACGGACAGACTGGTCGGCGGACTCGCTGGCCTCACAAGCCTTGGGGAATGAAGGTGTGGTTGATATTGGTGAGACATATTGCCAAGCAACTGTGGCCGAATGCGACGGGCTGCCCTTGGGCAAATATGCTTGAGCTGCGAAGTGTGCCCTTTCAATTGGCTGCGTAGAGCCGCCATCGTCAGCCGCAGGTGGCCTTGTGCTTAATGGCATGGAAGGGTTGTCGGCAGGTTTGTGGTGGACGCCTGAGCTGCCAGTCGGGTTGAGCTTCAACTTTATGATGCTTCTGGGCGGTGGCTTGGCTACTTCATCCCGGCGCTTGCAGGGGCTGCAAACGAAGTGGAACGCGGGACGATCGGCCTCCTCTTCGCTGACGCCCAAGCATTTGCTGTGTTGCCACACGTTACACTTCTCGCAAGCAACGCTGTGTGTGCCGTCATCGACCTGACCGTAGAGCCCACATGCGCAGTCGAAGACCCAGTCCTCCTCCTCTTGCTCAAGATCCTTCAGAGCCTGCCTGTTCCTCTCCATCTCGGCTTGAAGACGTCGTTCCGAGATGCGTCCCGTTGTGGACGATGCTGCCTTGCTGTCCTCTGACAACTGTGCCAGCTCCTCTTCGTGCTGGAGACGGCGCGCCTCCCGCTCCTGCAGACGGCGCTGACGGGAGAAGAGTCTGAAGTCTCGCTCCTTTTCCAGTTTGAGATGCTCCTGCTCTTCACGCCTCTTCGCTGCGTCGGTCTCCCTTCGCTGATGCTCTTCTTCCTTCTCCTTATCCTCTTGTTTCTGCCGCTCAACCTTGCCTGCGATTCGACTCGACCTCTTTGCATTGGCCATCTTGGCGAGGTTGAGCAGCTCCCGTTCTCTTTGGACTTGCTTTCGCTTCCGAGATTCCTCTTGCTTTTCGAGAATGGGGACGAGATGCGTCTGCAGCTGTCGTCGCAAAATCTTTTCGTTATCGTCACGTGTCTTGCCCAGGCCTTCCAAAAAGTCTTGTACTTCCTGCAGCGTGACCGCGACGCACTCCCAGACTCTTCCGCCTAAGCCATTGTCCACAGGTTCGACCTCGCCGTCCCCTTCGGCCGCTATATCTGCCGCGAGGTCGCTGGTTGAGGGCATGGTGCGCTGTCGCTTGCTAGATCGGCGTCCGCCCCGGAAGGGTTTGCTCTTCTTTGGCTTCGGTCGGGGTGGTGCCAGGGGAGGTTCAGTCAGCCGGTAGACGCGGTTGTCGTCAAGAACAAAATAGGTGCGATCTTCCCGATCCCATCCATACGGCTCGATTCGCTATGGTGCATGTTAGCGCAAGAAGGCGTCGAATGGACGGCTGTGGCTACCCAGCTGGCTTGTTCAGTGTCTTTTTGCTCTTCAACCTTGTCGCGAATGCGCTCGGGGTGGATCATTGTCCATTGGGTCAGTCGCTGAAGCACTTTGATCTATTTGCGAACGGCGTCAGTCTCGGGGCGGAACCTCATGACGACATGGTCGGTTGGTACCTTTGCGAACACATCAAATTCGGCAAACTTGTGAGGGTCGTCATCGTCGCCAAAGGGATTGCTGTCTGGTGCTTTGGTAAGGTATTGTTTGCGCATTTGATCGTCGAATATGTCATGTCTTGACAGCGTGGTTAGCGGCGAGGGTGAGGGAGGCCAAGGGCAAGACACTCGTACGTTAGGCCGCGATGAGACGACACAAGCTTGAGAATGGCGAGTGCTAGGTCTGACAGAAGGGTCGAGTTGGGCTTCAGACACTCGGCCTCGATATCCTGGGCCAAAGCGTTAGCCGCCGCGAGCACAGGAGCCAGCATGAGCCTCGCGGGAGACAGGGACACGGGGTACGCGGGGACACGGGAGATACGAACATCGACATCGATTGAGTCGTCGATTTTGGCAGCCTTGCCGAACATGTAGATCCATTGGCACACGTTGGCGAATTGCCACGTGTTGCGGAGGCGATGCAGCAGAGTCGGGGCCGCGTCGCGACCGCCGCCATCCACAGACTGGATGGACCGCTTACGCGACGGCATGGCGGGAGGGGCAGCGGCACGGCGCGGCGTCTGATGGCCAGATAGACTTAATGATGATGGTGGTAAAACTGGACAACATGGACCTCTCGTCAGTGCGCGCGGTGACGTGATGGTTGTTGGACGCAAGTAATATTGCTGCCAGTGTGTGGAGATCGGATTTAGAGGCTTCCGTCCCGACGAGGAAGGAAGAGGTTGGCTCCTCGCGCGGTTGACCAGGGGGTAGGCGCCGGGCGCGTCTGCAGCTCCAACTAGCGCTGCAGCTGAGGTAGCTCCTCCATGAGGTACCTACGGCGCGGCCGGCTCCCGTCAGCTCAGCTCAGCCCCAGGTACGGAATACCCGACCACCTACCTCGCTGTGAGCTGGCAATCCCGCCACCTCATCACATGCTCGCACTGTGTAATCACGGTCCAAGTGCGATTGGCAGGTCGCCCTCCCCACATGTCAGCTCCAGCGGATGGTAAGCTACATACCTACATGAGGTGTCATACAGTGCCAAAACCATTCATATGCACTGTCGCCCTAGCATCCCGTTCTGTAACGTCCAACTCCTTCCTGAGACGGATTGGCGGCCTCGTTCAAGTCCAGTCTCTAGGACAGCATTGCAACAAACGCACTTGAAACCAAGGACTGGCCTCCGATTATCCGCTAGGTGCCATCAGCTGGTAGACGCTTCGATGTTGCTGCCCGCTCCCACTGGCACGTTCGCCCTCCAGCAGCTTCAATAGCGAGGCCGGGCCTCCCTATCGCCATTCCTCGCGCCGCCCATGTCTTCAGATCACCCAGACGGTGGCCACGGCCGGCGCGGGCAGTCAATTCCCTTGCAATGCCTGCTCTCCCCGTCCAACGCCGACACCGTAGAGCAACAGCAGACCCAGACACAGCGCAATGGCTCTCCGGCGACAGCCCAGGTCGCGGCCAATCTGCCGGGCATCTCGACCTACTGGTATTCATCCTACAGCGCACCCGATGACGGTGCCCGGCCCCAGTCGTCAATCGATCTCGCGGCTTTGCAGTCGGCTCTACCGCCCGAGATGCTGCACCGCGCTGCCCACGACCAACGTTTCGAGACCGCCTCTGTCCATACCTTTGACGGCGCGTCGCCGTACGCTGCGCCATATGCTGAAGACGCCCCGAACCAAGACTACACCGACTCCGATCGAGTTCCCCTCACGGCCGGAGCCCAGCCCATCTCAGGCTCCCTCGCCGTCGGCAGCCAAGGCTCCCAACCCCGTGACAGCTTTCAAACGGTATCGGACGTGGGCAACAGCCCGCGCAGGGGCCGAGATACAAAGAGCCTCGGGCAGGGTCTCGAGTCCGGCTTTGGATCTACTCGCCACCGCAGCTTCGGCATGTCCCTGGACCCCAACGAGTACCGCATCTCCCGCTCGCCTTCGACGTCGGGAGCCTTGCAGCGTGCTGGATCTATTGTGCGAGCCATGTCCCAGCGAGTGGTCAATATCAGCGGGGAGAGCGAAGTGGTGGTGGATCAGCGTGCCTCTCGCCATCATTCTCGCTCCTCTCGAGGGTTCAGGTACGACCGCGATCGAAGCCCTGCAGTTTCGATGCCGGTCGATACGTCCTACAAGCCTCAGACCCTGCAGTCTCACGCTGAGAAGATCGCCGGCGTAGACCATTTCGACCAGCCCCTCCCCCCTCGCGGCCCCCCTCCCAATCCTCTCAAGGGCCGCACACTGGGCATATTCTCCCCAGAAAATCGTGTCAGGCTATGGTTGTGCGACCTTCTAGTCAACCCCTATACTGAGCCTCTCATCCTGCTTCTCATTGTCTCGCAGGCCATACTGCTTGCCGTGGAATCCGGGCCCAACGTTTTCACAGATGGCAACGGCCGCCCAGACAGATGGGGCAAACGACCAATCGACTGGGCTATGCTCGGGCTCTTCATCGTCTTCACCCTGGAGCTCATCGCCCGCATCATTGTGTCCGGCCTTTTTCTGAATGCTGCCGAGTACAGCACGATTGATAGAAAGAAAGGCATCCGGGCTGTCATCACGGAGCAATACAGAGCCGTATTCCAACCCGAACGACGGAAATCAGTCAAGGGCAGCCGCCAGGCTGAACCCCAGCCGTCAGCCTTTGCTCGCTCCTTCACGACTATGATGCAGGGCCAACAAGCATTGCCGGAGACGCTCGAGGAGCAGCAAAGGTTCCAGCTTGCTCGCCGTGCCGTTTTGCGTCACTCCTTCAACCGCCTGGATGTTATCGCGGTTGCCTCCTACTGGATCGCCTTTCTTCTGGGCATCACTGGGCTGGAGCACCGGCATCACATCTACGTATTTAAAATGCTCAGCTGTCTGCGTATCCTAAGGCTTCTAGCACTTACTCACGGAACTGCGGTAAGGAGAGAAAATTGACCTCCCGAGTGCAATGCCCGTTCTAGGCACGGTGTACTAATATTTGGTAGATTATTCTAAGGAGTCTGAAGAAAGCTGCGGCCCTGCTCGTCCGCGTGGCATTTCTCATCGGCTTTTTCTGGCTGCTCTTCGCCATCATTGGCGTCCAGAGCTTCAAGTCAAGCCTGAGTCGCCAATGCGTTTGGCTAGACCCCATGGATCCCAAGAATCTCTCAGCTTCGTTTGTAATCAACATGGAGTTTTGCGGGGGCTACCTGGACAACCAGACAGGCAAAACCTTGCCCTGGCTCGAATTCGGGAGTACCGAGTCGCTGGATGGCCTTGTAAACGGCACTGGCGACGGCAAGGGATTCATCTGCCCCAGAGGTTCCATCTGCCTCCAGCAAGGAAGCCCTTTCAACGGGACAGTCAATTTCGATAACATTTTTCATTCTCTGGAGCTTGTGTTCGTCATCATGAGCGCAAACACCTTCTCCGACCTCATGTATTACACGATGGGATCCGACTACTTACAGGCCGCGCTGTTTTTCGGTGCTGGCATCATGATTATGCTGCTCTGGCTGACGAACCTTCTGATCGCCGTTATTACGTCGTGTTTCCAGGTTATCCGCGAGGAGAGCAAGTCCAGTGCTTTTACAGCAGACCCTGAGCCGTTTACCCAAGACGTTCTCGACGAACGCCTGCAAAGGCCCTCAGCGCTTCAGCGCCTGTACGACAAGACCTCGATTTTCTGGCTCATTGTGATTACCTTTGCGCTGCTCTGTCAGGCTTTCCGAAGCGCTTCCATGTCACAGTCCCGGGAAACATTCATCAACGTGGCTGAAGTGGTCGCCACCATCGTCCTGGACATTGAGATTGCTATTCGGTTTGCTGCCAATTGGAAGCGATTCCACCGCAGCTGGCGCAACCTCTTTGACCTCGGCTTGGTGGTAATGACCACCGTTATTCTGATACCCCCGATTCGACAGTCCCGGGCGTACCCCTGGCTCAGCGTTTTTCAGATACTGCGAGCATACAGGATCGTGTTGGCAATTCCAGTGACACGAAAACTCATCCTCCTAGTGCTGGGGAATGCTGCTGGTATTGCCAACTTGATGCTCTTCGTCTTCTTGATGACCTTCTTTGTGGCGATTTTGGCCGCGCAGCTGTTCAGGGGTGAAATACCTATCCATGATAACAACGGGCAACTTCACCGCATCTCCTTTTTCACGATCTTCAACTCATTTTTAGGCATGTATCAAATACTTTCCAGTGAGAATTGGACCGACATTCTATATACTATCACTTCCTACACGGCAGCACTGAAGACTGCTTGGATTGCCACGATATTTTTGATTGGCTGGTTCATCCTCTCCTTCTTCATCCTGGTCAACATGTTCATTGCTGTTATCCAAGAAAACTTTGACGTCTCCGAAGACGAGAAGCGCATGGAACAAGTCAAGGCTTTTTTGCAGAGGAAAGAGTTGGGCCATGCGCCCAGCAATCTCGCTCTATCCACGATCTTTAGCTTTGGTCGATCTCGCCGACGAAAAGATCCGTTGGATTACGGCCCGGCCATGATGGAGATGCTTCTCAAGGACGCGGTGGTACGTGACTTTCTCGACGACGATCCGACAGACCCCCTACAGGACCATGGAGGGGGTGACAGTATGCCGCAAAGGAGTGCGACAGCCCTGTTTGGTGGCGACGTCAAGCCCGGATTTCTGGCGAAGGCTTGGGGTAAGTTTGTCCACCACATGAACAAGGACCCGAATCCATTCTACTCCAACATACGATTCGATGGCCCGAATGATGCACTCGATCCGCGACAAATGGCCCGTCAAGCCGTTTCGGCTACCTCTGCTCGGCGGAAAGCCCAACGAGAGTACCTCGCTCGCCATCCAAGGTACAACGACTCGTTGTACATATTCCGACCCAAGAATCCTCTTCGGCGCCAGTGCCAAAGGCTTGTTGGGCCGCCCAGGGGCTACGAGAGGTTCGACGGCGTTGAGCCCAACAAAATAGCCTGGTACGCGTTCTCCGCCTTTGTCTACGTTGTGGTCGTGGCAATGGTGGTCCTGGCGTGCGTTACAACGCCCCTCTACCAAAAGGAATATCGGGAGCAACACCCGGACAACGTCTGGAACTGGTACGTTTGGACCGACTTGGCTTTTGCACTGGTCTTCACCATCGAGGCCATCATCAAAGTCATTGCCGATGGGCTGTTTTGGACACCGAATGCCTATATGCAGAGCTCATGGGGCATCATCGACGGCGTTGTGCTGGTAACTCTTTGGATCAACGTCATCACCCTGCTTATCAACGACGGGGCCATATCCCGTGCCGTAGGGGCTTTCAAGGCACTACGAGCCCTCCGTCTGCTGAATGTCAGCGACAGCGCAAGAGACACGTTCCATTCGCTCATCATCGTTGGGTGGTGGAAGCTTGTAGGAGTAAGTACCCTTGCCAAGCTTGCGCTTCAACGGCTCCGACTCGCAGATGAGCTAACACGCAGAGCAGGCTGCGTTTATATCGCTGTCCCTCTTGATACCCTTCGCGATATACGGATTGAATCTGTTCAATGGGCTGATGGTGTCCTGCAATGACTCCGGTAGCATCTCTACCCTCGATGGCTGCTTCGGCGAGTATAGCAGCACCCCTTTTAGCGGCAACTGGCCGATGCTGGCACCCCGGGTTGCGTCAAACCCGTACTTCAACTTTGACGACTTTGGGTCGTCACTCTTCACCCTTTTCCAAATTGTCAGCCAAGAGGGGTGGACGGATGTGTCCTTTGCCGCCCAGGCCATCGTTGGGCAAGGGCAGCAGCCCCAAGATCTGGCCGCTCAAGGAAACGCACTGTTCTTTGTCGTGTTTAATCTCATGGCGACAGTGTTCGTCCTCACTCTGTTCATCTCGGTTTTCATGAGAAACTACGCGGAGCAGACAGGCGTCGCCTTTCTCACCGCCGAGCAGCGGTCGTGGCTCGAGCTGCGCAAGCTGCTGCGTCATATATCGCCGTCCAAAAGCTCGTACAATGAAACAGAGAAGACATGGAAGAAGTGGTGCCACAAAAGGGCCATCGAGAAACGAGGCAAGTGGTATCAAGCCATCACCGTGGTGCTGGTGTTGCACTTGCTTCTGCTGGTGATGGAATTTAGCTCGGAGCCATTGTGGTGGACAAGGACGCGCGAATTTGTCTTCCTGCTGTTCGTCCTCATCTACCTGACCAACATTGCAGTCCGGATAGCCGGCCTCGGGTGGACGCGCTTTCGGCGGAGCTCCTGGGACCTGTATTCCCTCGCAGCAGTGTCTGGAGCATTCGTGGCAACCATGGCACTGTTAATTGCCGACAGCAGAGCCGAAACGTATGTGCAGCTGCACAAGTTCTTCCTTGTGGCCATTGTGCTTTTGGTGATTCCGCGCAACGACGCGCTGGACCAGCTGTTCAAAACGGCTGCAGCGAGTTTGCCGGTCATTAGCAACCTGCTTGCGACATGGCTCGTGCTGTTCCTCGTCTTCGCCATCGCCATGACCCAGGCCTTCGGCTTGACGCGCTTTGGAGGGAACGAGAATGGCAACGTCAACTTCCGCAGCGTGCCGAAGGCGCTCATTCTGCTGTTCCGGATGAGTCTGGGCGAAGGGTGGAACCAAATCATGGAGGACTACGCCGGAATCGAGCCCCCGCTGTGCGTGGAGCAGGGCAAATTCTTTGACAGCGACTGCGGCAGCAAACCGTGGGCGAGGTTCCTTTTCGTGGCGTGGAACATACTCAGCATGTACATCTTTGTGAACCTCTTCGTGTCTCTTATTTACGAGAGCTTCAGCTACGTCTACCAACGCTCGAGCGGCATGGCTGCCGTCGATCGAGACGAGATCCGGCGGTTCAAGGAAGCGTGGCGAAGCGTGGACCCTGCCGGTACGGGCTTCATCACGAAGGAACAGTTCCCGCGGCTGCTAGGTGAACTGTCTGGCGTCTTCCAGATGCGGATATACCAGCCGGAGGATTCGGTGGGACAAATCCTCGATGACGTGCGAACCGACCAGCAGACTTCGCGGCACATGTCCATGGGCACGACAAGCGCGTACAACGAGATCGACATCGATAAGCTGAATGAACGGCTAGCGCTCTTAGACGTGGAGAAGATCCGCGAGCGGCGGCGGCGATTCAAGATTTTTTTTGGGGAGGTGTTGGTATCCGCCGACCCAGACAAGGGCATCGCCTTCTCGGACGTCTTGATGATTCTCGCCCACTACAACGTTATCAATGACAGCAAGAGCCTCAAGTAAGTTTGGCCCTTTGTTGGTGGATGGGGTGGGCCCTGTCCGGGTGAAGAGGACGGATATGATTTCTGACGCGTCTACAGGCTGGAAGAATTTTTGAGGCGTCGAGCCAGACTACAGCGGGTGGATGAGGAGATTCGACGCAGAGTGGTTCAGGGCTTCTTCGATACACTGTAAGTTGAGTCGATGTGACTCATGGCGATGAGCGTGCAGCCAGGCTAACTGTCAATGTCGCAGATATTGGTCGAGGAAGTTCCAGAAACACATGGAGCGCAAACGCGCTTCGCGAATGTCGGGGGTGCCGGAGCTCACGATACCGGACATCCTAGTGGACGACGACGACAASGACGACGACGGGCGGGACGAGAGGACGAAGTCGTTCAAGGCCGAGGAAGGCTCGGTGGCTCGGTGGACACACCTGAGCGTCGGCGAAGGCGCGGGACAACAGGCGAGGAGGATGAGCACAGCGACAGACGTGACGCAACCCGACGCGGCGTACCAGCACCCGCTGAGCTACCCTCGGTCACCAGCGTCGACGACGGCGTCGCATCAGGGGACGACGTCGGGCTTCAGCGTCGAGTTGTACGAGCCAGACGGGCAGGGGCAAGGGTCGGGGCAGGCGAGCCGACGGGACAGCGCAGTGAGCCCGTCGCAGGCACGGGACATGCTCGACGACTCGGTGTGGATGGAGAGCATCAGGCGCAGCGCGACGCCACGCAGGCCAGAGGGGGGCTCGTACCGATACGGAGAGGGGTGAGTTCGTACTCGGACGGACTACGTACGTACGGACGTACTCGTACTTGGTACGTGCTTGGAAGGAAGACAGGCTCGTACGCAGGCGTGTCTGAGCGCGTCTGGGCAAGACGATGAAGTGAAGCGAAGAGGCTAGCGCGGCGTTCCGGGTCGATGGATGAATGACAAGGACGTACATGCGGCGTTTGCGGGATACTACGGACGACTGACTGGTGGCACCTATTTTGTTGCATAGCGTTAGGACGATGCGATGCGTAATGTTGAAACTGGATTTGTCTCCGAGGAGAAATGATGCAGGGACGGACCATCTGGAACGCGATGCGGCACATGCCGGCGCCGGCGTTGTTGGAATTCACAAGCAGCGGGCGAGACGGGCCTGGTGTGGGCTCGCGTCCCCCCCCTGCTGCTTGGCGGTGAGGGTTTCAGCTTGGGCTCGAGGCCCCTCACAAAGGGCGGCGGGCCCTTGTTTCGGCGGGCTGCTGAAACCGACGGCGCGGGAGACGGAGTGCGGCATGGCCCTGCTCTTCTCGACCCGTCGCCCGTCTGCTCTGCTGAATTCGAGGGAGACGGCCAGGGGCGTGATGTACGCAGCATCAATATATCGCCGACCCTACGGCTGCCGTCACGGGCTCCTACGACTCGTATATGACGATGGCCCGTCCACCCCTTCGTCTGGCACCTGCGCGGAGTACTTCGTGCTCGCACCGACGTGTGTCCTCCCTGCGACGAGACCGATAGTCAGGCCAGCATTTGTTGGCCCACGCGCACGTCGGCCAGGTGCTGCAGTGCAAGGCTTCGTTCGATAATTCCTCTCGACTTTCGTTTGGCCGCCGCCCTTGCCGGCCGGGCGTTTCATTCGTTTCTCCATCAGTCGCTTTTTCTTCATCAACGGGCTGCGCCCCCATTTTGCTGCCGCCTTCAATTCAGCACCAACTCCCGCTCTCCACGCAAGCCTCGCCCCGCTCGCCGTGATCCTCTCGCGGACGCAGACGCAGACGGCGACTTACACCGATCCAGCCCGCCTCGCCGTCTTGGCATGGCGCCCCTGGCATCTCGCTTCCAGCCCGCTGCGGCACGCTCGTCGCTCTCGGACAGGCGGGCGTCGACTCAGTCCCAGGCATCGTCCATGGCCTCGCCGCGGGACTCTTCGTACTCGGCCGCCACCATGGCCTCGGCCCTGTCGTCCCCGGAGAGCACCATCAACAGCATCATCTTCCGCCAGCCTTCCATCCTGGGCCTCGAGGAGGAGCGCAGGAGCTTCTCCCGGGGGCTCAGCATCCTCGAGCCGCGGCCTATTGTGTACTGGAGCAGCATGGAGGACAGGATGAGCTCGGTCATGGCCCTATGAGGAGCTCAAGGCCAGATACACACAGACACACAGACACACAGACAGAGAGAGCAGAGCTCTCGATTCCTTCTTGCCACGCCTGTGGCCCGCCTTTATACTTTGTTTGTCGGCGCTGGGCGAGCTCGGCACATCTTGGGTTTGTTGGCGTTTGTCAAGGGTTTGTCACGTGTATACGGCCAAGGACATGACGAGAAAAAAGGAAATGGCAAATACATATGAAATACATGGACACACTTGAGGGCGTCATCCGGCAATTCCTCCCCGCCGTCTCGAATTCGCTTGCGATCTGTGAATCACTGCCACGCTGAGCGAACCCACGGGAGCAGCTAGTCAACCTCCCGCATCCCCATTTCGCGCTGCCCTTTGTTGTGAGAGCCTGCACGCCATTCCGGCCCTGAAACGAGCGAAGCTGCACTGCTATTTCCGCTGAAAGATGGACGGCGACAGTGACGAGACACCGCTCGGCAGCCAGCGGCTTTCAGCATGGCGCTGGCTGACGATTGGGGGCTACCCCGGCAGGCGTCCACCGACGTGGGACTCGCTGGCCGTCATGACGCAGGCCCGTCTGGCTGCGGGCAACAAGAACAAGAACGAGAACGAGAACAAGGTTCCAGACGCAGAGGAGGACAGTCATCGCGAGAACGTCCAAGGCGGCCGGTCCCCGCACGGCGAGGAAGCCAGCCCGCGAACAGCTGCCGACAGTAGTAACCAGAACGACGACAATAGCCAGGACGGCGCCTAAAGACACTTCCAGGCGAGCCGAGCACACTCAGGGATACCAATGATGATAGAGCCTGCTCGCAGCATACCACGTCGCCCCCGTCCCACCGACAGCCGCCAGCGCCAACACGACGAGCACCGTGTTGCGAATCTCAAACGCCTCCGCCGCCTCCATCTCCATGAGCTGCCGCTGTTTGCTGTGATAATGCCACTGGGGACTTCCGTGCTGCTTCTGCTGCTGCTGCTGCTGCTGCTGCGAAGAAGACAGCCCTCGACGCGGGTCACGCAGCGACTCGTACGGCTGCGGGCGGAAGAGGAGCGCATGCAGCCACGGCGGCAGGCGGCTGGGTGTCTGGGCGTGGCTGCGCAGCCGCACCAGGGAGTAGTGCAGGTCGACGAGGATGAGGGACAGAAGGAAGGATATAAAGGCGACGGGAGTCACGACGAGCTGTGATTGCGAGCACGTGGTCAGCAGGCGGCTGGTTGATGCGACGTTGGCACACGCCGTGGGGCGACGCATGCAGTAGGTGGCTTCGTGTCAGGCCTCTTGCGACTAGAACATGGGCACCGCTCACCTTGTAAAGAGTCGATGGTTCCCGCGTCTGCTCGTCATCTCTGCAGGTCTCGCCGTACGCTGGTGGACGGGGCTGTGTCGTGGAGCCTCTTCGGCTGGCGGCCATGTTGGGTGGTGCCGTGCCGTGGGACAACTGATGACATGTGTGTTCGAGTATTCGCGTGTGGCGGGAGGAAAAGGTGCGCCTGCATCAGCACTTGCCAACCTTCGCCAAGCTGGCAAACGTGGAGGTGCCATACATGACGAGTCGTTTGAGGCAGGCGGAATCTATGAACTCCGTATCTCGTGGATGATGTTGCTTGGAGGTGAACATGTGCTACTGGACCGGACAACCCTCTACTTCGCACATACCACGGCTGGGGTGAGTCTTCCGCCGTATCCGAGCCCAACTGACCGAGCCAAGTGATTGGTGAAGTCGAAGACAGGCCGTTTGAAACACATCTGCAGGTACGCTGCAGCGTCACACTTTATATATTTGCCCGTCGCACGTATGCAGTCTGTGATAGTCTGATAGATCTCTGGCTTGGTCCTACCCCATCCTTGCCTCTTTTGTGTCATTTAAGCCCGTGAACCCGACGTCCTTTGAACAAGCCATCGCAATCGCCATCTCTCGGCCACCCCTTTTTGTTTTGTCTTTGGGCATGTTGTTCTAGTATATGTTCCATTGGCAAGCAGTCAGTTTCTTTTGATGTCCGCATATATATGTGTGTAGAGGGAAATGAAACGAGTCCCTAGACCAAATGTCCAACGCCGCCCACCATCGTGCCGGCTTCCGGTAGCTGGCAAGACGGCAAGACTCGGAATGAGATGTTAACCAATATATATGAAGGAACAGTTCCTTCATCGCGTGTTGTGGATGTCGAGAACCAGGATATCGTGGGCGCCGACTCGCGCCAGGTCGTCCATGACCAAGGCAAGCTTCTTCTTCTCCACCATGGAGCTGACGGCGACCCAGCCCTCGGCGTCGAGCGTCGTGACGGTCGGAGCGCGCTTGCCTGGGGTGATCTTGCAAGCCTCGGGCAGACGTACTCGCTGGATGTTATACTGGCAGAGGACGTATTTCTGGGCCGTGATGACGCCACGGATTCGGGAGGCAATCAGGTCGAGCATCTCTGGGTTCGACGGGGAGCGCGACTTGACCAGGACGGCCGTGGATTCGACCACGGTGTCGATTGCCTCGAGGCCAGCTGCGCGCATCGTCTCTCCGGATTCTTGGAAAACAAGCGATAGTCGGCGCCGCTCAATATCCAACCAGCTGGGCACGGCGCCCAAGGGTTACCGACCAACGAGATCAACAATACCGTCAGCGACACCAAGAGCGCAGGCGGCCTCGACGCTGCCGCTCAGCTCGACAATCTTGGTGCGTAGCTTCCTGGCAGAGCCGTCGGAGGGGTCGGAGGGGTCGGAGGGGGTCGGCTCGGCGGCTTCTAGCTTGGCAAAGTAGTCGGCGGCGAGGTGGACGAAGCTGGTGCCAATGGTGCGGCCGACGAGATCTTGGCTCGTGATGTATTTGCCCCCCTCGGGGACCTGAACCTGGAGGCGGCAGCCACCAAAGCCCAAGTCCATGACTAGGTCGCAGCCCGAGGCGTTGGCATCGGGGCTCTCGCTGGCGCCCGACTCAACGCGGACGGCGGCATCGTGCTCCTTGACCTGGTCCCAGCCCGTGATGCCGAGGTCGACGCGGCCCTGGCCCACAAAGGTATGGATATCGGCGGCGGGCAGGAAGATGAGGGCAATGGGGAGGTTCTTGACGAGGGCGATGTCGAGGCGGTTCTCGCGGCGGAACTGGATGTCGGCGCCCTCGAGCAGGTTCAGTGCAGCCTGATTCAGCCGGCCCTCTGAGAAGGAGTCAGCCAGTCAGCAAAGGGCCGAAGGAGAGTCTCCGGCAATTGAGTACTCACTTTTGGGCACGGCAAAGAGCAGGCGGCCTTCGAGGCTGTTGTCGAAAGCGTGGTCAGCGATGAGTCCTTTGTGGCACTTGCGAGGGAGGGCTGGACGCACCTGTTGACCAGATCCATGGCGGGACGGGCGAGTTGGCGGTGCAGCAGAGTATGGGATGCTTCGCCGGTATCGATTGCGAAATCCGCGTCCCTGGCGTGTTCTTGTCGAGGATCCGGGGCTCTCGTCTGGCTCTCGTCTGGCTGTGGTGGTGATATTGACTGACCGGGTTTGGCGGGGTCGATTTTTTGGCAATGGGTTGGAGCGCTCTGGCCGCGGGGCATCTCAGGATCTCGCCATGACTCCAGACGGTTCTTGTACCTGCTGAGCGGCCGTCCTCATCGAGGTGGGGCTGAGACAGGGGCAGCGGCAATCAGCGCCAATAGCCTGGAGCACCTGCGCGGGCGCACGGCCTCGACTCTGCCCGCTGCGCGACCGCGGATGATACAATGCAGCGGTATGTAATCCGTAAGACGATGCATGCAGCGATGATGGCGGGCGGCTGGACAGCTGCTGGCCATCGAGGATTCCAGGCCTGGCTGGGCCTCGTTAGTCGTTACATCCGCACATTCGCTCCCTGTCTATAGCGGGTCCCGCCCTCACCGGTCGAAGCTTCGGCAGCAAATGAGGCATGTGAGGACTGGGACCAGACGGCATGGCGCCCGTGCAACCACACTCGGGCGTCGTCGGTTGTCTGGGTCGCGTTTGCTGAGCCTTTCGAGATTGCTGCTGGCTGGGCGCGGATGGATGGATGGATGCGCCGCAGTCGAGCAGCATGGATGATGTAAAGAGTACCTCTGGATGTACCAGGATACCAGGACCAGGGTTGTACAGTGCGCAATGTTTCACTTCGCACTATATTTCCGGGCTCGCTGGCGTTCGCCTCGATTGCTKGAGCTCACTGCAACTGACAGTAGCCAGCTTCGGGCTCGCACGGTAACGSGGACCCTGGTACATCCGGAGGTGCACCGTGGGATCATGAGAGATGAAGATGTCTCTGCTGCCCGCAGGCGGTGCAAAACGTGCGCAACGTGGGCATCCGCGCGCATCCAACCAGCCAGGTTAATATTAGTGCTGTATCTCGAAAATGAGACGCAGATGATCAACAGCGTGCGCCTGGCCCCGTCATCGCGACTCCTTGTCCAGTCGCCTTTGCAATCTCCTAATCCATCGCCAACCGCCCCCAGGGTGTCATGAGGCTGGACCATCAAGGCCTGCACATCCACAGCTGCAGCGCCTCCAACAGCTGTGCTACCGAGTGCCACGACSAMGACGACGACKACGACGACGACGACGACGATACCGACCGGCTTCTCGTAGGGCCTTTTTTTAGCGTTCCCGCTTCTCAACTCTTTTCGAGCTGCCCTTCTCCACCCGTGCCGGCTTGGCTTTGGACCTTGTTAGCTGGCGCCCGTCTCTCTGTCTGTCTCTCTGCCGCGGCTCTCGCTGCGAGTCTTCTTGGTCAAGTCGCCATTTCTCCTCGTTCCTCACCTTGCTCGCCTCGTCTGTCCCGTCTGTTGCGCCGCCGCCGCCGCCGCCGCCGTCGACCACCTCGACCTCGACCACGACTACATCACCAGTCCCCCAGCAGTCGCCATGAACTCGACGTATCCCCCGCCAGAGCAGATGGGCTCTGCCTACCCTCCGCCACCCGTCGCCTCTGGCCCCGGCCTGACGGCGACGAGCTCGGCGCCCGCCTATGCCTCCTACCAGCATCACCAGCAACCGCCTCCCCAGCACCACAATCAGCAGCAACATCAGCAGCAACACCCGCATCAGCATCAGCATCAGCACCAGCACCAGCACCAACCCCCCTCGCGACATCCTCAGTCAAGCCCGCACCAGATGCAGCATCACAATCCTCCCCCTCACCCTCATCCTCATCCCCACGCTCAAGCTCCCCCGCCGCCACTGCCGGGCCAGCAGAGCCAGCAGCAGCAGCAACACTCGACGCCCCAGATTCTTCACAACCAGCTTCAGCAACACCACAGCATGATGCCTCCTCCCCAGCTGCAGCCACCACTTCCTGCGGGCCATCCCCCCAGACAGGAAGAAGCCTCCTCTGCCAGCACCCAGGTCAGCACTCAGGCACTGCTCACTTCCTTCTCAAAGGTCGATGAAGCTACAGGTCGCAAGTACCAGTTCGTGCCCATCCTCTTGGCCCTGTTTACGCTGGCAACTATCCTTACTCACACTCCCTCGGTAGGCTAGATGTTGTGCAACAGCCCAGACACGCTCGCATGTGCGGCTTTGGCGACAAGGTTAGTAGCTCCCCTGCTTCGCCGCTCATCGCTCTCCGTACTTGGCATCAGTGGCTCCAGGCGTCGTATCACGGTCGTCAACTTACACCTAGCAGGACCGGAGACCAATTACTCCACCCCCGAGTGTGCGGCTCATCATCACGGATGCCGCCACCGGCCGCGAGATAGACTGCAAGTGAGTCAAGTCCATCTTGAGCTTCTGAGGCTGCCAACGTCACAAAGGCTAACATCCGTGCCAAGCGCCATCGACCACTCCATGTTCGTCCTCAACGTCGATCTTTGGAACGACGATGGGTCGCGCGAAGTCAACCTGGTCCGTTCCTCTACAGGCAGCCCGWCCATCTCGTCGACCACGCCGTACTCCTACACCGTGCTCAACGGAGGGGATGGAGGCATGGTCTCGTATCCCCAGCACGTTGTTCCGTCGAATCGCGACCCGTCCTACAACCCACCTCAGCCCGTTGGCTACGTGCAGGACTACCAGATGCAGCCGGCATACGGCCAAGGTAGGCTGAGTCTCGCAGAAGTACCCACCTCCCTCTTCTGACTTGTCGTACCAGCGCCGCCGTCTTATTCTCCCAACGGCTCGTATGGGCCTCCCCAGCAATTCTTCCCGCAGCACCAAGCCTATCGCCAGGACGGGGCGGTCCCACCCGTGTCATCACAGGCCAACATGGCGCAATTCACCAGGAATGGCGTTCCCGTGGCTCCGGGCTACGTCCAGGACCAGAACTCGCTGACCAGAATGGCCATGGTGGGCGGACAGCCACAGGGCATGTTCACGAGGAACCTCATCGGCAGCCTGGCAGCCAGTGCCTTCCGCCTCAGCGACACGTCGGACCACATCGGCATCTGGTTCGTGCTCCAGGACCTCAGCGTCCGGACAGAAGGCTCCTTCCGGTAAGCATAGGATATGAATCGGGGCAGCGCTGGGCTATGCATGCTGACTTTCGGAGTAGCCTCAGATTCTCATTTGTTAACGTCGGAGCGCGAGGCGGAGCCCGTCGGGATGGCAACGCGCCCAAGGTCAACACCGGCCGGGCTCCGATCCTGGCGTCGTGCTTCAGCGAGATTTTCAATGTCTACTCGGCTAAGAAGTTTCCTGGAGTGTGCGAGAGCACGCCCCTGAGCAAGACGTTTGCCACGCAAGGCATTAAGATTCCAATCCGCAAGGACGCAAACGTCAAGGGCGGCGACGACGACGACTATGGCGAATAAGCGCTGAGCAGAATGTGCTTCCGACGTTGACCCACCTCGTCGACGACCTGCAGCCAGCAAAGAGCCAGCTTTGGATACAGCATTCGGGTGTTATTTTGCAGGCGGCTCGCGAATGATGCAACCGTTGACGAACGAGGGGTTGCTCCTTTACAACCGTCTCCTGGGTCCCGCGGAGGTTCCGTTAGGTCATTTTGTGGCGGGTGGTTCAGAACCACTGGTTAACGTGGAAGAGACACTAGAAACGACCAGCGGGCGAGAATACAGGGGGCGAAGAGTCGGCGTCTCGACGAAAAGGAGGCGAAGCGCGAGCTTTGCACAAACTCGAGCCATGGCCCAAGAAGGCAAGCAAACGGGCAGCCATTAGAGAAGTGGCTGAGGGAAGCTGCCAGGGTTAACCTGGGTGGGCATGGCAATACACTGTTCCAGCACGGATGTTGCACTGAAGGATGTGGTTGTGTAAATGGGGTTGCCCCTACCCGGGAAGGGGCCAATGCGACATGGGTGCCGCCGATGCCGCTCACTCGAGGTCGGCGGCCATTGGCGGTTCAATGACGACGCGGCAATGCACCTACTCTTTGCCGCCTCTTGGATAGGATCAATTGACAGTGGCGAGTATGGAAATGCAATGGGCATTCTGACGCAATTGGTGTTCAGGCGTGTAAATGACACAAAGTGCGACAATGCGTACCCACAACCCACGATATTAGCCAAAGTACGGAGTAGCTACGAAGTACACAGCGTGTCGTGTGTATTATGCTCAGGCCGTTCTGCCCAACACGACGCAACTGTCGACTCTCTCTGGGCACGTCCCACGTCCTCTTACAAGGCAAGCTTCTGGGCACGCGGCAACCGCGTACGGGTAACAACACCACGAACCACGCCGATTTGTTAGCGTCGCCTTGGGTTAGTGCCTCGGCCGCCTCGGCCGGAATCGGCCCCTCCTCACCCTCTCCAAGCTTTTCACTGCCTTGGGCGATCGCATCCATCCTGACGCACTCCTTTCGCAGGGCAACTTTCCGAGTTCGTCTCGTTGGCCACTCCATTGATCCATCCGCCGACCGCGAAAGCGCATTCGTCGGGGCCTCTCTCGACCCTGCAACACCACCCTGCTCGCCCCTCTCGTCGGCCTCGTCCAGCGACTTGGCCGTCCAGCAAGGCGCACGCGCCAGCCCGTATATAAGGCATACAAGCACATATACATGCACAGCCCGAGTCCCGTCAAGACGCAAACATGACGTCCGGCACCAGCAACAAGCAGCAAGGGCCGCAGCCGCAGCCGCCCCCGGGGTCGTCGGCCATGGCTTCGCACGGCCGTGGCGGCGCAGGCAACATGGCCGACGCGCGCCAGTCGCCCAAGGTCAAGCCGTCGGACCTCGAGACGCCCGTCCTCAAGAAGCCCGTCGTCACCACCGGCCGCGGCGGCACCGGCAACATGGCCAAGAACGACGACCCCTACGAGACGCGCCTGCGCCAGGATGTGCAGGCGTGAGTCCCCCCCTCCCCCCCTGATGAACCCCAACTCGTCCCGTCAATGCTCCCGAAACTGACGTGTGACTTGTGCAGCGTCCCCCGGCGATTCAGCTCCGGCGCCCAGCACGCCGGCCGCGGCGGCGCGGGCAACGTCTTCCGGGATGTCGAAGAGGGCTCCGACCTGGCGCGCAAGACGAGCCGCGAACAGGCCGTCGTCGATGACGGCTCCGCTGCCGCCGCTGGCCGGACCGGGAGCCCAGCTGTCGCCGCCAAGGGCAAGAGCTGGCTGTTTGGCAAGAAGGCATAGAGCAATCCCACGGCAGACTTTTGCACTTGCATTTCTGACGTGGCGTTTTCCCCACCCTCAAAGTGTTGTTTTATTTATGGATTTACGCAGGGTACGGAGTACAGTTCTCGGTTCAAGTACTCCGTACTTTAGCGTACATGCCCCTCTTCGCCCGGGTATAGGCCGCGGGGTAAACAGGTGGCGGCGCTGGCGCAGGCAGGAAGGCACATGTGGATGGAATAGGCATTGTGCAATGATGAGGGTTTTGTATATACCATCTAGAGTGGGAGGGAGGCGGGCATGGAAAAGGAGCGGTCGATACCTTACTGATAGAAGGGGATTATGGACACAATTCTACTCTTAAATTTGGCGATTCCCAGAATCGTAAGCGCTTTTGTTTCAGTCCCGCCCTTGCTTTTAGTTTCATCCGAGACGTTTCCGCCATCTCCCCTGCTTATATATACACTACTGCGTTGGATACTGTGCCTCAGCTCTTGGTCAGTCGGTGGACTTCCTCGAAAAAGTGCTTCAGGTTGTCAGGGTCAACGCCAGGCGTGATTCCTAATGACCGCCACGTTAGCCGCTCATGTCCGCCGTGGCTCGGTTGCTCTCCGCGCAAGGAAGAACTCACCATGCCCCAGGTTCGCAATCCAGCCCTTGTTGCCCACCCAGAATCCCTTGACCATCTCCTCCACCGCCTCGGTGATGCCTTCCTTGGAACCGTACAAGACGCCCGGGTCGGCATTGCCCTGGAAGACGATGTTGCGCGACCCTCGGATCTTGACGGCCGCGGCAGGGTCCTGCAGCCAGTCCATGCCCACGACGTTGTAGCCAAGATCGCAGGCAGAGTCCAGCGCATACCAGGCACCCTTGGGGAAGACCGTCATGGGCACGCGGTCCAGCCCTATGCTCTCGAGCTTCGCGGGCAGCTTCTGGGCGATGTGCGCCAGATACGGTTCCGAGAACTTTTCGAACGACGCGGGGCCCAGCTCGCCGGCCCATGAGTCGAACACCATCACCAGCTACAGCCACACAAGTCGTCAGTCAACAGAGCCAGGCTTGATATGTCGTCAACGTACCTGAGCGCCGGCCTTGACCTGGAGGGCTAGATGCTCGACGCAAATGTCGGCAATTTTGTGCAACAGCTTCTTCGTCTCCTCGGGGTACCTGTAGATCCACGTCTTGCTTTGCGCAAACAACTTAGTGCCTCCGCCCTCAACAATGTAGCAGAACAGCGTCCAGGGCGCGCCGCAGAAGCCAATCAGCGGCACCCGCCCGGCGAGCTCCTTGCGCGTGAGCGTGAGGGCCCTGTACACGTAGTCGAGCTCATCGGCGACATTGACGTCGCGCTTCAGCACGGCCTGGTACTGCCCGTCGGTGGGCGACTTGAGCGGGTTCGGGAAGTGCGGGCCCTTCTTGTCCACCATCTCGACGTCCATGCCCATAGCCTGCGGGATGACGAGGATGTCGGAGAAGATGATGGCGGCGTCGAGAAGCCCGGCGAAGCGCTCCACGGGCTGGAGGGTCAGCGTCGATGCCACCTCGGGGTCGCGGCAGCACTCGAAGAAGTCTCGCGATCCCTTTGCTTCATGGTACTCGGGCAGGTAGCGACCGGCTGTTGGGACGGGTCCTTGTCAGTGTCCAACTATGCAATTGGGGGCAGCGAGGCATCGCATCTACCCTGTCGCATCACCCACATGGGAGGACGCTCCACGACCTGGCCTGTAGAGCATGTCAGCGCGGCTGTTTGGCGGAGTAGTTGCACATGCACGATGCCTGCTTACCCCACGCTGCCCGGAGCAGTAGATCGTTCTTGAGCGGTTCAAAGGAGTGCTCCATTTCAACGGCAAGGCTTCTAGACAGCCCGTTGAAAGAAGCAGAGCGGGAATGGGGGCGCAAGAGTAATTGTCCGTCACCCCGCCATCCAAGGATTCCAAACTTCCGAATTCGTTGAGGAGTCCTCGGCTCGCGGCGCGTCAAGCCCAGTGGAGGTACGTACCGCGCTCGGCCGACAGCGGAGCCCGGAGGCTGTCGGCCCGCATCAACAAGGGCAGCGGCTGGCTACCCTGCTCCACACCTGTCAGCCAGCTTGAGCTACAGCTTCGACAATCCCCTGATCGACTCACGACAAGCCTCCAAAGGCCACAGACAATTGTTGCATCTAGTCCGACTTCACAGCGACTTCGCAGCAGCCAAGATGCCGTCCGAACGAGACTACCAGATCCACCCCATCGTCCAGGACTCTGTCATGCACAACTCCAAGGTGCGCCTCGTCTGCCCATTTGCAGCGCAAGACACTCTAACGCTGACACTTCTTCCTAATCGTCAGACCCTGTCCAACTTACACAGTCTAGCCGCGTCCTTGTTCGGCGTCAGCGCCGGCATCCTCGGCCTCGAGTCCTACAGTGGCTTCCTCTTCTACGTGTTCCTGTCCACCACCACGACCCTCCTCTTCTACACCGTCCATGTTGCACCCGAGTCACTGGCAGAGGGGCGATTCGCCTTCGACACGGGCCGCTATTTCCACGGCGCGCTAGACTTTTGGACGAGCGGCATATTCGGTGGGCTCTCTGGCTTCATCTTGACGTGGACCTTGTTCTACGGCTTGGTGAGGGCTTGAAAGCATGTAGACGTGATAGAACCGGGGCATGGGAAACGGCGTCATGGAGCGACTCAGATATACACATCCAAAATTATCCAAAATCTAAACTGGCTGCCAAACAAGGGCGAGATCACAAAGCATCGCTGCGCAGCGCTTCTTCTCAATCCACAATCTCGACAACTTTCCCAACATACCCCTCAAGCCCCGACCTGTCTTGACTTCCTCCCTCTAACAGTATAACTTTTGAGCCCATTTCAATCCATTCTCTGTTATGGAGTAGCTCCAAGGATACTTCCCCGGCCTGCCCGTTGCCGGGCGAGTCCCCCCCCTCAGTGTCCTCGATCTCTCCGCTCAGGCTAAAGATGTCCTCGATGTCATCTGTCGCTGTTGTCCCAGGCTCGCTGCCATGTCCATGGCGGGATACCCGCAGAATTCGCGCCGCTGCTCGCACACTGGCAACGTACACGTTCACAAACGACCCAACAGTGAGGCATCGAATTCCCGGATCCGCAAAAGTCGCGGTGAACCCGCTGGCGGCCTGCAGAGAAAGCCCCGTGTCCAGCATATGCTTTGATGGAATCGCCACGACCATGCCTCGCCGCACCCGAGGCATCTCACCAGTGTAGGCGGTGCTGTCATCGACTGGCTCGAACACGAGTCCGACCGAGCCGGCCTGACCAGCCTCAAGAGTTCGCACCGGGAGTCGGAGGTTGCGAATGCTCTCAATCTGTGCGTTGTGCCACTCTCCCGCGATCGCCGACGCTGACACCGCATTCTTCATGGCTATTCGCGCTAGCTCGGCCGACGACGGATGCGATATCGACAGGCCGTAGCCCCCGGGCGATGGACGGTCCTCCATGGCCAACCCCAATCCACGAGACTCTTCATCTTCCGGCTGGAATGGCCCGACCACGATCTTGTCTCCGACCGAGAGGCTCCCGAAGCGGACGTGGCCGGACACGACAACGCCTTGGTTCGTTGGCCGTCCAGGACCGGAAGCCAAGGCGCTGTACGAGCTCGGGAGGCTGAATGTGTCGTCAATGTGGAACAAGCACTTTGGCTGCTCTGGGTTCAGGGCCATCCCGACGTAGTCTCGAGACGTCGGTGGTGCAGGCAAAGGCAGGCTCTCCAGGAGAGCGTGAACCAGCCCGATGCCAGTGCCTTTGACTGCGCTCGTCAGCACAATGGGGACATACGAGGTCAGGCTGCCGCTTTCAGTTATGCTGTCTACAACAGCTTGGACTTTGGCGTGGTCCTCCTGCGGTATGTGCTTGAGCTCATCATGTTGCCTTTGATCAGGTTGAGGTATTTTGGGTATTCGTCCCGCATCTTTGATGGCAGTCAGGACCTTGACCATGGTCTTCTGCACGCTTAATTTAGATGCCAAGTCCAACTTAGTGATGACAATTGCCATGGGCACATCCAACTTGAGCGACAGGGTCAGATGTGCCTAAACCAGGTCAACGCCAGCCGCGGCGGCACCCAAAACATCTTGGGCAGAAGGCGTTGCTCCAATGCCGCTGGATGCTTCCTCAGTTGCATCTGCGGCGATACATAGGATGCTCCAATGAGGCGCCCAATTCATGAGTCCACGGAGAACGGTGCGGCGGTAGCGTGGATGGCCGCCGGAGTCGGACACAAAGACCAGTCTTCCATTGTCGGCACAGTCGTGGATATCAATCCATGACTCTATGTTGCCATGCGAAAAGTTGAGAATAGCCTGGTCCTTGTATCCGATGAGCTCCTGGGCGATGGAGCTGGTCACACCAGAGACCATCTCGTGGCGGTGCTTGAGCAGACTTAGACGACTCTTTCCTCGACCATTGTCCAGCGTTCCAGTGGAGAGTGTTCCAAGTAGACTGGACTTGCCAGAGGTCGTAGGACCGGTCAAAGTAACCCGTAGCTGCGGCGTCGCCGAGCTTCCGCGACTTGGGACTGCCACCGGCTCTGGCGTGTTGGCGGCCCTCAGGCCCGTCGAGTCCCCCGAGCCACTCTGCTCGCACTGAGGATAATGTTGCAATCCGAGATTCGGTGTCACCAGAGCCTCTGCCACCCACAGCTTGCCGTGCTTGGTCTCCTGGGCGGGGGTTGAGGCAGTGTTGTCGACAAGCTCCGCCGCCTCGACCCATTCGCATTCCCCAACAATGACCATGCGAACCACGGCGACGGTGCATCCAAGGCTGGCAGCCATGACGCGCAGGGTTGCAATGCTCTCGCTCATCTCATCCTTGGCGAGCCCTACGAGGGTGCCGTCGTCGGAAACTCCAATCTCGTACAGCGCTCCCCTGGACTCCTCGAGCCCCGGGACGAGCGCCTCCAACTTGACGGGTGAGTTAATATCGACGCTATCATCGGGCAGCCTCGGAATGGCCAACTCCTTGGAGCTCGAGGCATGGTACGGAGATGATTGCTGTAGCCGCCAAAGGAGCTGAGTGGTCAGATGCTGGAGTCTCTCGTGCCGGGGCTGGCTGGAGGCTGCAGGTGCCGCGGGTGCTGGTTTCGTGGGATTCTTCTCCCGCGGTCCAGCTTGCTGAGAGCCTCCCGCTTGATCAGTCGTGCTCGTGGACGTGTACACCCGTCTTGGCTTCAGCAGCAAATGGAGCTTGTATTCGGTAGGGCCTTGCTGGGGCTCTGCCTGGAGCTTTGTGACGCCGTAGTCGGACAACAACCCGGGGGCCGGAGAGCGTTTAGGGGCTTGACCAGTGGCATCCTCGGGTGCGAGCCAGGGAGAGGACACGCGCGGCGGATCCGGGTCGTAAGTGAAGATGGAAGCCATGGCGGAGAGGATAGGATCAAGGCCGGGATGGTGCGTTATAGGACGGCGTATGTACTAAAGCACGTCGATGGTGCGCTCCTGTCAAGCAAAGGCCTCTGTTTCCAAGTGTCAAGTGCGTGTTTTTTCGTATAATCATTTTGATGAGCAGCAATGCGCAAGGTATGCTGAGAGTCGCAGGCTGGTGGAAAGCGATGGCCGAGTTGGATCAAGAAGAGGCCAGCTGGTGAAGAGTCATCACAAATGGACGGCAGCCTCGCGAGGGCGGGTCGAGGAACGTCAATGGCTGCGCGCCTACTGCGGTGGCTTGACCGGCTGGTAGGTAAGATATGTTGGACAAAGCGCCATCAGGTCACCGGGGCCGTTGGGGATGATTTGATGGATTGATGGACGCCTCAGGGTAGCAGGGGTTCGCACGGTTCATCTCGCCTGGGTTGAGTGAGTGCCTCGTGCCTCAAGCAGCCGCTCACACGACGTTGTCTACGATGCTCAGCCACACGCAAGGACCTGGCAAGTTCGCGGTGAGGGGAGCATGACGAGCATACGAGTAATATTACTCGTACGTCGACTGGTCGAAGACCAATAAGTAGGTCGACGGCATCAGCCGACCATAGGCCAATCAACCAGTACAACCGATTCCACAACCTGCCAGCAAAGAATCGAATTTCGAGGGCACCGCGAGCAACTGTCGGCCTGTTGCTAAATTTGTCCACCGGCAGCACTCCCGTCACCATTCGTGGCTCAGTCAGTTTTGAAGAGGTGGGCGCGAGACGGAGCCCCCAGTCTCGGTGCCCGCTGTGTAGCGCTAGTAGTGGCTAGGCTTCAGCGGATCGCCTGCTACAGGGGGCGGAGGGGGTGGACACGGCCCCCGAAGCCCTGGAGGTCAGATTGAAACGGCCTGAGACTGGGCCGCAAATGGCTCCGCTTAGCTCGGCACAGGCCTGTGCGAGAAGCATTAGCTGCCAGCATCCTCCAGCCTCCACCACCGCTCTCTCCTTCTTCCTTCACGTCCCCTTTGTCCTCGACAAGTTGAAGCCACAAACGCCGCGAACCTCGACCAGCCGACCGACGACGACGACCGCATCACCAAGCAGGGCGCACGCCATGAAGAAGTTCGGCTTCGGCAAAAAGGGCGACGAAGGCGACGACACCAGCCGCAACGCCCTCTTCGGCCGCAAGAAGGCATCTCCTGCCCCTCAGTCGGACAACCCCTATGCCCAGCAGGGCGCCAACGATCCCTACGCCGACAGCGCAAAGTATGCCAACGTGACGCCCTATCAGCAGGCTCGCACCGGCCTGGGCGGTAGCCAGCGACCAGCGGGAGGCCAGCCCCCTGCCAGTCTCGGTCCCGGTCCCGGTCCCGGTCCTGGCCCCGCTGGTGGACGCCTGGGAGGTGCATACGGGCCCGGCTCCCCGGCACCGCCCAGCAATGGAAACGGCTTTGGCGCATCTCAGCCTACAGGATATAGCGCCGACCGATACGGCTCCGGTGGCGGATATGGCTCGAATCGCTACGAAAACAAGCCTGGCTCAGATCGCTATAACAGTCCGGCGGCGGGGGCTAGAGGCCCCGGTGGCTATGGCGGATTCGGCCGCGCCAACGACAACGCCCCAGATGAGAATCGAGATGCCCTTTTCTCTGGTGCCCAGGAGCGCTTGGCTCAGAAGCAACCGTCCCCCGCTGCCCTGGCGCCCGGCGGCTCCTACGACCAATCCGGCGCCGCCGGAGGATCTTATGGTGGTTACGGCGAGCAGCGGGAGCTGACGGCCSAGGAGCAGGAAAAGGCCGAGTACCAGGCCATCCTATCAGAGAAGAGACAGGTCCAGCAAGAGAGCGCCTCGTCGGTGTCGCGCTCGTTGCAGATGGCCCGGCAGGCAAATGAAGTCGGCCAAGCGACCCTCGCCCGACTCGGTGCCCAAGGGGAACGACTGCACAACACGGAGAAGAACCTCGATCTCGCCGCGAACCAGAACAAGATCGCCCAAGACAGGGCGGCAGAGCTGAAGACGCTCAACCGGAGCATGTTCGCCGTCCACGTCGGCAATCCCTTCACCTCCAAGCAGCGCCAGCAAAAGGCCGACGGCGACGTCCTCAATCGCCACCGGACGGAGCGGGAACAGCGGGAACAGACCAGACACGAGGGGTACGCGGCAAACCAGCGCATGGAGACGACATTCCGGGACATCAACTCTGCCGGGAGGCCGCGACCGCAGGCTCGCAAGAAGGACTATGGAAAGTTCAACCTGGACGACGAAGAGGGGGCCGACGAGCTCGAGGACCAAATCGACGACGGCCTCAATGAACTAGAGGGCCAGGTATCCATGATGAACATGGTAGGTCGAGCCATCGGCAAGGAGGTGGAAACTCAAAACAAGCAGATCGACAGGATTATGACCAAGGTGGGTTATGCCAGGACCTTCTTCCAGGTATCCATTCTCTTTCAGCGGCTAACGTTCCCCCGCAGAGCGATGCAGTTGATGATGCCACCAGGATGAACAGAGAGCGGTTGGCTCGGATCAAATAGAGGGGCGAGGGCTCCTGGCGGCGCATTTCAGTTTTGGAAAGACGATTGCATTGGGTACGGCAACGGCTTGATTTACGATTATGCCAAGATAGCGGCTCCATGGCGCAACCTACTATTCCCAGTAGCATGAATCGAGTTTGAGCATTCGTAGCATTCAGTCCTCGATGCCCTCGTGGAAGATTGGACATGCAGTCTGCGAAGATGCCCATCATGTGCTGTGGCCTCTATCAGCCGTTGACCCCAAGAACCGCTGTTTATCGTGTATGAAGGCACCACGGAACAGAGAATTGTGGTTCTTTGGTACTTCGTATATATGGCGAGCTATAGATTTCATGGCTCTCAGTCAAAGTGTCGCCTATCTCGCGTCGCTGCTCGAAGCCGGTCGCCGTTGCTCACCATGCCTTCCGACTTGTTGGCAGTTACTTGTAACATCGCGCAGCCCATTGTCGAATCAACACCTAGACGGGCTACGGAGTACCTGTACCGAGTACAGCAGACTTGTAGTTGTGCCGCAATTACGCTAGTGGAGCAAGTACCAATGGGTGGCTGTTAGCCACCAAACCGTAGCACACGTAATTTTCGTGTGCCAACTTGCCTCACCCGTTGCAGCTTTTTTTTTTTTACCTGAACAACCTCCCACCCTCGCGAAATCAAATCACTACCCAAGCACAATGGCTGCTTCCGGGAGCAATGCGGAACAACCAGCCAAGAGGCGCAAGAAGCAGCAGCCCGCCAATGCCATCACAATCGGAGGCAGAACCATATCCTTAGAGGCCTACCTAAATCCCACTCCCAAACCCGCAAAGACAATCACCACACCTGCGCAGCCAACCGCAGCCACGGAGAAGCCTGAAGATCCTACGCCGACGGAGAGGGGAAAGAAAACGACGACGACTTCTCGGCCAGAAAACCACGGGAGACGAGGCGGACCGGCTCCGGCGCGGAACACGGAGGACGCCGGCTTGCTCAAGACGCGCAAAGCGCTGCCCATCTGGCAGCATCGCTCCGAGATTCAAGCCGCGCTGCGCAAGCCCGGCAGCAATGTCGTCGTTCTGGTCGGGGAGACCGGATCCGGAAAAAGTACCCAGGTCCCTCAGTTCCTCTACCGAGAACCGTGGTGCAGGCGTCAAACCGTCAAACTAACAGGGTCTCAGGATGAGGTGGCGGTCGGCGGAACCATTGCCATAACGCAGCCGAGGCGTGTTGCGGCGACGACATTGGCTCATCGAGTGTCTCGGGAAGCCGGCACACCTTTGGGGAAAGGGCAGGCCGATGGGCTGGTCGGCTACTCGGTTCGGTTCGACCATCAGGTCCCGCGTGGGACCAAGATCAAGTTCCTCACGGAGGGGACGTTGCTCCAGGAGCTTTTGCGTGACCCATGCCTTCGCCAGTACAGTGCTATTATCGTTGACGAAATTCACGAAAGGAGCCTGGACGTCGATCTCCTTGTCGGGTTCCTGAAGCAGATCTTGACAGGGGACCTGAGTGGCCGAGGCGGCGTTCCCTTGAAGGTTATCGTCATGAGTGCCACCGCGGATGTGGACATCATTCGAGGATTCTTCAAGGACCTTTCCGCGGATGACAACGAGCACAAGGACACTGATCATGTGCAAGTGCTCCGAATCAAATGTCGTCAGTACCCTGTCGAGGTTGTGCATGAGCCACGACCTGTGCCCGACATMCAAGACGCCCTTCTGAAAAGAATATTCAAGATCCACCTCGAGGAGCCTCTTCCTGGAGATATCCTGGCCTTTCTTACTGGCCAGGAGGAGATTGAATCTGCGCAAAAGTTGATTGAGGAGTATGCCACAACAACGGCTTCCAACGTGCCCAAGATCAAGGTCTGCCCACTCTACGGTCAGCTGTCTATGGAAGGGCAACGAGAGGCTTTCCTGCCCGTCAAGACCGCCTTTACGCGAAAGATTGTCTTGGCCACAAATATTGCCGAGACGTCCGTCACGGTCCCTGGTGTGCGGTATGTGGTGGACTGCGGCAAAGCCAAGGTGAAGAAGTACCGGCCTCGGCTTGGGATGGAATCCCTACTGGCCAGCGTCATCTCCAAGTCGTCGGCTTTGCAGCGAGCTGGTAGAGCGGGCCGTGAAGGTGCGGGTAAATGCTTCAGGCTATACACGGAAAGCACGTTTGAGACGTTCCAAGACTCGGATCTGCCTGAGATCCTGCGCAACGACGTTCTCGGGGCCGTCCTTACCATGAAGGCGCGTGGCATCCAGGACGTGCTGGCCTTTCCTCTCATGGACACGCCGGGAACCGAATCCATCGAGAAGGCTCTCTTGCACCTTCACTACCTCGGGGCGCTGACTGACGACGGTGCCATCACACCGGCGGGGGAGAAGATGGCAAGGTTCCCGATACCTGCTCCCCTTGGCGCCGTCATTCTAGCTGCCGCAAGGCCCGAGTTTGACTGCGTCATGGAAGCAATCGACATCATCTCTTGCATCACGTCTGGCGACGACGTCTTTCTCCAATTGCAGTCCGAAGAAGCGCAGGAGGAAGTGGGAGCATTGCGCAAAGAAATCCAGCGGCGGGAAGGCGACATCATGACGTACCTCACAACCATACAGCGGTACACGGCAGAGAACGCGGACAGGATCGGGTGGTGCAAACAGAGGAGGATCAACATGCGCAACATGAGGCAGGCGCTGAATATCCGCAGGCAGCTCCGGGCCATGAGCCTCAAGGAGAAGCTGATATCGGAGGCGCCGCCACAGGACCCGCAGCGGTTCACGCCCGTGGACCCGGAGAGGGCCGACGTGATTCTAAAGTGCTTCATGCGGGGATTCGCTATGAAGACGGCCATGCTGGCGCCGGATGGGAACTACGTCACCATCCAGGGCAAGCACGTGGTTGCGATCCACCCGGCGAGCGTCCTGCACGGGCAGAAGAAGGAGGCCATCATGTTCCTCGAGCATGTGTTTACCAACAAGAACTACGCGAAGAAGGTCAGCGCGATCCGGGCCAACTGGATCGTCGAGGCCATGGAGTCTAGATATTAGAAAAACGGCAACGAGAGCATGGCGTTTAGACGTTGGGAATTTGTGCTTGTGATTGGTGTATCTAATCTACAAGAAATGTTACTCGGTACAACTGGTGATGATTTGTTGAGGTTGTCACCATCACCCGGATCCTTCGCTCTCGTGACGGCTCTGTATCGCCTGCATCAGCTCATAGAGCTGGTGGATTTGTTCGTCTATATGGGCACATGAGCATCTCTCTCTCGTTGCGTTCGTTGGATGAAACTCACCGCTCATCTTTGCGAGCTTCCCCTGCCCAATCTTGTCGCCAACCCAAGAGTCACCTTCTATCTTCTGGGCATACAGCTGCCACTCGGTCAGGAAGCCAATCTAGACACGCAAAACTAGGCGTTAGGATGGATTCCAACTGCTCTGTACGAGGCATCCCTGCCTGCCCGGCCACCACTCACCAGGTGTGCAGGGTTGTCGACTTTGCGATGGGCCCTGAACTCGGCCTTGATGTACTCGTCGCCGAGGACGCGCATGTCGGCCGGGAGGTGCTTCCGGTGGGCGCGGAGGAGCCGCCGGTAGAGGGCGATCGGTGACAGCAGGGCCGTGGGGGTTTGCCGGAGGCTGTTTTGCGTGGCTGCGGACGCCAGCCTCGCGAGTGACTGGCGCATGTGGAGGTGGAGGGTGTCTTGTGGTGGTGAGGATGAAGCGGTTGACGAGAGGGCCAGGAGAGGGACTCGATAACCCCGTATAGCATCCCAATGCGTGGCTCCAACCGGTTTTGGTTTTTACAAGTCGAACTGTATGAGGCGCCAAACAAATAGCGCAAATGTCCGATATATCGTCGTGAGAAAGATGGTCTGAGGTGATGAATGAGATGATGGGGTGAGTTGAGAGACGGGCCAAAAATTTCGGCCCCGCCCACCCACTCACTCTCACTCACCCACTCACTCACCCACTCTCGCGCTCACATATGCTTATGCGTCCTTCAACACCCCGTACAGAAGCCCACACCACAACAAGATGGCCTTTTCATTCGGGTTCTCCGGCGACGACATAGACGCACCGCGCGAAGACCCCGACGAGCCACCCACACCGGCAGCCGGCCGCGGCGGCAACACGGCATTCCCCGTCCCCGGCAAGCCCCAGCTCCCGCCCACGCGGCACGACCTCGCCGGGTTGCTCGCCCAGCTGCCCTCCAAGATCGCCTACGGCTGCCTCGACGTGGCGCTCGACGGCGGCGCGGCCACGACGCGGATCCCGCGCCGCGAGCTGTGGGACGTGCGGCTGCAGCTCATGGCCGAGGACGACGGCGGCGACCAGGGGCATGGCCAGGGCCACGACGACGCCGAGGGGCTGGGCGAGCACGACGTCAAGACGGGCGTCTACGAGGGCGGCTTCAAGAGCTGGGAGAGCAGCGTCGACCTGGTCAAGGTGCTGGCGGCGGAGAGCCATCCGGCCTCGTTGCATGGACGGCCTGTCCGTGTCATAGAGGTGCGTCATGCCGCGCCATCGTGATAACCACTCAGCTTGCTCGCGACTCACAATGCCTCACAGCTGGGCTGCGGGACTGCTCTCCCTTCGCTGGCCCTGTTCCAATGGGCCATGGCCCTCGAGCCCTCACAACCCCAGCCCTTCGCCTTCATCCTGGCCGACTACAACCCCTCGGTCCTCCGACTCGTCACCATGCCCAACTTCCTCCTCGCCTGGGCCCTCCACCACCAGCACCAGCACCCAGCCCTGCGCGACGCCTTCTCCCTCGAGGGCGAGCTGGAACTCGGCCCCGGCGTGCTCCGGGCCTTCCAGACGTACCTCCTCGAGCGCAACATCAGCCTGTCCTTCCTCTCCGGCGGATGGTCCCCCAAGTTCGTCCAGCTCCTCTACGACCCGTCAGGTGCCGCGCCTCAAGCGTCCGGCTCCGCGCCCGTCAGCCTTCTCCTCGGCGCGGAAACCATATACTCCCCGTTCGCTCTGCAAGCCTTCAACGAAACCGTCTTTGCGGTCCTCGGCCGCGAGCAGGCGGCCCTGGGTGCCCAGGCGGCTGCCTTCGTGGCGGCCAAGAGGCTATACTTTGGCGTCGGCGGATCGTTGGATGATTTTATAGAAAAGGCTCAGGCCAAGGGTGGCAACGTCACCAAGCTCAGGCAAGAGACCGAGGGCGTGGCTCGCGGCGTCGTCCGCTGCGTCATCCAAAGTCAAAGCTAGGGTCCCGCGCAGACCACGGCTAATTAGTCGGTAATAATCAAATAAATATAAACGTAAACATATATATATACAATTCTGTCCACACAAGACCCGCTCCGCCCCCCTTGGAGCGCAAAACACAAAAACAACGCTGGGTATACATATATATCCTCCCCTCAAACGCCAGAGGCTGCCGGCCCCTCTGTGCATGACTACGACATGCTCAACTTCTTTCAAGTCTTGTCATCGACCCCAGATGACTCCCTCCCCTCCGCTTCCGTGACCTCCAGTTGCGGCGTCGTAGTTTGCCAACTCCTCTCGCCTACTTGGCCTTCTTGAACTTCTCCGTGCAAACGGGGCAGTACCAAGTCCCGTTAGGTTCGCTCTTGAGCCCAACACACGACCAGTGGAACCACTCATAAGGGCAGTTATCGTTGTCACAGGCCACCATGTCTCCGTAGCTCACATTATGGCACAGGCAGTACTTCTTATCGTCACCACCGTCCTCCTCCTCGTCTTCGGCATCTCCAACGATCTCGTCGCCGTCCGCGTCCTTTCCGTCTGCGGCCGGCGTCCCTCTCGATCGGGCGTCGGCGCCATCCTCGTCGTCGCCACTCATGCTCTCCGCCTCGGACAAGTCGCTATCCGCCGTCGAGGCTGGTGAGTTTCGGGCCGACGCCTTCTTCACGCGCGAGAGCGACGACTTGGGGGCTATCTTCTTCCGCGCCGTCGCCGTCGGTGTGCCTCGTCGACTGCCCGCCCCGGACGCTGCCTTGACCGAGCCAGCTCGCGGGCCGGCACTACCCGCCCTCACTGCGCCACTGCCCGCTGCAGCGCCAGGCCCGCCCTTTGGGGTTCCTGGGCCCAGCGAGGAGTGCCGAGCGAGGCCGCTTGACGCAACCGGCGCGTTCCCCAGGCCCGTGTTAGCTCGCGGCCCGCGCTTCGTCGCCGGACCGGCCGAGTTCTCCCGCTGCCGATTGAGTATCATGCTTGCCGCCGGCGTCGCCGGGGCTGACGCCGCGTGCTGCAGATGATTCTGCTGGGCCTGGGCGTGTCGGATGTGGGGGTGGGCGGGCAGGCGCGTCGTGGCTGGGTTGGAGGAGCCGTGGGTTGGGTTCAGCGGCGAGGGGATCGGGCCCGTGGCTGCGATGCTGGCGGAAGGGTTAATGGAGCGAATGGAGGGGGCGGTATGGTTCGCAGCGCTAGGCCGCAGCAGCGAGGGTACTTCGTCGGGGTCCGTGAAGCCAGGCTCTTCGCGGTCGTAGAGCAGCTTGACCTGGACGTCGAGGCTGCGCAGGTGCTTGTCCATGATGGCCTGGAGCTTCTGGGTGAGGGCAATCTTGTCCTGGGAGAGCTTGTCGGCACGGGCGTAGTTGTCACGGATCTGGGCGCGCAAGAGATCCTCCTTAGGGTTCGGCTCGTGGCTGCCATTCGACTTTATCCACTTCTGGATCTTGCCGTCGCGGTCTTCGATCATGCGAATGCACTCATTGTACTGGCGATCCTTGTCGGCAAACTCGTCCTGCATGAAGCGGATCTCTTCGGGGAGGTTCTGGACACGGTTAATCCAGTCGTCGAGGATCACGCCAGGGTCGAGCGCTTCGGCTTGAGGCATCCTCTTGACGAAGTCGATGGATAGATCGTCTCTAGGCATGATGGGTTAACTTGGGCGCGTCGCCGAGAGCGCGAGCAGCAGAAAGCCAAACGAAGCGTAATGCAAAACGAGAGGGTCAGTGGCGGGGGCGACATGCGCCGCAAAAGATGCAAGGGCACGCTTCAGAAACTCAAGATGCAGAGCAAACAAAGCGAAGGAGGAAAAGCAGACGAGGAAAAACACTCGGTGGCAGAGGCAGGGTTGGCTCCGACGGGTCTTGGTCTGCTGCAGGTAAGACAGACACCAGCACCAGCAGGTGGCAGCTGGAGCCCACAGCCGCCAACACCCTAGTCGGTCGCGTCCCACAGGCGTCGCCACCGATGATGGCTGCCGCTGCCGCTGGACAGACGGCGGCAGGGCAGCGCGATGCAGGCGACGGGGAGAGCAGGTCGCCGAGCCTTGCTCGTCGCGACAAGGGCGGGCAGCGGCGACGCAGCCTGCGCAGCCTGAGCGAGGCATAGATTGATTGGCGAGAGCAGAGTGCAAACGCACTCGCGCCCGCACGCGCAGCACGAGGCCTGGGCGGCGTGCGTGGCCGCGGCCGGCTGACAAGGACTCGGTGTAGGGCACGGCTCACCTCGTTGCCACGTGACTACCGTCTTCTCTGATCTGATGTTCGGCGCCTTGCGGTGCGGTGCGGTCTGGACCTGGCGATGCTGCTGCTGGGGAGAGTTGGGCAGATGGAAATGGCAGAAGCAACGAGGCTGCGGGCTGGCAGTACAGATGTCGTTGCGATGCTGGCCAGAAGGCGACAGGCACCAGGCTTTTTTCCGACACTCCAGCCCGCTGGAGCCTCGCCCCGCGGTCAGCACCTCAGCCAGGGGGGGCATGTTCGGCCTGGCCTGGCACCGGGCGCCATCGCCTGGTACCGCCTCAACGGCGTCGGCCAGAGCCTACTTCCATGTATTACTTCGTACCTCAGGCAGGGAGCCCTGCTCTTACAGGCCCCGAGTTTTGCCGCCTCCGCGCACACCCTTCCTCTTCCACCAAGGCCAATTCCGGTTTAGCCCCCCAGCAGCTCCATCTGCAGTGCGCCCGCGACAACGATACATGGGGGTACTTCATACAACCAACGACCACGCATCTTTGACCATTTCAACCCACCGAATTGACCACCAAACACACGATTTCTGTGCGCCCCCCCTCGCGATACACTTAGCTCTGCGTGGTGCTTATCTTATATCTCGCTCTTAACGACCGCAGAGGGCTCGGAAACCGTCTCTCGACAGAGCGCATTCCGAATTCGTCTCCCTCCCTCTCCCACGGCGACCTCCCTCAGAGCCGACTCAGCTCCCTTCACTCACTCACTCACCCACCCACTCGCCCGGCTCACTCTCAACGGCTTCCGTCTCGACTCAGCTTGCCCTTATCGAGGCGCCCATCCGGTGCCTCGCCGGGCTTACCGGTCATGGACATCGACTCTTACCGCTTCCGGGTTCCCAAACCAAACTATCTGCCGCACGGGCTCGACATCGACCGCCATGACTCCATCGTGGACGAGTACAACGCCCCGCTGGGCCTCGCCAGCGAGATGGACAATGCCAAGTTCTTCAATAAGTGCAAGCGCATGGCAGAAGAGGCCAGCATCATGCGACCCAAGGGCTACACCGTCTCCTTCCACTGCAATCCGGACATGGAAAAGCACCACTTTGGCATGACACATCCCATGAAGCCCTGGCGCCTGACCCTCTCAAAGAGCCTAATCTACTCTTACGGAATGTCCTTTGCCATGGACAACTATGTCTCCCGCGCCGCCACGTACGAGGAGCTCGCAGACTTCCACTCCACCGACTACCTCGACTTCCTCGGCACCGTCTTGCCCGAGCCGGTGCCTCGCGACCTGGAGAATCAGAACCCGGACCTCAAGTTCAACCTAGGCGGTAGCGACTGCCCCTTGTTCGAAGGTTTGTACGACTATTGCTCCATGTCTGCTGGCGGCGCTCTTGATGCCGCGAGGAAGATTTGTTCCAAGCAATCAGACATCGCCATAGCCTGGGGAGGTGGCCTCCACCACGCAAAGAAGGCAGAGGCGTCGGGCTTCTGCTACATCAATGATATTGTCATCGCTATTCTCCAGCTTCTGCGCTTCCATCCTCGAGTCCTGTACATCGACATCGACGTCCATCATGGCGACGGCGTAGAGGAAGCTTTCTTCTCCACCGACAGAGTCATGACCGTCTCCTTCCACAAATATGACCCCAACAACTTCTTCCCCGGCACAGGTGCCCTCGACGATAATGGCCCTAAGAACGAGCATAACTCTGGAGCACACCACGCCGTAAATGTTCCGCTTCAAGACGGCATCACCGACGAGCAGTACGACATGCTTTACAACACCATCATCGGCCGGATTGTCGAAAAGTTTCGTCCCAGTGCCATCGCTCTGCAATGCGGTGCCGATTCCTTGGCTGGCGACCGCCTCGGCCGATTCAACCTCCAGGTGCAGGGCCACGGTGCCTGTGTCGAGTTCTGCAAGAGGATGAACCTGCCCCTGATTCTCTTTGGCGGCGGCGGCTACACGCCCCGAAACGTCGCCCGCGCCTGGACCTACGAGACGAGCATCGCCATCGGCTGCCAAGACAAGATCAACCCGATTCTCCCTCAGCATACCCCGTGGCGAGACCAGTTTCGACAGGACACGCTGTTCCCAACCTTGGAGCAGATCTTGGGCGAACCGCGGCTGAATAAGAATCCACCCAAACGCCTGCAGGAGATTGTGCAGCACGTCACCGAGCAGCTCCGCTTTGTCCAGGCCGCCCCCAGCGTCCAGATGCAGGCCATTCCACCAGACCTGGGAGCCATCAGGGACGAGGTCGAAGAGCAGCTCAAGGAGGAGAGTGCCGAGAGGAGTGCCGAGTTGCGTCGGCTCAAAGAAGCAGGTATCGGGACTCCTATGGAGTTTTGATTACTGCGCTGTGAGAGGATCGACAGCGAGGGACAACGTACACGGGCAGGCGGCAGATACCCATAGTTGGATACTCGTTATTGAATACGCTTTCGCTTCCAGGTCGCCACGACTCATCCACATGTAAGCGGTACGGGTTACTCTGTAGTTTCGCAGAACACACATGTATCTGTAAAGCAACTTTGTGAGGTGCAGAAGCCAATGGCCCAAGGGAGCTGAGACTGTGGCTCTGCCGCCGCTGTCGTCAGTCCCAACATTGAGACAACCGGGGCAGACACGGCGAAGTCGCCGAGACCTAAAGCTAACAGGCCGCTTTTACAACACAAAATATGGCACAGGAACAAAGTCAATTGCACAGAAAAACTAAGTAAAAACATCAGTTAATAAGTAAAAGCAATATTCGGAGGCTCCTGGAAGGTCGTCATGTGGCCGCCCCAGACGGTGATCCAGCCGCGAGACGAGAGGCAGAAAGGCTTGAAAACGATCCAGAAGCCGCGGCAGGTTTCCGTTTTGCGAATTTTAGTCTGACCAATGCCTCCGCCTTCCTCTGTAGCCTTTCTCTCCTCCTGCTGAGTTCCAAATACAGCCCAGCAGCCTCGATCGGGACGCCTCACCCTCCAGCTCGGGTTCTCTTGGTGACGTCTCTCTGCCCTACCCCCGGCACTTTGCTAAGAATATGCACATGAAGATCCAAAAAGATGTTACCCAAGATTGAGCTGTACATCAATGACTTAGAAGTAGTGGATCGTGGCCTGGCCGCCGGACTGCATACCGGTCTGTAATTGATGTCAGCATGCGATTCTCTTTCTGCCCGCATCAAGGAGCGATTCAGAATATTCGACTCACCGTGCAGCCGTTAGAGCCTCCGGACCACTGGCCATTGATGTACGAGCACTTGCTGTTAATGTCACCCTTGATCTCAATGTTAAAGTCCAGCTGGGCATTGCTAGTGGGGAGGTTCGGGAAGATGGAAATGTAGGTGATGCCATCCTTGGCCTTGCCGACACCAACAATGATGGGGGACCAGTTGCCAGCACCCGTGGGATCTGAGGGGCTGTTCCAAACGCAGGCGTCCTTGGCACCGAGACCCTTCTTGTTGACGTAGTACTGCGCCGAGGTGCTCAAGCCATTCCAGACATAGTAGGCGTCCTGAACAGGGTTGGTGAGAATAATCTCCTGGCCGGGCTGCGCAATGGTGGGAATGACCATGCTCTCGGTTCCGGGATAGTCGGTGCGGCAAGTGGAAACAACTTCGGACAAGTCGTTCTTGATGGTGACACCGCCAGCGCCGGGTTCGCAGAGAGTACTGGAGCCATCACGAGTCAGCTCGAGATAGCCGTCGGAGTTGCAGAAGATGCCGCCAATGGACTGCTTGGTAGCACCCTGGGCCTTAGGCCACTGAGCCTTCTGGTAGCCGGGAGGGCAGGCATAGGAGCACATGCAGCCGGAGGAGCAGGATTGGCCAGCGATGCCGGTGACGATGTTGCTGATGCTGAGAGCGGAGATGGAGAAGTCGGGAACGAACTGCAGGCCAGCCCAGCCGCCCATGTTTAGCCAGTCAAGCGGAACGGCGCCATACTGGGAAGGGAACTCGGAGCACTTGATCTGGCCGCTGGGGAACTGCGCGTTCAGGCCGGTGCCACCAGAGTAGGAGGGGCCGGTACTGCTGGGCTTGGGAGCTGGCGCCTGTGTCGACTTGGGCGGCGGCGGGGGCTGATAAGTCGTCGTGGGAGGAGGCGGCGGCGCGGAGCTGGACGAAGGCTTCTCGATGAACTGGGCAGCGAGCTTGGTGACGCTAGTCGTGGTGGGCTGGGGAGGCGGCGGCGGCGGCGGAGGCGTGTAAGTCGGGGTGGTCTCGCCGACGACGACGTAGTCGCCACCTTCGAGGCCAGCCTTGGCCTTTTGGGCATCGAGCAGCTTTCCGCCGAGCTGGTAGACGGTCTCGGTAGGGCCGACGACGAATTCGGTCACGACATCGGGCTGGCGCTTCTCAACCTTGGAACCAGCATCCTTCTTGACATGGCGGTGGAGGTGGTTATGCGAATGCGCGGCGGCACCAGCGGCCAGGCCGGCTGCGAGGGTGTAATTGATCAGGTTCTTCATTGCGGCGAGGTTCTCGCAACCGTTGCAGGTTCTGCGTCGTCAAAAGCGCTGTTAGCCAGCCTGATACATCAACACGCCAACAGGAGCGTTGGCCCCTGAGCATATGAGCCATGCAATGCGCGAAGGGGCGATGGATCCAATGCTGTTTACGTTTGCGTCACGGATTGAGGGCATACCTGAGGGATCAATCWATCAATGTATATCGATGCTTTGCTTTCGATTGTAGGAGCCGGAGGCGAACAAATGTTGTTGAAGCGAGCGTGATGATGCGATGGACCAGGGGCTAAAGGAGCGTGGTAGAGAGTCAAGACTCTCTGTTGGAAAGGACACAACGCGATGGGGAGGTAAAGAGGACCGCCAGGACGAAGCAGAGAACGAAAAGGGATGGAGAGAGGAGCAAAGGAGGAGATGAGATGGTGGTGAGGACCCGGCGAGGAGGGGGGGGGGGGTCGCTGGTGGCTTCGCGASGCAGGCAGGGGGCAGCCTGGGTGGTGCTTGCCACTTCCCTGGTGGGCAGGACTCCACCGGGAAATTACCCTGACAGGCGGGTTTTTTTTGGGGCAAATTTGTTTGGGGAGGGAGGTAGTGAGGCAAGCACTCAGGCACCGTGCCCACCGTCGCTGCCTGCCGGGTACCTGGCGTCACCTGAACCTCCGACACGCCACAACAGCGTACGTGCCCGTGGCCAGCCGTGTACCTAACTGGCATGTGAGGATCAGGGCGCAGCGCCGCGTACCTGAGCAGCACAGGCCATGTACCACATGGCCTGGAAGAGTCGACGCGGTCGTAGGAGGAACGGGGTTCGGGGTACCTACGGTACTTCGAAGGACGATGAGAGAATGCGATCGGCAGTGCGCGTTCGTGCGCGACTGTGATGGTGCCTTGCAGCAGCGCATGAATAGAGTTGGCAGTCTGCAGTGCGATGGTTCCATGTGTACTCCGTACGAACAACGAATAGAAGTTKGCGACGACGCAGATGCCCATGTCGTCACCTCAACAAGACCCAGGCGAACTGGCCCTCCTTCCGCTTGGTTCCGTGCCATGCGGGTCAGTGTTCGCCTACCCGCGGACTATGAGAACGAGTACGGAGTAGTCGTGCGTCTCTTAATATCAGTCGGAGGCATCGCGCATATTCAAGGCAAGTTACTCCGGAGCAGCGTCGTACTCGGACGGAGGGCAACAAGGTACGAGGTCTCTTAAATCCCCGCTGATAAACTTGCAGCTGGGCGGGCGCCCGAGAACAAAATGGGCTCATCTGCGAGACCACCTTAGCGCCCGGGTACCTGGAGCTAAGCTCCCTCTGGACATGCCGCGGGTCCACCCGTTCAGGTGCAAGGTCGACATAGATAGTGCGAGCGCGTAATATCCGTAAGATCTATATCAGCCGCGACTTCACTCAGCCGTTCAAGGGACAAGACCCTTGACTAACGAAATCCCTTGTTGTCGCTTTGGCTGTTGGTCGTCTCCCCGCTCGCCTCACCGTCGCCGTCTCTGGACGTTGGACACACACCCCTTTCTTCGACCTGTGTTTTCCTTCTCGAACGGCGCCTTGTAAGCCTTCTACTCATTCTCCGTGCGTTGGCATCGTTTCCCATTTGTCCAGTAGTGCCTTTCTTTGCAAGGTTCAACACAGGCCAGCCACCCGACGTAATGCGCATCACGTCGCATACTATCAATAATGCAACTTCCATGCGCACCTGATCCAATCTGGAATGCTGGCCAGTGCGCGAGCACGACGAAAGCGCGCGCCCGTGCACAATTCGCTTTGCCATTTAGGCGGCCGCAATTTGCACATCTCCTAGCCTGTCGATCCTCGTAAAGCGACAAGCGGTAGGGCCCAATCATGGCGGCCAGGTGTCATCTGAAACACGCCCCATCTATTGCTAGCAGGGATGAGGGAGCATTCACCACCAACACATCCATTGACACATCCACAGACTCACGACGAACCTCGTGGCTGGCTGTCTGCCTGTGCGGCGTGGTGACGGCCTGGCGAGCCTCAGTCTCTTCTTCGCAGCCTCGTGGGCTTGAACAGGCATGGCGTTGCCTGAGAAGAGCTGCTCGAGGCTGGCTCGTCACCCAAACGTCGGCGATCGGTGTTTGTTGGTCCCATGTTGCGCCTTTCTGAGCGATGGGCACATGCGCCGCGCCGTCTTGTCGATATGATCCAGGCCGCCACGTCAGCTACCAGCACGAACAGCAGTTCCATTTGCCTGTTGAACAGACGGCAAACGCCTGGGCTTCCACCTCAGGCTTGGCGAGACCAGCCCTTTGATGGGTCTCGCCAAGCATCTCCGCTCTCCACCAGTGCCACCGCCCTTTTGCATGCCATTCGGCACCGACCCCTCATCCGATATTCGACTCATGTTTGGCAGTGGTGGCAAACGCGTCAGCACCAGGCTGGCAATGCATGCCTTCCTTGTCTACTCGTAGAATCTGTCCAACCAACTGCCGCGGGTCATCCAGGCTTGGCCTTGTCTGCTATTAACCTGTTCGGCCCTAGTCTCGGCATCAACCACCATTTCGAATTCGCCCAATGTACGACGAAGAGCAGACCTCGCTGACGCAAGTGCTGACAAGTAGACCCGATAATGCAAATATTGCATTAACGAATGAAGCAGCGCAAACAATGGCCACACTCACAGAGGGGATTTCATCTCTCCAGTTTCAACCTACCCTATACATACGGCGCAACACCAATTATATCTACGTCAGTTGCAATCGCAATATGGTCGAAAGCATATCATTATTTCCAGTTAAATTATGTCACTTCCTAGTACTCGCCCCTTTGGGTATGATTTCCGTCTATCTGTTAGAAGTATCTGTGGTCTGATAACTCAAGAAAGTTCGCGCCGCCTCCCCACGCTGAGCTACGTACGATCCGGTATAACAGAGCAAAATGCGCAATACAATAGAATTGCCACACCGCATCAAGCATGTAGCAAGCACAAGGAACCATCACCAGTAGCTCAGACGGATGCGGACAATTCGGTTCGGAGCAATTATAGCTAGCATCATGACCAAGCTTGCAAGACTCGACTTAGATTAGCAAGAGATCCCCTTGACGCATACTCCAGCTAGTCTTTTTACAAGGCCTCCAGCGAAGGTCTTCCCTGCAGTGAGACTATTTGCCCTCGACAAGTTGTGACTACTTGTGTTAGGGGTTCAAAGCAAGGTGTCTGTATTGTCTGATAGAAACGTCTCTGGGGTCTAGGGAAGGAAGGCTGCCGGTGCTAAGAGGAAGCAAGCCGTAAGGGGATACTTACCTAAGCACAATCACATGACCGTGCATGTGACTGGGCACAGGGACGCAGGAACCTAACAACTTGCAGGAAATACATGGCGAGGTGCCGGAATTCATTGCCACTCGTATGTAAAGGCAACACATGTCGAGATGAGTAAAAAAATTATTTCTACGGAGAAGCCGGACACAGGGGCTGTGGGGTTCTAGACAGTCACCGTGTACTTAAGGAACGTAGGTCCCCGGTTTGTAGATTAGAAAGGCACACCTTGACAGAATCAACACGCCTACSGGCACCTTCCCCATCAATTGCGTCAACTAATGAGGGTAAGTGAGTGAGACTGCCCGGTCAACCCGTGAGTAAAGATGAAGTGAGTGAACCACGCCCATCATGAGACAATGGACTACACAAGTGGTCTTCCTGTCTAGTAAAAAAATGGTCTAAGTGAGGGCAAACCCCTCAAACGTGTGAGCGTTGACGCCCGAGAGACTTGAGTGCAACAGCCCAACAGCCTACGCAGCGTCCTTTTGGTGTGTGCGTCTCCTCCGTCAAATCATGTTACGAAGGTACGAAGT
>LFRF01000013.1:195444-260480 GCA_001189435.1 Tolypocladium ophioglossoides CBS 100239 | reverse complement strand
CGGCTCAACCTTGGTAGTATTAAACCAACTCCCCACAGGGACACTCCTTCAGGTTCATTTATCTGTCCAGAGCATCTTATAAGTTGCATTGGCCCACTATCAAAGCACATACGACCACAGCCGCCAGGCAAATCTGGATCCCGTCTGATCTCCGAGCGATAAACTGGTGAGCGCTGGATTAGTAGTTGGGTCGGTGACGACCAGCGAATACCTAGTGTTGTATGTTTTTTTTGCCCTTTTTTTCTTCCGCCTTGGTATCAGAAGGATTTCTTTTGTGGTCCAGGAGATCGTGTTGGAAGGGTTGAATCCGAAGAGCCTGCGGATTTGTTTCCGACGACGGGCGCTATTCGCACCGTGGCAAATGACGGCCATTCACATTAATTCATCAGCGCGGCTCGTAAATGGTCAGCACAGGATGACGCCCTTGATTTGGCGGCCTGGAGCGATACCAGAGTTCGGGCTCAACGGTAATTACGGCAACTCACGCCCGGTCCGTCAACAGCATGCATTTATACTGCATATATAAGGTATGGAGTACAAGGGGCCAAGGGCCGCTGGTGAGCAGCTCTCTGCAACGGAAAGGAAGCTGAATACAGGACCCGCGCAAAGGCGAGCAAGTGACGACGGCCTGTGAGCACTGGCCTGAAAGGAGAACCAGTTGCCCGAAGAGAAAACAAGAGTCATCTTGGCCCCACGCCAGAACTGGACTGCATGTGACCGGAGGATAGGATTGCAAGTGCGGGATGGTATTACGGAGAACTCGGTGATGACGTCACTCCGTGGCTGTGCCGTGGCTCTCCACCACGAGAAACATCTGTCTACTCGTACTCGTACAAACGCACTAGAACGGGAGCTGAGGACCGGGGGATAGCGCGTTTTGTTGATTGCCTGCCTCGGTAGGTACGAAGCACTCCGTACTCCGTACGGATTAGGTTGCCTCGGGATGTGGTAGGTACTCCTGTATCCGTACACTCGTACCTGACCTCCACGGTTTGTACGGATAGAATCTCAAACCGACACATCGGGCCCTTCCGCAGATCGCCAGAACCCACGGCGGGGACCACCCTCGGCGACCAGCGGTGAGTGGCTGCAGGAAATGGAGGGCAGGGATTGGTTGACAGACTTTACATGTTGGTGAGCTTTGGATGACTGCTGGGTTCATGCTGCATTTTAATAGCACCCCTCGTAAAAGTTGCCTTCAATCAACAATATGTGTTAACCCATGCCAATTCCTTGCTGCCATGACAGTCCGCAACGGGTTGCGCGTTAGAGAGGCAAGTCGGTTAATAGTAGCTGGACGCGGCAAAAGCAATGGCAATTCGATGCGGCGTTCCTTGTTGTCGGTACTCCGTATCGGGCCTGCGCAGTTCCGAGCCGATCATCTGTACCAGTCCTGACAATTCTTTGGAGCCGAGGGCATTAAACGCAGCTGTATTTCGAAGCCGAGGAGTTACAGGTATACATGTACAAATTACGGTTCCCCGACATATCAAAGCATGAGAGCTGATGAGCCACTCCAGCACACCGTGGCTTGCGTACTTCGTACTCGTAGGTAGGTACGGATTACGTACGGAGGACCCGTATTTTGAGGACAGACGCCGCAATATCAGCAGGTAATAGTTCGCCCTTTTGTCTCTGCGCGGCCCGGGACCCGAAACATCTATTCATCACACAAGCCAGAATCGCGTTACGATAATGATGCGACAAAGCAAGCACGTATCCGTACTCGTACTTGTGCAAGCAGTCGGCGGATGGCCTGGTTCCTCTTACCTGAACGTGGCGCGCGACAAGACCAGGGTTCGAACGGTGGGCGCGGCGGTCCACACCTTAAAAGACCGCACAGCCCGTTCCACAACGTGAGAGGGGCGGAGCCTGATCCGACTCCTGGAGGGCCCTGGGTGGCTGGGGAGACGGGGCGTTGGCCGTATCGAGTTGTCGTCCATCATGTATCACCAAGCAAGTAATATGCATGTAGCAGGACAAAGGAGGCACTTGAGATGCACGAAACGATGAAGCTGGTGCAAAGAAGACGATGAGCGGCAGAATAGTAGGTATGTAGCTCGGCGAGGTCTCTCATCAGCTGTAGTGCTTGATACCTATGAATTGCAACACCGCCACGCGTCAGCGAGAGCGATCAGCGCCATGTCGAGATGGAGACATGTCGAGAGAACGGCGTGGCAGGGCACAAGAGGTCTTCAGCGAACTCATGGCCGCTTTCCCCATCGCTCTTTATCATTAATGGCACCTCTCACCTGTTTCCTGCCCGAGTCATTCATCCAGGTCTGTCGTCGACTTCCACCAGCCTCGCCAAAGCCTCCAGCCACAATAACAACAGAGCCAAGCAGTCTCCGTAGCGTCCGTTGCCATCGCACCCAAAGCGTTTGCTGACCGTTGACAAATCCAGGATGGCATCCAAACCCCCGGGAGATGTTGGGGCGCCTCTCTCGAGGTACCGGTACTTGGCGGCTCGCGTACCTGCAGTCAGAGGGTCGAGGCTCCGACGTGGGCTGTGTGCTCGAACGGTGGCGGAGACAAAATTCCAGAGACACAATGTACCCAAGGTACCTGGGTACAAAGGCTGATGAACGGGCTGCCGCGAGAGCGCCCAGCGAGATGTTACGTCGACGAACGTGTGCACACCACTCTCGGCCAGACTGAGGTGACCCGCAAGGCCATGAGACTTGGCCAACCTTGAATGTACCACCCCACCCACCATCGACGCCATCCTGACTTTTTTGTCGCCCACCTGTGCCTGCGCCACGCTTCTCCGCTGACGTCCCACCCCCGAAATCCTTGGGTGCGCTGCTGGCCGAGTCGCTCACACCTGGGCTTGCGGCTTCCCTCCTCCATCCCACCTCAGAGAGGCTCAGAGGCCTGCCAGCCCCAGTTGTCCACTGCTGCGTCGACAGCGCTCTCACGCGCCCGTTCATTCCCCTTCCTCAACACCCGTCTCGCATCTCGCGACGCTGCCTCACTGCACCGCCAGCCCATCCTCATCCCCATCCCCATCGCGGCCTGTTATTCCCTCCTGTGTTTTCGCAGCTAGAATCGGCACAGAGCTGTCCCGATTCATGCCATAAGCAGTCGGCATCGCGGCCGATTACTTTTACGCCACATTCCCCGTTCGTCTCGTTGGGGCTCCCGCCAGGCAGACGCCAGCCGTCGAAAAAAGGTAGCTGAGGTGCTGCTCCAGCTCTCGCCACTCTCTTCAGCCACACCTGCAACAGCAAGCCGCCGCCTCGACATGCGTCGTTGGCTGCGCTGCCTCTGATCGCGACTGGCACCTTCTGGACGTGCCCTTACTGAAACCTCGAGAATCCTAATTGTGCTGCCGCTGCCGCCGCCTTCTATGGCCTCAAACGTCGGCGGTCTTGCAACTGAAGCCCCGCCGCAGCCGCCCGCAGTTCGCCCGCCTCACTCCTCTCTGCCCAGCGCCTTCGACCCTCCGGACGCCATCGCGAGGCTGCCCAAGCGACCGCGCGACTCCGAGTCTGTCTCGCCGCGTTCCAAGGCCGCCCAGCAGCTCAATCCGCTCGCGTCGCCCACCAAGTCCGCGCGCCTGGCCCTTGCGACGACCACGTCCCCGTCGCCGCCGCTCACGGGAGCTGCAGCGCTCGAAGACGAGCGCGGGCGCAGGCAACAGCAGCGAGCGTCGAGTCCTCGCCCGGCCAACCCCAACCCGAACCACAGAGTCCTGGAGCCCCTCATGTCGGGAGCAACGCAAGCCGTGAGCCGTCCCGCCGACGCACCGCAGATGGCCCCGACGGCCAACATGGACCCGGCCGCCAAGGCCATCACGGCCTTGTCAATACCCACGGGCGGCGCTGTCCGCGGCGACGACCGCAGCGATTCGAGCCCGCAGAGCGCTACAAGCATGGCCGGCGTGCCCGTTACGGAGAGTCCAACGCCCATGGACGTCGACATCACCAAGGTCGAACACCTGTCTGCGCAACAAGTGGCCGGACAGGACGAGCGACCGCAACTGGGCTCCCTGTCCTATCCGGGATCCCTGCAGACCTCCGGCGCCATTCCGGAGCAGGCTGCTCGCGGCATGAGCTTCCCCATGCCTGCCCAGATTCAGAGCTCTCCGACGTCGTCGGGTGGCAAGAAGCACAAGTGCCCATACTGTAATACCGAGTTCACGCGCCACCACAACCTCAAGAGCCATCTCTTGACGCATAGTCAGGAGAAGCCATACGTTTGCACCGAGTGCCAGATGCGATTCCGCCGACTTCACGACCTGAAGCGGCACGGAAAACTGCACAGCGGCGAGAAGCCCCACGTGTGTCCCAAGTGCGATCGCAAGTTTGCTAGAGGTGATGCTCTGGCGCGACACAGCAAGGGCGCTGGAGGGTGTGCCGGACGCCGGGCCAGCATGGGAAGCTTCGCGGACGGGGACGAGCTGGATGGTGGCATGGGTGAAGGCGACGAGTCGACGACCATGTCGGGCATTGCCTACGACAACGGCGACGAGGAGGAGCTCCGACGACAGAGCCTGCCCAGCATGGGATCCCAGCACGCCTCGGGCGACGGCTACGGCGCCCACTCGCGCACGTATCCGCCAGCAGGTCCGCGGCCCGCAGCGAGCGGGCTGTACCCGCCGAATGTCAACCCGGCTCAGACGGGCACCGCTACCAACAGCTCATCGAGCGTACCCAACAGCATGGACAGCAACCATACGGCTAGCACAAGCATATCTTCTTCTATGCCCGCCGGCGGCGGGAACGCAGGCATGTATTCCCAGTCCGGCATGACAGAGAGTCCAAAGCCGCTGAGCCCCGGCCTACCAGGACACGACTCGTCCAATATTGCGCGTCAGCGTTCGCCCAGCCTGTCGCAGCAGTTCCAACAGCAGCAGATGGGCAGACGGCAGTCGGAGCTGCAGTCACCGCACAGTGGACAGCCTCGGCCTAAGCTGCCGGGACTCTCGCACCCGGGATTCGCTGCGCCGGGCGGCACGGCGGCATTCTCCCACGGCCGAACGCCAAGCGGGGTGCAACCTGCCGGCGGCGACAGCGGAAACATGTTTGCACAGAGTGACCCGAGCGTGTGGGCTTATATCCAGACGCTCGAGGACAAGGTCAAGTCGCTGTCCGAAAAGGTAATCTCTCTCGACCAGGAGGTTGCCGGCCTGAAGAAGCAGCTCGAGACTCGCGACGGGGCCTGAGAGGGAATCACCACCGAGGCTTGCCACGTCTCCGTCTTTTCCGCGTCTTTACTGTTTTATTTTCCATTTTGGCTCAAGACTTGTACGGAAGCACGTACTAGCACATTACATATACCTTAGTCACACTCGCTGCCGGCGGTGGAAGGGCTCCGACTTGCAATGGGCGTTTACGGGACCAGGGAATGACTGGCATTGGATGGTACGGACATGATATGCGACCAAAAGATGGCGATGGGACGTTTTTACGATTGTGAGCTTCTCATTGTGTTGTATTATACATAATTTGGTGCGCATCTCCAGACAGTTTGCCTCGTGGCAGTAGTTTTAACAGATGGGAGTTTCAATCATCTTGGGGTATGCGCGCTATCGATGGATTCGTCATCGATGAAGGATGATGAATCTGCAAGCCTCKTGGGTCTGGCATCCATGTCCCTGGGGCAGGCATTTGCATCGCATGCCCGTCACATGGCAGTGGACAGAGGAGGGACGACCCTGGCGATGCATGCGTGTGTCCTCTCAGCCATTGCAGACKGACCCCAGAACATTTGTACGGTGTTCGTTTCTGCGAAATAGCCCTGCTCGTCGAAGACTCGTGGCAGCTTGTCAAGGGGGACGGACGTCTGCGCCGCTGCGGACCGGTCCAGCTTGCCGCGTCCCGAGCCCGAGCCCCGAACCCGTCGACGTACGTGCACGGACCCACACCGCAAGCTCATCTTCACGTGCCTGCCCAGCCAGCCATCTCGTCCGGTACGTCATGGGGGGGAGGGAGCGTCAATGCGACGTGAGAACCTCCCTACTCGCATCAGCGCAGATCTTTCCGACCTCTGGTTTGATGCGATTGTTTTTACCCCTCCACTGATCGGCACATTTCGGCTCTGCGGTATTTCTGTGTGTGCTGTCAACTCTTGTGCTAGGCAGCGACAACGCCAGCGCCGTCGCCTTGTTCGTCGCCGAACCACCCTTTTGGGAGAACAGCCCAGCTCTCGGACATCATCCCATCCATCCGCCAAGCTTCAGCGTAACGAAGACGCGAAGCAAAATGGCCAGCGGCGACGCCGCACAGGTCGTGCCTCTGCCGCAAAGTGAGTTCTAGTCTGTGCCCGGATTGCGCGAAAGCTCCTACTCCATGCTTGGGTCTATGCGGCAGCATGGTTGCTTCCAAGCACCGCCGACGCCCTCGTGGCGTCGATATGCCGAAATGCAACACCGGGCAATGAAACATTTGACCTTGAATGGTTTAGCTGCGCGGGCAAATATGCTGACCTATTACTGGCAGATGCGGAGGCGGCCGATCCAAACGAAATGGTGATGGCGATTCCAAACCCGGACAGCAACCCTCCGCCGAAGCAGCTCCGACAGGAGAGCAGCGACGAAACTCTTCTTACGGTACGCTGACCTTGCGGGAGGTTCCGACTAGGGCTGACCGATGTCTTCGCGGATGGACAGGATTCGCAAGGCGGCGATGAGCCGTTCGAACGAAAGAGTGCCATGGCCGCCAACGGCGCAGTGAACGGCGCCGCCCCAAGGACATCCAACGACGGATCAAAGTCATACGCCGCCGCCGCCGTCGCTGACAGGGAGAAGCATCAGCAGCAGCCACAGCCGAGGCGAAACGGGACAAGCAAGCAAAGCCCTACGGTGTACCCGCCACTCTCTACCGGGTACTCGCATCGAAGCCACGACAGAGAAGCCTGGCGAGCTGGCGGCATCCGATTCGCCCCCTTAAAAGTCCCTCTCACTCGACGCATGCAGACTGGGGCTGTTCTCTTCCACTGCATGTCAATCATCGTGCTGGTGTCTTGCTTTTGGTTTACATGCGCCAATCCGTTGAGCTGGCCTATCCTGGTACCCTACCTGATTCACCTGTCCATATCCACGGCTGCCACGAACGGGAAACTGTCGTATCGATCCGAGTGGCTGCGGTCCTTGCCGCTTTGGAAACTCTTCGCTAGCTACTTTCCCATGAAGCTACACAAGACGCACGACCTACCGCCAAACAGAAAGTACATCATGGGCTACCACCCTCATGGGATCATCTCGCACGGCGCATGGTGTGCATTCGCAACCAATGCGCTTGGTTTTTCCGAAAAGTTCCCCGGCATCACCAATAGCCTCCTGACGCTCGACTCCAACTTCCGACTTCCCTTTTACCGAGACTGGATCTTGGCCATGGGGATTCGGTCTGTTTCCAAGGAGTCCATTCGCAATATTCTGTCCCAGGGTGGATCGCAAAATGATGGCCAAGGTCGTGCAGTTACAATTGTCATTGGGGGTGCCCGCGAGTCTCTAGAGGCTCAGCCGGGCATGCTGCGACTCATCCTCAAGGGCCGGAAAGGATTCGTGAAGATGGCGCTTCGCACTGGCGCAGATCTGGTTCCCGTCATTGGTTTTGGCGAGAACGATCTCTACGACCAGCTGAGTCCAAAGACGCACCCGATGGTCCACAAGCTTCAGATGCTTCTCCTTAAGGTATTCAAGTTTACGATTCCCGCGCTCCACGGTCGCGGCCTGCTCAACTACGATGTTGGCCTGATGCCATACCGCCGGCAGGTCAACATTGTGGTCGGGAAGCCGATCGAAGTCCACAAGCCGCACGGAAACCAGCCCTCCCAGGAAGAGATTGACCGCTACCACGAGTTGTACGTCGACGAGATTGAGAGGCTGTATGCGGCGTACAAGGACCAATTCTCCAACGGCAAAGCCCCCGAGCTGCAGATAATTTCTTGAAACTCTCCACGGCTGTTGAGAATTTGTGTTTTCGCATGTCTGAGCGGCCCCTAATCGCTTCGATCTCGAGTTCGATGGCAGGATGTGTAGTCTGGGTATGGGAAAGCTGCACGGAGCAGGCGAAGCAAAATGGTGTCTGGCATGGCGGTAGCGATGTTCGAATTATAGCTGACGTGAGAAGCTCCCACGGCCTTAATACATGCAGTTTTTCTTTTTTCTTTTGCATGCCGTCAGTTTTGCAGTGTACTGTACTACGAACTTGATACGGATTGTACTACGGCATAAGTCGTGGTCCATCACAGGTAAAGTGTGTGGGCCGTAGTCACCTGACTCCGCGTTTCGGTTCTCGACGACGACTCGCGCCCTGTCGCGTCCAATCCTTCTGACAACTGTGCACGGGCAGTTGAACCCGACTCGAAGTTGGACTGACTGCTCTCGCACACGCTTCCGCGTCGTATTTGCGGCCATGCCTCGCTCATCTCCGCGAAAGAAGCCGGCCATCAACTACAGCGAAGACGCAGACGTCAAGCCATCAGCAGCCAAACCCAGCGCTGCCGCAAAGGCCCTCGCAAATATCAAGGAGGCAGCGTCCAAGGCCGACGCCGAGGTCGTGCCGAAGCGCAAGGCAGAGGCAGAGGCAGAGCCAGGGACAAACGGCGAGGCGTCGAAGGCGCCGAAGAAGCGCAAGACCCAGGCGGGCAAGGACGCGGCCAGCATGCCGCTGGCGGAGCGGACGGCCGTGTCGTCCTTGAAGAAGGCCATGTATATCGGTGCCCACGTCAGTGCCGCGGGAGGTACGTTTGCAAACTGCGTTGCTGGAAAGCCAGCGTCTGTTAACTCTCGTCTTCTCGGCATAGGCGTCCAAAACTCCATCACCAACGCGGCCCAGATCGGCGCCAACTCCTTCGCCCTCTTCCTCAAGCCGCAGCGCAAGTGGGCCAACCCGCCCCTCGCCGCCGAAGCGCGCGATCTCTTCATCAGCGGCTGCACGCAGCACAGTTACAGCGCCGCCGCGCACGCCCTGCCGCACGGGTCCTACCTAGTGAACCTCGCGCAGGCGGACGAGGCCAAGGCCGTGCAGGCGTACTGCGCCTTCGTTGATGACCTGCTGCGCTGCGAACAGCTGAGTATCCGGCTGTACAACTTCCACCCGGGCTCGACGCTGGGCGACGCCCGCACCGCGGCCATTGCGCGAATCGCAGCACAGCTGAACAAGGCACACAAGGCTACCAAGACGGTCGTGACGGTGCTGGAAAACATGGCGGGGAGTGGCAACATCATCGGGTCGACGTGGGAGGACCTGAGGGACATTATTGCCCTGTTGGAGGACAAGGACCGGGTGGGCGTCTGTATCGACACGTGCCATGCTTTTGCTGCTGGCCACGACTTGCGGACACCAGCGGCGTTTAAGTCGACGATTGACTCGTTCAACGAGGTTGTTGGCGCGGAGTATCTGAAGGCCTTCCACCGTAAGTCCCTCCCTCTACGAACCATACCGTCATCTCTCAGGAAACTAACGTCTCTCTGCCAGTCAACGACAGCAAAGCTCCCTTCAACTCCAACCGCGACCTGCACGCCAACATCGGCACCGGCTTCCTCGGCTTGCGCGCCTTCCACAGCATCATGAATCACGACGCCTTCCGCAACATGCCCATGGTGCTGGAGACGCCCATCGACCGCAAGGACCCCGACGGCAAGACCGTTGAGGACAAGCAGGTCTGGGCCGACGAGATCAAGCTGCTCGAGAGCCTCATCGGCATGGACCCGGACGGCGACGTGTTCAGGGCCACGGAGAAGGAGCTGCAGGCGCGGGGCGCGTGGGAGCGCAGCAAGATACAGGGGCAGGTCGACAAGAAGTCGGCCAAGGATGCGAAGAAGGGGAGCAGGGGGATTGGTGGGAAGGCCGGTGGGAAGCGGAAGAAGAAGGTCGAGACTGATGACGAGAGCGGGTAGGGGGGCGTCCAGTTGTACTCTTGTCAGTACGGGGAGGCACTGTAGGATACGAAAGGAGATGACGAAACGGGCACTCTGGATATACATGATGAGGTAGTATACTTAGATTAAGAGACAACCTAGGGTATTTATGGATATGCTGACGGATCAAGGCATGTACTTTAAACAACTGGCTAACTTCATTCAAGCCAAAGCAATCTGGTATCAAAGTCTCCGCACACAGAAAAACGCCACCGTCGACACAACGCCTCATACCGCAGTCATGGCACATCCACCCAGCGTTAGGCAAGGGGCCAGGGTACGTACGAGGTAGCTTTACTTGCGGCTCTTCGCATACGCCTCCAGCTTGCCGATAAAGGACCGCAGCCCAACGCCCCTCTCGCAGTTGGCTTCGAGCCACTCCTCCATGCGCTTGCGGACGCTCCTCATGGACTTCAGGACGGGCATCTGGCCGCCCTCCTCCGCCTCGAGGAACGACCCCGGGTTGAGCAGCACCTCGAAGAGGTCGTTCCAAAGGTCCGTCTGCCAGTACCGCTTGAGGGTTTCGCGGATCTTGTACTTGCGTCCCGTCTTGCCCAGCCCGCCCTGGTCGCAGCGTGCTGTCTCGATGTACTTGCCGAACAGCAGGCAGTGGATGGTGCCCGCGAGGCCGTGGTAGTCGATCTGCCACGTCCAGGGGCGGCCCTCGCGCATCTCGGCGCAGTCTTGCGCCGAGGTCTTCCAGTCGGCGATGAATCCCACGTCGGAGACAAAGGCCTTCATGTCGATGCTGCGGCCGAAGTCAATCAGGACGAGGCCCCTGGACGACCAGCCGCCCGTGCCATCTGCCTTCCACTGCGTCGCCAGGGGCTGCTCACACGCCGTGGAATCCAGCCGCAGGAGGCAATTATCGGCCTTGAGGTCACCGTGCAGGACGTTCTTGGAGTGCAGAGCCTCCACCGTGCGCATGAGCTCAATAGCGAAGAACATGGCTAGCTGCTCGTCCATGACAGCCGACGGCTCTGAACGGAAGAGGTTGACAACATCCAGGAGGGTGCCGTGGGAATGAAACGGCAAGAATAGGAAAGCCTCATCCTGGTAGAGGTGCATCTCGTGCGCGTACGAGAGAGATGCTGCAGCTCGATGCTGGGGACCCAGGCGCGTGTGAGCCACGCGCATCATGTGGAACTCCCAAGGAGTAGGAGGCGACTCCATCTTGAGAGCCTCGAGATGGGCACGATGGTTGACGGCAAATGCTCCCTTGCCCATGGCCACGATAGCATTCTCGTCATTACCCTCCTCTTCTGGAGCCGAGTTCTCCACCAGGTAGACAGGTGCGAATGCGCCGGCCCCAAGCTCTCGCTTCACGTTGTACTCGGCCGCTGAGCCCGGAAACTGGATGGTGACAGGATCGGGGAGAGGCGTGGTCCTGTCCGCGCCTTTGCTGGCTTTGCTGAGAGCCTTTGCGAACCTGCGGATCTCACCTCCACGTTCATACTTTCCCTCTCGATGGTCGTAGAAGCCAGTGTAAGACGTCAAAGGAGGCTGGATGTTGTTTAAAATATCCCAACGGACTGCCTCGTCGACAGGATTGCACTGCCTGTCCTTGACTATTGGCCCCTTCGGAGGCAGCGGCTTGTTGGCCACCTTGGTAGCAGCAGCAGGCTTTGGTACCAGTGATGCTGGGATTCTGGGAATTGGCGGCTGCTCTTCAGCAATCTCCCGTAAAGGGCTGCTGAGGGGCTCCAGGTCCAACGGCTCACACATCGCAGGCGACATATTTTCACGTCTGCATGGTGTCTTGAATTGCCCATCCCGATCCACCTCGACGTCCAAAGAGCTCTCGGTCCGCTCGGTGATCGGAGTCATGAACGGCAGTCGATTATTTGCCGCCTCGGCCGGGTCCCTAAACGGACGAGTCGGAGGGTCATAATCTTCTGGCGGAAGTGGAATGAAGACTGTACGGGTCCTCGGAGGGGAGTCATCCGCGGCTGGCGTCTCCATGCCCTCATCCTCTGTATCTTCCTGGGTCGGTGAATCTTCTGTGTAGTGGCCGCTCTGCTCTGAATCCTGCTCGGCGGCGTTGGTGTCGTCGAGACTAGACACCTGCGTCTCATTGGGCTCGTCCTCTTCCTCATTTGCAGCAATGTTGGGGATATGCTTGCGTGTTGAGAAGTCGGACCATTCACTCACGCTCTTGACATCAGAAGTCCCGTCGTCGCCATGCTCACTGGCGTCAACCTGTCTGGTCGTGCCGGTGCTCTCGGCATCGGTTGTATAGTCGCCGTCGGTTTCATAATCAGCCTCATCGGCACTCTCTTCGTTGTCCTGGGTGCTGGATTTGAGAGGTGCGTTGAAAATGTCGTATATGTCGTCGGTGGCCGCCTTTGTGTGGAGCGTCATTGTCGGCTCGGAGGTGTTCTTGCGAAGTTTCGGCCCCGACGGCGAGTCCAGCTTCGCTTTGACTGCTTCGCGTCAGCCACTGGCTGTGAGGTGACGCCTGGTGGAGGGACTCACTAGTTTGTGTCTCATTTACCTCCACCACTTTCTTCTTCCTCCCAGCACGAGGTTCTCGAGGCGGCTTGATGACCGCGCCATTTTCGTCATACAGGACACGGTCTTGCGGGACGGCGAGCTTGCTGCTCATGCCTTTGCTGATCTCCTCAATTTCATGCAGCCGGGGAGCCGGTTTGGGAACCAGGTTCTCATCCACAGCCTCTTCATCCCAGGAGTGGTCAAGCCACCCTCGATTTGCGGCGATGATCTCATCGAAGCTCAATTCCGTCCCAGGTTCCTCTGGAGCCGGATAGACAGCTGCGAGGTCGACAAAAATGCATTCCTTCTTACCCGTCTGTGGGTGCACTGTCACTTGGCTTTTGGATGGGACGACCATAATGTGTATTTGAGAAAGAGACTGAAGTACAGGAAAATGCCAATAACCAAAACATTAGTCCTATCGTCATCAACATACGGGCGTGAAAAGGGAAAGGAAGGAGGCACATACCGGATCCCTGAAGACTGCCAACTTCGGCGCAGTAGCCTTCTTTCCACCCGCCTTGAGCGTTTCTCCTACCCAAGGCTTTGGCTCCATTGTGTTTTCCTTCTTGCGATCAGCGAGAGAGCCGATGGTATCCCATCCTTTGGATCCCTCCTCCCTCGTTGACAGGGCAGGCGTTTTAGCGTCCGCCGCATCGGAGAAGACTGCGAGCTTTGATTTGGCCGGTTTCGACGTGGAAGCACGGGCTCCGCTTGCTTGTCGCTGCGCTTGAGGATCCGTGGGCCGCGATGCAGCTCCGAAAGGGTCCATCTTTGCGGCCAATGCTGGACGAATGGTAGGCAGTGCGGGCGACGATGGTGCGGCCGCCGCGTCTGGCTGCTCGGCGAGCCTCTCCTCAAACTCCTTGAACTTTCGCAATAGCCGCTGGACTGGGCGGGCCTCGCGCTCGATGCCGAGTTTGTAGACTTCTTCAGCCTGCGCCCACCGTCCTGCGCCCTCCAGCCACGCGGCGTATTCCTCGTAGAACAGAGCGAGTCCTTCTCCGATGCTGTGGCGCGACAGGAACATGTATGTTTCGCGCGGCGAGTCCGAGAAGAAATGAATGTAGTGTACCCACAGCTTCAGGTATCTGGGGTCATTTTTGTACTGCGCGGAGCTGATGAATGCTTTGGTCGCGCGCTCAAGTAGTAGGTGTAGCTGTGACTGCGGCGTTGCCTGCGCCGATGGATACGCGTCGAGCGTCCATCGTACGTATCGGTCGAACACGTCGAGAGGGTCGTCTGATTCCGAGATGCTCTGCACCTCGGCCTCGTACTCGGCGCGAATGCAGTCGTTGATGTTCTTCGTGTCCGATGGCGTTGGCGTGGACAGTTTGTGAAGGGGAGACGGCGAGTAGAGCTCAGCCAGCTTCTTGGCTGAGCGACCGCCGGGCAAGGCCTGGATGTTCTCCTTGTGCCCCTCGATCACCTCGAAGTCGATAAGGTCTCCCGAAGCCGGCATTTTGGGTTAGTATGTTCGCCCGGTGGCGGTTCTCGGTAGTTGGAGAAGGGGCCGGGCGTCGATGGCTGGAGTGCTACGGGTTGAAGTCGCTGCAAGTTCATGTGTACCTCGTACGAACGTGACCTTTGGGGTGGGTTTATTATAGATATAGTGGTGTTGCCCTGGTGACAGCCCCAATGTGGCTGATGAGCAAGGGGGGCCAGGCATCGGTACGTACCATCTCAGGCACCTCCGCGATGTTAAGATATTGATGGACGCTAACACAACCGGAGTCGAGATCAAATGGCTTTATTCTGCCGGTTCATTTTGGGCCTCCAAGCTATGTACCTATGGTATTTTGTCTATTTTCGTCCCAACTTTTTCGGTTCCTCCATGAATCATCTCGGGCATGATTAAGTACTTCATTGACTAGTCGCCAGTCTGCTCGTTTTGGCGGGCCATGCGTTATTATGCCGTCTCTCTGCCAGGCCTTTACAGGTTCACAGACGTGCGGAAGTTGGCGCCGGCATAGATGGCCTGGTCGCCCAGCTCCTCCTCGATGCGAAGGATCTGGTTAAGCTTGGCCAGACGCTCAGAGCGGCAGGGAGCACCAGTCTTGATCTCACCAGATCGGATACCGACGACGATGTCGGCAATGGTGACGTCCTCAGTCTCGCCAGATCGGTGAGAGACCATGACGCCCCAGCCATCGGCATAAGAGTCCTTGGCAGCCTGGATCGACTCGGTCAAGGTGCCGATCTGGTTGACCTTGAGGAGCAGGGCATTGCAGGCCTTGAGCTCGACGGCCTTCTTGATACGCACAGGGTTGGTAACGGTCAAGTCATCACCAACAATCTGGATGTCCTGGGTCTTGTAGAAGTAGCTCCAGGCCTCCCAGTCGTCCTCAGCGAATGGATCCTCGATGGAGACGATGGGGTACTTCTTGCACAGGTCAGAGTACATGGCAGCGAGCTCCTCGTAGGTGATCCACTTGGTGGGGTCGCTCTCGGGGTTCTTGAAGTCGAGGTCGTACTTCTTCGCGGACTCCTTATAGAACTCGCTGGACGCAACGTCCATGGCGATGTTCATCTTGCCGGTGTACCCAGCCTTCTCGATGGACTCGGTGATGAGGTCCAGGGCCTCAGCGGCAGTCTGGATATCGGGAGCAACGCCACCCTCATCGCCGACGTTGCCGGCGGACTGGCCGTACTTCTTCTTGGCGAGGCTCTTCAGCTGCTGGTAGACCTCGGCGCCCTGGCGCATAGCCTCAGAGAAGGTGGGGGCAGCGCTATTTCCTTGGTCAGAAACAGTGCCACGGGTTCAAAGTGCCACCTGCAACTTACGAGGGAACGATCATGAACTCCTGGAAGGCAAGGCGACCACCGGCGTGGGAACTTGGGAAATGTCAGCGTCATTCTTGCATCGATCCGGCGTTGCATGCAAGTCTTACCCTCCGTTGAGGACGTTCATGAAAGGGACGGGGAGAACGTAAGGCTTCTTGGTTCCGGCAAGGTCCGAGATGTGAGCGTATAGAGGAACACCCTGGTCACGTTAGCATAGTCTCTCGGCATCGTGTGGCAGAGTTGCCTCCCAAGAGGACTCACCTTCTCAGCAGCGCCAGCCTTGGCAATGGCCAAGCTGACACCGAGGATGGCGTTGGCGCCGAGCTTGGTCTTGTTGGCAGTGCCATCGAGCTTGTTGAGGAAAGCATCGACCTTGGACTGGTCCTTGACATCAACGCCCTCCTTGATCAGGGCCGGGCCAATGATGGTGTTGACGTTGTCGACGGCCTTGCTGACGCCCTTGCCGCCCCACTTGGACTTGTCGCCGTCGCGAAGCTCACAGGCTTCGTGCTGGCCTATATTCTCGGTTACGCATTGCATCGGCACGGGGGACGGGTGAGGATCGGGACGAACCGGTAGAAGCTCCGGATGGGACGATGGCACGGTGGAGGCCAGTCTCAGTAACGACGTCAACCTCCACGGTGGGGTTGCCGCGGGAGTCGTACACGGAACGCGCGTGAACCTTGGTGACGGCCATCTTGCGAGCTGGTGTGGTGAAGCAACGTGGTTCTGATAGAGGTCGCCTGGCGCGTCAGTGGGCGTTCAGTCTGGTCAGTGCCTGGGCGGCGGGGGCGGGGCAGATGGATGTCTGAAGAAAAGAAGACGAGGAGGGGTGAGGAAGGGCTTGGAGTTTGGAGGGAAGGAGTAGAGTTCGTGCCGCAGGCCTAAAAGGGTTTCCAGGAGGATCCCATAAATGGGACTGGAGTGACTCAATCGGAGAGAAACAGGAAGTGTCSCGAATATGCCTCAAAGAGAGCAATGTTGGATTTCAGAGGTAGCTGAGCTTTGGTGGGGTGACAGAGGTGAAGGGCATCGAGGGGCAGCCAGCGTGTGGGTGAGGGGCCTTGAGGGGAGAGGCAGCTGTGGGCGACGTACCTGAAATTTGTATCTGGGCTGCAATCGCTCGAGGATGAGGCTCGAGGGAATTGGATGAAGTTTATGGASGGAGGGAGGAGAGGTGTTTGTTGAGGAGAAGGTCGAGGTGTTTTGGACGTTACTGATGGCAATGAAGGAGCGACTGCTCATCAAGGTGGGGCGCCTGCCAACCTTCTTCACCAAGTGGGGAAAATGATCTCACATCGGCGATAAGGGTTTACATCTTGACACGAAGCCATTAGGCGGCGCGGTGGAGGTAACCCTCTATTCATCCCACCTTTGCCAATGAGAGAGGAGTCTCCGTAAATCTCGCCGAATCGTTGAACCTTGGCCCTCCCTCCTAGCCGCTGTCGGACGCCGTGACTTGGCCGCTATCTGGTTGCGGCCTGCTCGCTTCTCCCGGACCAGTAGGATGGCAGCCGTTGCCGGTTCTCGCTGTGGTCTGCAAGCAGACAGGTTTGGGAAAAGAAGAGCCGTCATTTGCTGGCTCCAGATTCAGGTTGCCCTCCCCACCGTCGCTGACTTGATTTGGAGACTGCACATTCTGTTCCTCTCATCATTCCATCATGCCATACGAAGTATATCAAGCAGTTACCAATGACACCACCGACAACACTTCATCAGAGCCCATAGATTGTGAATGCTAACCCAAAACGCCAAAGGACCAGAGCCAGTCGCTTTTGTGACACTCAAAACCTCTCCTTCATCCTGGCGGCAACCGTCCTCAGGTTTCCGTACACCTTGCCCGGCGGCTTGCCGAGAATCAAGCTGACCACCGACTCCCGCGCCATGTGGATGTTCTTGAAGCCGCCCAGGATGTGGATCTTGGAGTCTGCCAGCACAATTCTCGTCCGGCTGGCGTTCTCGATGGCAAACTTGGTCTTGCCGTCCTTGCCGGCAATTCGGCCAATGGTACGGGCCTGGCTGTCGCCGTGCATTGTTCTCACATCCTTGATCTCAAAGGTCTCGGTGTAGAGGTCGTCCAATCGCAGCAGAGCAACGGCATCGTCGACGTCAAAGCCTAGTGTGAAGGCCTTGACGAAGTCTTCGCCCTTTTGCAGCGCACCGGAGTCCACAGTGTGCTTCGAAGTCCTCAGCTCCACGGTCTTGCGCTTGATATTCATTCGGCACTGCAGCTTGAGGTGCTCGACTAGGGGAGGGTAGATGGCAGGCCAGGCTTGCTTGAGGGGCGTCATTCGATGCGGAGGGACAGGGACCTTGCGGGTTTCTGTTCTCGTTACGGGGTCCTGTAGTTGAATTAGCCAAAGGGCGCCATAGAGGTGGAGCGGATAGAGGTGGAGGCGTACAATGTCTCTGGCTGGTGCAAACCGTGGTCGGCCCTCCTCGTCAATCGCCATGACATCGTCACCGTCTTGGTCTTGTGGCGCCAAGGCCCGTGCCTCAGGGTCCATGGAGTCTTGTGCGTCGAGGAGGAACTCGTCGTCATTGTCTACTCATCCATCAGTTCACCTAGACGATATCAAAACCGAGGACCTATGGACAATTACCCTGTGCTGGCAGCGGCACCTGCGCGGCAAGCGGGGTCTCGTCGGCCTTTTTCAAGGCCGTTGGCGCGGGCATGGCGATGGATGAGGATATCTGCAGATATAATGTAGACAAAGTAATCGGTCGCGGAAATTCACTGGGTTGATTTGTCGGCCGCGCACAAAGCGATCGCAAATGTCGTCTTGAACGGTGTGGTCGACGAAGAAGTATCGGGGTCCAAGACGCCCACCGCCAACCCAACTCTGCTGCATAATGGCAGTTGCTGGAAAATTTGTGGTGGCTTATCGGCGCTTATCGATTGGCCCATTGCTGCGGCCACCACCAAAGTCGTCCGTAGCGCGTCATGCAATCCAAGCGTCTTCCGGTTTTATTAATATACCAAAGCTTCATCGCGACCTCGTCTGCCGCTGCTCAACCACCGTCCTCGTCGTGAGGATCCCGCCAGCCTTCTCTCATCGGTGAATTACTTCTGCATCCAGGCGCCATGAGTCGGTAAAATGTCTAAGGGCTTCCCTTCCTGGCTGACCGGAAGGCGCTTCTGGGCAGCTTGCCAGCCACCTCGGATTGCCCGCGGCTTTCCGCGTGGCCGATCCTTCCAACCACCGGGTCGATTATCACGAGTGTCGCCGTTTAATTCGCAACCGTCAACATTTAGAGGTGCCCACAGCTTCTCGCAAGTGTTACCAGCTTGCCGACCTGTCGAATGCCGTCTAAAGCCGAACGATCGACTCGACTTCGGCCCCGTCAGCCCGCTCCGCAGTCTGAGTCGCCAAGGCTCGTCCGCTACATCGATATGGCGACATCAGCGCCGAACGTACAGCGACGAGCGACCAAATATACCGCAAAGTGCCCCAAGGAAGAATTCGACACCGGTCCTAGGCGAAACTGGACAGGCGCAGCATGTCAAGAGCAGCCAGTCTCCACAGTCCACCTCCCCAGTCGACCGAAGGGAGACGAGCAGCCACGATGGTGACTCCGAGTCCATAGCCTCATCCGTGTCTAAATACCTGCATCTACCTAAAATGCCACATCGGCCAACAAAGGAGGAGCTTCTGGCCGCAGCAAACGGATTCTGGGACAGAGCCAGGGTTCGGTTCAAGTGGATGTCCATCAGAAGCATGAGACCATGGAACGCCGACGAATGGGGAGCCTTTGTTTCGTGGTTCATGCTTGGCCATCTCGTATGGATCCTCGTGGGGACCACAACATTCTTCTCCCTCCTCATCTTCTCGATCAATACCGTCTTTGCACAAGGTAAGCCTTATATCTCATGTGGCAGGGTCATGTTATCGTACTAATAGTTCTCAGAAACTCTGGCAAAGTGGGTTGGAGACTACTTGACACAATCGGCCGGTGTCACCGTCGTCTTTGAGTCGGCTATTGTGCCTAAGTGGAAGAATGGAGTCATTGCTTTTCGCAATGTATTTGTCTCGAGACGGCCAGGCCAAGTCGAGTCATCTGTCAGCAAGGGATCATCGGACGAGGCTGCTGTTGCTGCCGCAGGGCGACAAGCACAGCTTTCAGGCTCCGTTGATGTGGAAGACGATGGAAACTACACACAGTTTGACGTGACAATTGCGAATGTCAACGTCACGCTGTCCTTCCTCAACTGGTGGAACGGCAAGGGGCTGCTCAAAGACGTCGAAGTTAGTGGTGTAAGAGGGGTCTTGGATCGAACGTCGGTGCGCTGGCCCCTCGAGCAGATCGACCCTCTGTCATATCGCCACCAGCATGAACCTGGAGACTTTGAGATCGAGTCGTTCAAACTCGAGGACCTGTTACTTACCATACACCAACCCGACGGGTTCCGGCCATTTTCTGTCAGCATTTACTCTTGCGAGCTCCCTCAGCTGCGGAAACAGTGGTTGTTTTACGACTTCTTGTCGGCCAACCACATGTCTGGGTCTTTCGACGGCTCGCTCTTCACAATACACCCGCGGCAAGTACACGGTATAGCGTCGAACCAAGATCAGGGTGCCATGATGGGCTTGGGACAGCCAAATGCGTGGAAAAAGTTCAGCAGGCTCAGGATAGACAGCCTGAAGATCGACCATCTCAACCGCGGCGTCGAAGGCCCGTTTGGATGGATTTACGAGGGCAACGTTGACATTGTGGCCGACGTCATGTTCCCAGCGGACAGCGACSAGGGCATCACAAAGGTTATGACGGACTTTTACGACCAGCTTGAAGAAGCAGTGATATCGAACCGGGCCCGCTTCCTTCAAAACGCTGCAGACACAGCCCCCGACATTCTCCGGTTGGGGCATCTGTCAGAAGCATCCGGGCAGGTCCCAGAGGAGCAGCCGGCAGAGGAGGACCACACGGAACAAAACGAGGAGGACCGCCGCTACCTCATCATGGACATGCGGATACATCTAAACGACGTCAAGGCTGCCGTGCCCCTCTTCACGCGTGACATCTCCTACGTCAACCAGGCGCTTGTGCGCCCCATCGTGGCCTACATCAACGCCAAGAAGACGTACATCCCCATCGCCTGCCGCATCGTCAAGCGGACGGGAGACTTTGACGGCAGCTGGACCGTCTTCGACTGTGGCCTCATGAACGACGCATCGGCCGAGACGTACGAGGCGTTTGCCAAGGACGTCGAGGACCAGCAGAGCCGCGTCCGGCGCTTCAAGAAGGTCGGCTTCTGGACCCTGTCCCTGGCTGTGCATGCGCTGTTCATGGGCATGGCGGGCAACGTGGTCTGATGACACGAAAGCCGCGCTGCTTGCCCCAAACTTTTTAATATCTCTCTACTCTGTTGGGCATTTCCAAAGTGAGGTATACGGCGGTATTGGCGCAATAATGACAGCTTCAAGTGCGGCGTTGGGCAACGGAGCCACCTGGCAGGGCCCTTGTATTTTCGGGAGGCGTTGCTGGCTGCCGGTATCTCGGCATGACATGTTTGTTCAAGGGCGGGTTTAAATATGATTGATACCCAAGCTGCATCCTACGCTGAAACGAGTATCAGATCGACAAAGCATCTCCAAGTGCACCATTTATGCTTCATGTTATAATAAAATCCATGCAGCTGCTTGCCTTGCATTCTAATCCTGGGCACACATCCCCCTTTTTTATGTGACGCTCCCAGACCCCGGTGTTCGTGTCTACGTCTCAAACAGAGAGTGCAGGTGCAAAAAAGCAAGAGAACGTTCTACCGACTGCAAGTCGTCATCCCTAACGCCGTGACTGGATTCGTCCATGACCTCCACCACTAGCAACCACCGTCGATCGTGGCCCCCCCCCCAATCCATCCCCAGGCCCATGATCCAAGGCCCGAACGCCTGCGATGAACCTGGACTTGACGTCGAGCTGACGCCTTGGTGTGTGCAGACGCCGGGACCTTCATGGGGCTGACTGCGACATGGTCGCTCGGGAATTGGGGGGGAATCTGGTTAGGAACGGCAACAGACATAAGTGTGGCCCTGGCCCGGTAACATCAATGTGGCGGCGATGAGACGGGAGAACAACAAAAACGATTGTCTCGGTTGGCTGCTTCACATAAAGTCGTCGCTGTCAAATAGTCAGGACACTGGCCAGGCGGGTTTGGGCTAGAAGCAGATCGGCATACTCTCCGAAAGCATCATCCTCGTAGGTGGTCACGTCCGTCGTGTTAGGACGGCTGGCGACCAGGGTGGCCTTGGTCTTGGCGGCCTTTGACTTCTTGCCTCCCTTCTCGGCTGCCTTCTCCTCCTTCATCTTCTCGTTTCCGAGACGGGTGAGAGCGCTGGCGACCTTCTTCATCTGGTCGCTCGACATCTCCTTGGCCAAGTCTTTGACAAACTCTTCGAGGAAGAGGCCATAGTGGGCCTTCTTGCTGTTGCCGGCGACGATGGGGGCGACGGTGGTGCGCAGCTGCTCAAACTGCTTCTTGGTCTGCGGGTTGAACAGAGGCAGCGAGGCAAGGTTGACAGTGCTAGTCGGGTCCTTGGAGTCGACGACGACAGCGGCGCCGATGGTGGGAACCTTGCGGCCGCTGTTGATGCCCACCTGGCCAAAGAGATCCGCGGCGTGATAGAGGTCGGCCTCCTGCTCGGTGCGGCGCAGTCGTTCGCGGCGCTCAGCCTCGGTCTCTTCTTCGTCGCTGGACTCTTCCTCGCCTGCGGCGCGGCGACGGGCACGCTCGGCCTGGTGCTCGGCGACGCGCTGGGCCTTGGACTTCTTGTTGGCAGCGGCCTCGGCAGCGGCCTTGGCCTTGGCCTCGGTGGCCTTGCGCTCCTTCTCGCGCTCTACCTCGGAATCCTCGGCGGCATCCCAAGAATCGAGAACCTGCGGGATCGGTCGGTCAGCCAGTTGTCGGTCGCCATCCTGGCGAGAAAGGAGCGGTATCTCACATCGCTGTCATCTTCTTCGTCGCCAAACTGGCGTCGGCGGACGGCAGTGACAGGAGGGGAGGAGGGAGGCGTGCTGGAGTCGCTCTCCTCTTCGTCTGCGGCAAAGTAGCGGTCAGCGAGATTCAATCCATGCTACTCCGTACCAGGCACAGGAAAAAGCGGCATGTACTAGCAGAATCCCGGGATGCCATGCAGTCAGTCTCCACAGAGGCGCATCGCACAAACAACGGGAATCTGAATCCGAATTTGCAGACCTGGATCTGCACCGACGAAGCGCATGCTTTCTGGGCGCGCCCAAGGAGGAAGCGCGTGGTTTGAATGCTTACCCCACTGTTTCCGGGCAGGCATGATGTCAAGTCGGGACGGTTGGTGCGTCTCTGCGTTTAAAGCGAAGTCGTGAAGGCTATCAGGTGCAGTCTGAGGCGTTTCTTCGTCGCGACGGACGTGTTGAGGGGCGCAGACGGGTGAGTTTGTGGAAGTTGCGGGTTCGCGAGAGGGAGAGAAAAGAACAGGTTTGGTGGAGAGGATTTTTTTTGTGTGTGGTTTCGCGGGAAAGGGGGGGAGAGAGTGGCGTCAGGCAGGAAGAATGCAAAGCTTCAGGCTGACAACGGGAATGCGGGAGCGGCACTGCTCTCGCTCCAATTTTTTCATTTGTACTCGAATTCTTGGCCCCTTTCGCTTCCAAACGCGGTGGCCACTGATGGCACTGATGGGGCCGAATTTCGAGTACGAGTAAGTACCTGCTGCATCCATGTCCAGTGTTTCACCCCGTCGGCTCCCAGAGTCGCTCAATGAACTCAACCGCTTCCCCGCCATCGGATTGCACGGATTTGCCCGACGCCCGACGAAGTGCTTCGTACTTCGTACGGAGTACATGGAAGCCACCCGAAGCGCGCGACTTTGCAGGGTCACTTGCACGGCGCGGCGGCTTGTTGCGTTGGGCCCGATGGGATGCATGTCGAGCAGCCATCCATGCTGCATGTGATGCACGTTCCCTGCCAGGTCAGGCCACAAAACGGCCCGTTGCGTCCCGTTGCGTGGGCAAGTTGTTTCTGGCTTGCTGGACTGTCTTTGTTCGGGAGCATCGTTGGCGCAGCGCCGATGACTCTATGGATACACAGCATCCAGAGGGTACTTTTCGCAACTCGCCCAAGGTCTGCAAGTTGTCGGGGCCGGAGCGGCACTCCTCTCTACGAAGGAGGCGTGATTGCGGATCAGGAGGAGCGAGATTGCTCTCGTCTTCCGCCCCCATCCCAGACATTTGGGCACCGAGGAATCAAGGAAGGCGAGTGGCCGTCAACAACTCGGGTACTCCGTACTGCGTACGTACGCTGAGCCATGGCCCTCTACGAGTACTCTGGGCGACCTGTGCCTGATGCCCAACCCCCAGCCCAGGCTCCTACGGCAACTTACAGGTCACCCTGCAAGACGTTGCACGTCGCACAGCCAGAGGATCTCAGAATACTTGTTTGGGGATGCGCGACGTGCAAAAAGGCGCAGTTGGAAGCAGCAGCAACGGCCGTCGGCCGGTTTGACGTGCAGTTTGTGAGTGCGTTTTATGCCCGAGACCCGTTGGTTCTAATCCGCGCCTTGTGAGGACAAGATGCCTCGAGGGTCACATTTATATATATGTCTAGAAGGCCATTCCGTGAATAGCTTTCGCCCATAGTCTTCAAAACTTGTAGCGTATGGGAGCCGACATGACTGACCTGACATCTAGCAGACATCGAAGTGCGCCATCGTCCGACAGAGTTACCCCAAATCGGCATTAATCTCCTAGATCTATATCTCAGCAATGTACTCGCGAAAATCTCAGGGGGGAGGTCTCGATCATAACGCTGGATCTCGCAGTTCCCTGAAGATGACCTCTCTTCCAAAAGCCCGTGGTAAGCGGTCACTTCATGTCCTCCTTCGTCAAGTCCGAGCCCCTGTTGAAAGCCGTTATACCCCTGGTCCACCGCGCAGACTCAATCAAATTTTGGTAGGCCTTTCGCAACCTTCAAGTGTCGCTGCCATAGCCCGTAGCCAAACTCTACCGACCCTCTCGCGCTTAGATGCGCCCTATTTAATTTTCGGATTGTTGAATGTAGTTCCCCCAACGTGGCCAGGCCGTTTCACGCTGGATATATCCGATCAACGATTATCGGAAGCTGTATGGCGAATGTGTATGAGGCCAACGGCTGGGAGTCATTAGGATGAGGAGTTGCAAAGTACTGATTGTTGAAATATATAGATGGAGGGACGGCACCGCTCTGTACCTCACCCGAGACATGTGCGAGTGTCTAGGCCGGGTAAGTTGCCGCTGTGTCTCCCGTTTTGTGTGCTGTCCTCGTAGAGTGGGCGAAGGCTTCTTGCAGTGCCCACATGAACAGTAGTATGAAAGGTACGAGTTCGGTACGAGTTCGACCACGTGATACACGTGTATGACAGCGCACGCATATGCGGATCCTGGGACTGACGCCGCTAGAGCGGCAAGTGTGCGATCCGCTGTGCTGATGATGAACGTTGCTGACTGTTTCCGGGATGTAACAAGGTGCCGACGGCCGTCCATATGGACGCCATTACAATAGTCCCACCGTGACGGGCCGCATTACTGTGAAGCAAAGGGCTCTCAAGGTCTTGGGCCCGGCGTTGCCAGCTGCAATTTGCGCAAATGAGTCAGGTTATGCTTTGCAAACCATCGAGTTGTCGTCGAGTGAATACGATGCGTACTTGGATCGGAACGGAGCGGAGTGGACTTAACTCGGCGTGGTGGGCTGGCAGGCTTTGCTTGGTGTTGATAGGTTCCGGCCGAAGACGGCAGTGCTCAAGGCGGTGGAAGTGTGCAAGTGCTTCAGATCTCTCTTCAATGGACATGGACAATGCTTTTGGCGAGGTGGTCGGGCCATTTTTCTCTCGATTGTTCTCTCGAATAGGTATGTTGCCTGCGGACCAGTACGAGCCATTCCATCAACACTGCCTCTTCCCTCCCTGTGCGACGTCTGGGGGCCATGACATTATGCAGCCCTACGCAGATTGTGACAATGACACCGCAGCGGACATTGGTTGGCGACCGCAGGACTGCCTCATCACCGGACCGTTTTCTTCGTCTCCATCAAGAGAGAGCAGGAAACGACGCAAATTGCGCGAAAGGCCTTCAGGTCCATCTGAACAGTGGCGCGTGATTCGCAGATTTCGCTCCCGACGCCCGTGACCCGCCAATGCTGACAGGACGGGCGCATCGTTGGCTGGCAGCCCATCCCGAAACATCCCGATGCAGAACCTCGACCTTCGCCAGCGCATATGACGAGCCCTGCGAGCTTGGCTGACAGCGCGTCGTTTGTCTTGCCTTGGCCAGAAACCCGATCCGTCTTCGTGTGTATAGTAATCCGCTTGGCAATATTGGCCTGGAATGCCAGTGGCGGCCCGTGTCTTGGCCGTGGCAGCCCGGCGTCGTATACTTCGCTTACGAGCTGGTATATAAGATGGCTGAAGCCTTGGTCGGTCAGCCTCACGTCGACGTCCATGCAAGCCCGCCCATCAGCAACGACAAGCAAACGACTATTTCACCTTGAACAAACACACACACACATCTCATCAATCGACTTGATCAGGGAACAGACAGCATCACCCATGATTTCCACCACAGCCCAAACGCGCACCCAGGCTTCACGACACGCGGCCAAGCTCGCGCGAGCCGCAGCCCTCGGGAGCCATTCCCAGCATGCCCTCGGGCTGAGGCTCGGCTGCTGTGCCGCTGCCTCCCACCAGCACCAGATTGTCTCCTCGTCACGGCATTTCTCGTCGACGCCCGCGACGCGGCTCCGCGACTTCTTCCCCGCCAAGGACACGCCTCACATCCAGAAGACGGCACCCGCCTGGCCGCACCATGGCTACAGCATGGAGGAGATGACGTCCGTCGTGCCGGCGCACCGCCAACCGCGGACGTTTAGCGACTGGGCGGCGTGGAAGATTGTGCGCTTTGCGCGCTTCTGCATGGACAAGGCGACGGGCATGGATCGCGCGCAGCAGGTCGACAGGAAGCACCCGACGACGGCCATCGTGGCCGATGAGCCGCTCACCGAAGCCCAATGGGTCGGTTACCCTTCTGTTTCAGTCAAAGACGAATGTGCATCACGGCTGACGTCTCGCAGCTCATCCGCTTCGTCTTCCTCGAGAGCATCGCCGGCGTCCCTGGCATGGTGGGCGGCATGCTCCGCCACCTCAACAGCCTGCGGCGCATGAAGCGCGACAACGGCTGGATCGAGACGTTGCTCGAGGAGAGCTACAACGAGCGCATGCACCTCCTGACCTTTATGAAGATGTGCAAGCCCGGCTGGTTCATGAAGCTCATGATCATCGGCGCCCAGGGCGTCTTCTTCAACAGCCTCTTCATCGCCTACCTGCTCCACCCCAAGGTTGTCCACCGCTTCGTCGGATACCTCGAGGAGGAGGCGGTCCACACGTACACGCGGGCCATTCACGAGATCGACGAGGGACACCTGTCCAAGTGGACCGATCCCGAGTTTCGGATCACGGACATTGCCATCGGGGTGAGTACACTCTGAGCCTGCCATGCGCGCATATGTGAGAGCAAACAAACGGCCATGCTGACTCTTGTGCAGTACTGGAACATGCCAGAGGGCAACCGCACCATGAAGGACCTCATCCTCTACATCCGAGCCGACGAGGCCGGCCACCGCGGCGTCAACCATACCCTCGGCAACCTCAACCAGAAAGAGGACCCAAACCCGTTTGTGAGCACCTTCAAGGGCCGCGACGTGCCCAAGCCTAGCCTCAAGCCCGCGGGCTACGAGCGATCCGAGGTCATCTAATCTGCCGACTGTCAACGGTCAACTGGACGCGATTTTGTCCATTTCACCAACTTTCTCATGTTCGCAAACCCTGTTTCCGGCAGCAGGAGCGAGCTTGTTGTTGTACAATAAAAGCCATGGAAGGGCGGCATAGAGAACTGGAGTTTCTGGGCGGTGGGCGCCTTCGAGGGGGCATTGTTTCGGCGCCGAAAATTCTCAACTCTGTTTCGGAAAGAACCCGGTTGCTTTCAAAGACGACCCGGAGGCCTCAAAGGCTCGGATGGGATGAAGACAGGACACTTGCGGTCTCCAGAGAGGACTGAATAGAGTTAGAGAATGTAAACGTACCGCGTTAAAGATGAAGCGAGCTCTGCAGCGGGCATGACATTCTCGGGTTTGGGGATGGGCATGGTGGGGCAGAGCCGCGTCTCATCTCACAGACCTGACGTGGCATGCATACCTGCCCGATGAGTTGTGAAAAAGTGCATCACGGAATCGCTGAGCCCATTGATCGCGAGGCGCACCTTGATCTCCCACGGTGGCTTTCTGACACTATGACGAACAAGAGCTGTTTTTAGGACGACACATCAACTCCGGAGTCGTACTGCAGGTCCTTTGGCCACTCACGGACCGGCGACCCGCACGACAGTCTTACGCGTCCCCCATGCAGATGACGGCTGTCGGTTCGCGGGGGGAGGGAGGGGAGGGCTGTCTCTTANAGGGGAGGGAGGGAGGGGGGGCAGCTAAGCTTTCTGCTATAGTTTAGCCATGCCGTTAGTATATTAAACCCCTAGTTCAGGGGCAACACGAGGAGGAGGATTGGGGTGTTATTTTTGGGGCCGCTTCACGAATGCTCGGTAGGGACAGGGCTGTCGGAGACACTTTCGCTCGAAGTCGCCTCACGGTGTGGCCTCGGGAGTCTGCCGAGTGGCTGGGCCAGGGGTACGTCACCCCCCAACTTACATCCAACATCAGCGTTGGGGCCCTTTGGGGGCGTCGGTCCCTTTGATTCTGCAACCGGAAATAAGTTGGATGGGCTGCGATTGTCACGCCGGCGTTGGTGCATTGGCGGCGAGGTTGGATCCGCGTGCATGCGCGCGTGCACTTGGTTGTCGGCACATGGCGTCTCATTTCGGCGCTGTCTCTTGCCGGCGATGGCCTCGAGAAACTATTGCTGCGTTGGTGGGTCTCTCATCAGCAGCGTGAACGGACAACCAGGGCGATCGATTCGGTCTCTGAGGTGGTCTGCGCTGTCCGTCCGTCGGAATCCAAAGTCGGGTCCCGGATTAATTTTCGCCTGCTGTGTGCGTGAATGTGTGGATGGATGCATGGACGCGGACGAGTCTATGCTGCAGCCATGTCCAGCTGTCCAGCTTGTGGCCGGGTGCGTTTGCGCGCATGCACCGAGTGCGTACTACTCGGGAGAGGACGGCCGGACGACGAATCAGCCCCGGCGACAACAGCCGCAGTGCGAGAGCTGAGATGCCGTGGAACGAGCAAACATGCCGACTGTTCGTCTGCTTCCGCAAGCTTTGGTGCAAGCAATATTGGACACCGTCCGCGCTTGTTGCCAGCTGTGCGCCCTCTGAGGTGCGAGCAAGCGCCCCCACTGGCGAGGAGCAGGAGCGGTCGACGGGGCCTCATTACCTCCGTCCGAGTAATAGTCGTGCGTAGTCCGTACTCCGTACCAGGGAACGCAGACGACGCGACGCCATCGCGGACGTTCCAGAGGTTCGAGAACCCCAGTCCGCACCGTCTCGTTGGGCACACGGCACCCGCTCGGTTGCTTTCCGGGCGGTCTGTGGATCCGTGGGCGAGGCCCGGGTTGGCTCCAGGTTTGGCTTGCCTGATGCGGCAATGCGCCTTGTCAGGCAGACAGTGGACTGCCCGGTCGACGCACCAACGTGCCAGCCTTCACCCCGATGCGGCCCTGCAGACGGGAAGCGCTGGCTTGTGCTTCGTGGACAAGGCAAGGCTGGCAAGGTACCTTCGAACCTCGACTGACCGACACAAGTTAGCTCGACGGCTAGCCGCTTAAGGTGCGCGATAGACGAGTCGTGGAACTCTTGGCAGGGCCCAAACGCGATGTGAAGCGATGCGATGGTGACCTGCCGACGAAGCAGAGGTGCCGCTACTTCGGCGGACGGGACACGGGAACCTCGGGCAGCTCCGAGGTACGCACGTCGTGCAGCAGCTCCTCAGCATCGGGCCAGGCCGTGAAAGCCAAGGTAGCATTCGACAGCCCTTGGAATCCGTGGGTGCTGCCATACCATACCACCGTCGTCGGGTACATGGCGGGATGGAAGTGAGCTCTTGGCTGCTCACCACCACCATTCCGTTCCACCAACACCGGATTCATCCACAGGTAGGCCAACAGCCCGGCCAACGGCCCAGCAGCCAGCAGCCAGCAGCCAGCAGCCAGCACGGGCATCCACTTGGCGTACCCGCTCTTCTCTCCAGCAACCCACTGCGCGGCGGCGCCAGAAGGTGATCTGCCTTTCCGCCCGCTGCCGCCACACGCACCCTCTCCATCCATCTCCTGCATTGCCCATCATCGTCGAGAACGGACGGCCGCGCCGAGTCACGCCAGCAAAAGGACCGCCGGCGTCGTCATCGCCTGTCTGTCAGACGTCGCGTCCCCCTTTTTCCCTCCGTCCGTGGCCTCTGTCTGGTCCCGCCCGCCTCGTCTCACCATCGCAAATTGGCGCGAGCGTGTCTCGAGCCCCCGTTTTGTCTCGACGTTGCGCTGGCTGGACCCTGCGCGCGTCTTCGTCCGTTGCACCACCTCATCGGCTGCTCCGATTGAACGGTTGGCGGTTAGGCGCCCTTGGACGTCGCCGCGAGTACGGACTTACGCGGCCCGAGTTGGCGAGTGACATGCGCCCACGCTTGCTCGTCGCGCAATGCCCAGGTACCCCCTATCGAGCCTCTGCCCGGCCCCAAGTACCTACCTACGGACCGACCTGTATTCCCCCGACCGACGTTTCTCCCCTCTCTTGACACCGCGCCAGTCATCTTCAACCCAACTCCCCGACCTCACTCGCGACAAAACGGCCCAGCCCTACCTTAACACCACGCCTCCCTCCCCCCGACGTTAATCTGCGCAAGTCCACACACACCTCGCCTTGCTCCGGGAGCCATACACACACACGTCCACTCGTCCCCATCGTTCCCCGGCAGAGGCATCTGAAACGGGGCATTCGCTGCAGAGCCTCGACTCGCACCACTTCCACGCGGCCAGCTCTTTGATAGGGCGCCTGCCCCGGTACATTGCATCACCCATCCCAGTGCACAGCCCCTTCGGCAACCCCCCTTGGCTGCCCGGCGGCTGCCTTGGGAAGTCTGCCTCGCGATCCTCACCGCGGCGGCTCCAGCATCATGGATCAACAGGCCCACCACGGCCGGTCGCCGTCATCGTCGGCCGGCCAGGCCCAGCAGCAGCTTGATATAAACCAACCGTCGCACTCGCCGTCCCCCGGCACCTACGGGACGGACACCTCATCCGTTGAACTTGGCCTCAGCTTGGACGAGCACCAGCACCAGCACCAGCACCAGCAACACCAGCACCAGCAACACCAGCAACAGTCCTTCGCCGGTGTCGCAGATACAGGCTTCGACTCCCTCGACGCCACTCCCGACTTCCTCAATCCGCAGCAGCCCCCGCAGCAGGCCTACGCGCAGCCCAACCTCTCCGACCCGGCCGTCTTCGACCCCAGCGCCTCCTTCGGCCAGCAGCCGCCCTCCGGCCCGGGCGCCGACGCCGCAACGTTGTCCTTCGATTCACAGTCGCAGTCGACGGCGTACCTGTCCCCGAACCTCAGCGACGGAGACTTTTCCCTCTTCCCCTCGGGAGGTCAGGGCGACCACTTCAACGCCCCGCTCTTCGAGCAGTCGAGCCTCAGTCCCAACGACCTGCAAGGCATAGCCTCGCCCCAATCGCACCACTCGCCGACGCCGCCAAACTTGCTTCATCCTGACGGTCACCAGCCGGGTTCTGCCCAGCACTCGCCCTCCTTCAGCCAGCATCAGTTCTCTTCACCCCCAGGAGGCCACTCTAGGAACGTCTCCCTCGGACCGGAAGCCGCCCTTCTCCCGAGTCAGATAGGCGACTGGACCCAACCCCAGTTCCAGGGACATCGCCGCAGCCCCTCTGAATACTCGGACGTTTCATCTGTCTCCCCATCGCCCAACCTCGTTAGTTCTGACACGTTCGACGACCCCGGTGGTCACTCGCCCCTGCAGAGAGCGTCGGACGGCAGTCTCTATCAAGAAGTCATCGGCATTGGAGCGTTCAGCATCGCCGACAACTGCCAAGGCCACCACGGCAGAAGCCCTTCTCACAGCCCAGCCATCAGCCCCCGCATCAACCCGCAGCAGTTGCCCGAGATGCATCAGGCGGGCTTTGGTCTGGCGCCTCCCAGCGTTGGCTACGGACCTTATGCAGGCATCCATCGCAGCAACGACACATTTCCTTCCTTGCAGCACCCTGGCGGAGGCGACATGTCGCAAATGGCCCCTCCCGCTATCAACATCGACTTCGCACCGAGTAACGCGAAGCCTGGCGCCTTTGAGCCATCGAAAGGGCATATGGACCAAGACTCTTTGACACCACCAGACCGGGGTATGTCGCTGCAACTTTGCTTATTTCTCCTCCGGGTGCTTAGACTAACGTGTTGTCAGGCCGACAAAAGTCTCGTCCCCGTTCCGTTACTGATCCATTTCATCCTGGCGGCGCCGGTATTGGCAGGCCCAGCAATTCCAGCAGCCTTTCGCCCTCTGCTAGCTCTGATCTAGCTGCGCGATCAGAGTCGTCCCGCTCACTATCGCCCCTGGACAGGCAGGCGACTTCATCTCCGCGAGGAAGACGACAGTCTACGTCTGCCGTGCCGAACAACGTCATTGCCCTGCGGCTGGCGGATCCCGAGTATCAAAATAGCCAGGACCCTGGAGCCTCGAAGCGGGTACAGAAGCACCCCGCGACATTTCAATGCACGCTGTGCCCCAAGCGATTTACAAGAGCGTACAACCTGCGCTCTCATCTAAGAACGCACACCGACGAGCGGCCCTTTGTTTGCACGGTGTGCGGCAAGGCCTTCGCCCGGCAGCACGACCGGAAACGACATGAAAGCCTGCACTCTGGTGAGAAGAAGTTCGTGTGCAAAGGCGATCTCAAGGCGGGTGGCCAATGGGGTTGCGGCCGACGTTTTGCTCGCGCTGATGCCCTCGGTCGTCATTTCCGATCCGAGGCCGGCCGTATCTGCATCAAACCCCTTTTGGACGAGGAGATGATAGAGCGGCAGCGTTTGTGGCAGGAGCAGCGCATACAGCAGAACATGGCCCAGAACATGGCTCCTCAGCCCATGGCCATGGACCCAGCGCCGGGGTACCCCATGGACACGGGCGGCAACTACGCACTGCCTGCCGCGCTGCTGGCTCAGTACCCTGCTTTGGCTCAGATGAACTGGTCCCAGCATGATGCGGGTGGTGCTATGGACGATGACATGAGCGGTCGATCTTCGTTCGATGCTAGTGACTACGAGGGCGACGACGGCGGGTACGTAAGCGGCCCTGGCACAGGATACTGAGATGGGGGCATGAGTCAGAATTTTGGCGAGATGGCATATGCCAGTGACTTTGGCAACCGCTGAGGGATGGCCGCAAGGACATTGGGCTATTCCGCTCTCTTAACCTTCGTGTCTATTGTTATTCATGTTCTTTTTTGAATAATCTCCTGCCGCTGGATGCGCCAGCACGAGGTTGACAGGGTCTCCCCTCTTGCTTGGCCGAGAGTATTATTCCTTGCAAGCCAGGATTTGGATGTACAAACCACGATGACGTTCCAGGAGCAACTACAAAATCTTTGGGGACACTTGATTTACGAGGTCGAGGAGAAGCATGCGATTGGTTCATCAGTCTGATTTCATGGGCAAGATCCGGCAGGATGAAAACGGAGGATAGACTAGGTTTTGCGCGCAAGATACAAAGCCTCACATTGAGGGCGGCCTTGAATCTAATTTTTACAAAGATCACCGCTAGCCACGTCATCGAACTGCCTCGCGTGCGGAATTACTCTTTCAAGAGACCGTCGAGGCCAAGCCAATAATGAGGGCTCAAACGGGTCGCGATTGGGACGCGTCATGAGAAACATTTGATTGAATTTTCTTCTTCTTCTCGTCAGACCCGCCCTCGGAGGCCTCTACTCCCGTTCTCCCGCTAATGTGACAGATTTTGACGAGAATCATGATGCACCGCGTTTCGTTCATCACAAGGAGTTTAGAAACCTCAACGACCCTTAGCCGAAGCTTGGACGGGGTTATCTCGCCAGACCGCCATGACAAACTCGAGAGGGGGCCACTTTCGAAACATACAACTCTTGTGGGGAAGTAGCCACGAAAGCGCCGGAGACATGGATGAACACATGAAGGTATGCACTCCACGGGGGCCAACCAAAGCTGCTGCAACTCTTCTCCAGCCCTGTGGAGAATCCACACGTCCTGGCACGCCCTGGCGTGAAATTTGGCACTCTGACTTGGGCTCTGCAGAACAGGGAACTTTTGTTGACCTGACCCCTTGTCCCCTTGTCCATGCCCCCATGCTTCAAGGCCTTCTCCGCCATAGGGTCAGACCCTCGCACGCGTGCGTGTGTGGTGTGGAGCATGGAGTCAAACGGTGAGTGAGGCGGTTCCGGCATGTGCGCTGGCGACCCTGTTTCGGTACTGTGGCATCGTGGATAGTCGTGATCTCTTGCTGAGTTGCACAGAGTACACCCTGCCTTGTCGTTGCCAAGGGGGGATTGGTCCCCGACCTCGGCCCAAGATCATGACGAAAGTCCGCTTTGCCAAGCGGGTGACGACGTCTGTACCCACTGGGGTGCCGCTTTGTCACTCTGGTTGTCGGCGATGATGAATCGAGGCATCCGATCGGGAGGTCAGGGGGGATGAAATTGGATCAGAGGGTATAAGGGACGGTGGTCCAACCTGGCTCGCCCAGGCTTCTGGGGACGCACGAGTAAAGCGCTACGATTCAGAGTCTTTACCAATTGTCTGTTGTTGTGACGGCTACCTGCTGTTGTGAAAATCAACAGTACGGTCTGCCAGAAGTCGTAAACAGAAGGCCAGGCTTGACTACGAGTCCCCGGTGCTAGCACTGCATTTCGGTAAGTTGCCTCCAAAGAAAATCCCCCCCCCCCCTTTCTTCACGTTCTTTGCAAACCCAGTTGGTCGATATTTTTTCGAGACAAGTTCAAGAGAAGTCTACTTCGTACCGGTATCCGCCTCAATGGAGTCTCGACTCAGCGTCAAGGGCATGCTGCCCCCAACGAGAGAGAAGTCTCGTAGGGCTGAGTGCCGGGGTATCCCTCATCCATGGTGACTGAGGCGAAGCTGCAGAGTAGCGCTTGCAGTGTGGCTGCGCAGTGGGAGCCGACGTTGACCGGAAGTGGAGATTGGCCGTCTGCGGAAGGCCCGAATCCGTGAGCGGGGCTGAGACTCGGCGCCGGGCCGGGTGGCCTGGCCCCACACATTCTGCTCCGGAACGGCGGGCCGCGCAGTGCTGGTCGCCGTTCTCCGATTCCCCCTCCCCTGCCCGAGGAGGGGTCGAGACACATGATCGTTGACGGCATGGGCCCGCGGACCCTGCAGTTTGTGTCGCTGGCCTGGCCTGCATGGATGCCGTGCTTTGCACAGCGCAGTCAGCGTGAAGCGCCCCGTGGCATGCTGCGAGACAGCTTCGCAGAGGGATACATGCCTACGTATGGTCTCACTTGGGGTGTCGCGTGCCGCGCGGGTTCCTCGCCTCTCCGACGGTCAGCGCCCATGTCCGCGGCGTGATTGGCACGGCGTGATTGGCGTCCAGCTGGCCGGGTCGCTGCTGTGCGATAACGGACAGACATAGGAAGTACGTAGAGTCTGACATGTCCCGGCAGCACACGAGAGACGCCAGCCAGTGCCTCGTCCGTCCGACGAATAACAGCAGCGGCCCGAGGCTGACATGGCCTCATTCAGTCCATTGGGCCTGACCGCCGGGGCGAGACGAGGGAATTTGGAGGATCCCGACGCGCAAATGTAGCGCCGCAGGTGCCAGCAACACTGCAACCTCGGGTGGATCGCCGCCGGACAAAGACGTCGTCTGCCGGGCGCTGACAGAACCGGAAAGAAGAGGACAGATATACAGCATCAAGACCATCCCGGGATGTGACAGAATCGTGCGTCACGACTGGAGACGGGCCAGAATTTTGCGGCTTTTCCAGGCTGGCAAAGCATCCCATTCGAACCCGACGCTCGAGGCGGTGAGCAGAGTCGACGATGCCGCTTCCAGCCACAGCGGCGGCTGGTTGGTCGAAGCGCCACCATCGCGTTTTTAGTTCCCGATGGCGGCTCCAGCATCTACGCTTTTGCACGGGACCGACCAAAGCAGATACCTGCGCCCTGGTGCATGGCTGCCCAGCAGCTCATGTATCGGTACCTCACCGGCGGCGGACGGACGCTGGCAGTTCCACGGCGGGACGACGCGTGCTGGCTGGCGTGAGGTTGCGTCGAGAAAACGCCGATGCATGCAGGCGTGCGTGCGGCGCGGCGCGGCGCGGCGCGCGTTTGAGTTCGAAACAGCACAACATCAACATCAACATCAACATCAACATCAATATCAACATCATCGACATCAGCATCAACATCGACGACGTCATGAGGCGGCGCTGGATAAGGGCTGACGCAACACGCAGGGCAGGCAACTTGTAGCTGCTGCGTCCGAATCCGGACCAAGACAACGAGGGGCGGCGCGGGTGTCTCAGCTCCTGGAAAGCATGATGCATGGCCGCATACGAAGTACATGGGGAGATCTGCTGCTGGGCGCGCATCATTGCACATCCCGTTGCAGGCGAGACCCGTTGCAGGCGACCCGTTGCAGGCGAGACTCGTTGCAGGCGAGACCCGTTGCAGGCGAGAACGCCAAGCGAAAGGCCAACTCGAAGGCAAGGGAGAAAGGAGACACACCGCGGCCCATGCAGTCATGTTGTGAATGTCGGAAGTAGTATTGCTCCGTACCAAGGTGGGTTGTTACGGAGTTGTCGCAGCACTTGAAATCGAGGCATGGCCCCCAACGGCGGGCGTCCGTGTAAGTCGAGCAACACCCGCTCACGCCCCCTCTCCCTGTCTCTGTCGGGAGAAGCCCTCATCAAGCCTGTTGGTCGGCTTGGTGAGATAAATTAAACGTACGGGCACGCAGGCACGGTTGTCGGGTCACGAGGCGCGTGCGTCAGATGCCCTCCACCGATCCGGTGCGTACGGAGTACTCCGTACTCGAGGGTCAAGAGTCCATCGTGGTCACGTCGACCACACCATCTTGGCCCGGCCGACGAGGTCTGGTGACGGTAAGGCCCAATGGGTCGCGCTTTGCTCCCGCTGCCGCCCCGCTCAGCCCACCCCCAGCCATTTTTTCGGGCGAACTTGCTCGGTGCTCAGCCAGGGGTGTCGGTACGGAGTACTTGGGGCCGACAAGAGGTCATGCTATCTCGCCGCTGTACGGATAGAGGGCCCGTCACAGAAGCACGGCGGCCCAGTCATCACCAGGCTGCAAATACCGTCCGCGACCAGGCCCGTCCTGCTTGCTCTCTTGTATCCATCCTCTCTTCATTCCTTGCAGTCCCATCCCTCGGATGCGCTCCTGTCAGAAGCCCTGCTCCCCGGGTTCTGTGCAGGAAAAGAGTTGGTGTGCAGCGCGCGTGTGTTCATGCCCACCAGCATCTCCCGTTTGGCTGCTCGCCGTGTGTCTGATCTCATCCAATACCCCCAATACCCCCAATACCCCCAATACCCTCGGCCAGCCAGTCGCCTCACGGCACCCCTTGGTGCGACATTGATACGTTCGCCTCAGGTCGGGCGATCCAAGCAAGGGCCGCGGCTCTATTGGTCCCCTCGGGTGCTCCTTTGGCCCATCACCGCCCGCCTTGTCCTCCCCCAGCGGCTGGTGCATTTTTTTCCAACCCTTTTCCGCCTCAGCTCGCCGAGCACGAGTTTGCGCCAGACACACGCACATGCTCTCGCGTATAGGGGGCGGTTCTGTGTGGTTTCTGCAGCGATTTAGAACGGCCGGCTTCCTCTCCTGCGCCGTCGCCTTCACCTCACCCTACCTCTCCCGCTCGCTTCTGAGCTCCACCGCTATTGAGGCGCTCTTAGTCGCAACGGTACTACGGACTACCGAGTGCACACGCGCGCGATTCCCCGCCGCGACCGAAACGAAATAGGGCCTGGACGCAAACAGGCAGATCGTGGTGGCACAAAGACAGAGGCAGTGAGGATTGAGGCGCATCATCGATCGCATCGAGCTCCCGCTCCCCTGGTCTGCGTTATCTTATCCAGCCCAGGCAGGCCCCAGCTCGGTCTTCCCGCTGCGCTGCTTGCGCCCTCGACTCTGGACCTGGCCTTTCCCCCTTCTACTGCAGCTATCCGTTGACCAGCAAACGACCCATCTCTGCCTACGCAACTCGATCGCAAGCGCCCTTCCTCGAATTCGCCCAACAGTCATCCGCCCACGACAGCGCGGCCTGAACCCCCCGACTCGACACGGCGCCGCGATTCGCCTCTCCTACGTCCGACCCAGAACCACACGACTCTGCTCCCCCTTCGGCTCCAGAGCCCCGAGCCAGCAGCTTCCATGATTGCTACGTTGTCGGCCTGCGTCCACACCAACTCCAACTTCCACAATGGCCGCGGCCGAGGTTATGGCGTCCACCGCAAGCTGGAGCGGAAGCGGTCCCGGCTACCCAAAAATCCGCCCCTCGACGACTGGGTGGGATGAGCCTTCGCTGCGGGCGCAGTTGAGCCTCATCTCACTCGCTTGGGTCGTTGATAGACGAAATGCGCAGGTATGTGCCGACCCTACACGCTCCTCTTGCATGTCTCACGTCCGGCGCACCGGCAACCCAACCCTTTTCACGCTGGCTTGCATGCCGACAACGCCATCTCTTCGACCTTGAACTCAAACCGTCTGTCCCCTCTGTAGGGCTTCAACGGCCCGTGGGTGCGAGGGCGGGGTCAAGCTCGTGTGTGCGGAGACGGGCCGCCCATACTATCGACGAATTGGCCTTCGGATTCTAACCTTGGGATCTAATAGACGTTTGCGCTTTCGACGTCGCCTCCATCGCGAGCCGGCCAGCCCCTGTGGATTCCAGACTGCTCCCCAAGATGGTCACGCCGTCCAGCAGCCGCCTGCGAGATGTCGCACGATTACGACCAAGTAACAGATCCCACCGAGACCGATGTGTTTGCACACCAGCGATTGCCAGGCTCCTCTCACCATCTTGCTTTGCCACCGTCTACTACATCCCAGCGAGACCGCTCTTGGTCTGGGAGCGACCTGTTCCGGGACCCGGCCCTTGATGCTTCAGTAGACTGGAGCTCTTTAGAAGGCCTTATGAACGTGGCCAAGAAGAAATCGAAGAAGACTGCTCCTGCTTCAAACAAGTGGTTGGATGGTGACAACGGAGAGAAGAAGGAGGGTGACGACGGCAATGGCAACGGCGGAGACCAGGGCGCCGGCGGCGGCGATGGCGGTGGCGACGCGGGTGACAGTGGGAACGCTGGAGCCGACGATGCCAATGGCGGCGGCGATGGCGGCGATGGCGGCGATGGCGACAAGGACAAGGACAAGGACAACGGCAAGGACGCAGCGGGCGATCCGGATCCGGACGATGAATGGGCAACCTTCACAGGCGCCAAGAATAAGAAGAAGAAAAGCAAGAAAGCCGCTATCGATCCCGAGCCGGGCGCGCCGCCGACCATACCCACCGCTGATTTCGGCGGCGATGCATTCCACGAGATCAAACTAGGCGACGATTCGGGCAAGATTGACATGAATTTTGGCGCATCAGATTCCAAAAATTCTTTTGGAAACTGGGGCACAAAATGGAACACTGGCGGCAACACTTGGGACTGGTCCGGTGGCGGAGGAGGTTCCGGCGCCGAGGGCAATGGCGATGCCGGTGCCGGTGCCGACGCCGGTGACAAAAAGGACGAAATCGACTCGAACCCTTGGAGCATGAACCGCGCGAAGCCCAAGAAGAATAAAAATACCTTCACCTTTGATACCCTGGGCGAAGCCGGGGAGAACCCCCCGGAGGCCAGCACTGAGGCGAAGGAGGACGGTATCGGCTTCACCATTGCCTCCAAAAAGGACAAGAAGAAGAAAAAGAGCAACATCTGGGGTACAGATACCGCAGAGGGGGCCAAGAACCCGGTTGCTGACACCCAGGATGCCGCTGACCCTTGGGGTTGGAACTCCACTTCCAAGAAGTACAAGAATGATCCTGATCCTGAGCCTGAGCCTGAGCCTGAGCCTGAGCCTGAAGCCGTCCCAGAGCCTGAACCTGCCGCTCCGGCAGCACAGCCAGAAGATGATTGGTTTACCCCTACTACGACAAAGGGCAAGAAGAAAAAGAAGTGTGCCGCGGCTATCGTCAACGAGCCTGCAGAGCAGCCCAAGCCAGAACTGGAGCCGGAGAAGAAGGAAGAGGCAGACGCCTGGGATTCCTGGGGCATTTCGAAGAAGGACAAGAAAAATAAGAAGAATGGCATCCTTGACGACCCGCCCGCTCCTGATCCTCCGCCTCCTGTCCCAGCTGAACCTAACCCTGATGACTTCTGGGGGACAGTGACAACCAAAAAGGGCAAGAAGGGCAAGAACAAGGTTGCCGAACCCGAACCCGAACCCGAACCCGAACCAATTCTGGAGCCGACTCCCGAAGCGCCGAAAGACCCGGAACCGGAACCGGAGAAGAAGAATGATGATATCTGGGGGCTCGCCGCTAAGACGTCCAAGAATGACAAGAAGAAGAAGAAGGTTTCGGCCTGGGATGAACCGGAACCGACGCCAGAGCCTGAACTTGCTGCCCCTGAACCTCCACCAGAAGAGCCAGTCAAGGAAAAGGATGAAGCGGGCGACCTCTGGGGAGCCGTTGCAACAGGCAAGAAAAACAAGAAAAAGAAGAACAGGGATCCGGACCCGGAGCCTGAACCTGTCGAGTCTTTACCTCCGCCTGAGCCTGTCGAGTCTTTACCTCCGTCTGAGCCTGTCGAGTCTTTACCCCCGCCTGAGCCTGATAAGGAACCTGAAAAGGAGAATGACCCCTGGAGCAGCTTTCCGGTATCAAAAAAGGACAAGAAGAAGAAGAAGAAGGGGGGCGTTGTCGAAGAAGTGCCGTCGCTACCGCCGCCGGAGCCAGAACCGGAGCCAGAACCTGTCCCTGACCCTCCAGCAGCGGAACCTGAACCCGAGAAGCAGGAAGACGACAATCACTGGAGTAGCTTCGGAACAAAGAAAGACAAGAAGAAGAAGAAAGGCATCGTCGAAGAAGTCAACGAGGAGCCGCCTTCACCCGATCCTCCTGCTGAAGCAAGCAAACCAGCCGACGACACCTGGGGTATCTGGGGCGGGGGTGCCAAGAAGGACAAGAAAAAGAAGGCATCCCTCTTCGCTGACCTGGGCGATGATGTAAAAGAAGAGGAAGTCAATCCTGTCAAGGACGACGAGAAGGAGGAGGATAGCATCTGGGGCAGTCTCTCGACGTCCAAGAAAGACAAKAAGAAGAAGAAGAACTCCATCTTCGATGACCCGCCCGCCGAGGAGCCCAAGACCAAGGTAGAGGAGCCCAATGATGACCTCTGGGATACCTGGGGTGCCGCTGGCAAGAAGGACAAGAAGAAAGGCGCCGACCTAATCACTCTCGACGAGCAGGAAGACAAGAAATCCACGGAGCAGGCCCCCAAGGACTTTATCGAGGCTACCGGCGACGACAATTTCTTTAGCTCCTGGGGAACCGGCAAAAAGGACAAAAAGAAGAAAGGGACGGCCGACTCATCTTGGAAACCGGACAGCATCGAGGAACCCGCCGACGACTTCTGGGGCACGGTCATTAAGAAGAAGGATAAGTCCAAGAACGAACCTGTGGAAGTTCTGGATGAGATTACCGGTGAGACAGTCCAACCCGACGCTGTAGAGGAGACCAAGGACAGCAAGGTCGATGACGACGACTGGGCTTGGGCTTCGACCTCGAAGAAGAAGTCCAAATCTCGAAAAGAGGCCTTGGCTGATCCACCTCCCCCCGCCCCCACACCCCCTTCTATGGACCTTACTGAGCCTGAAGATCGAACAGGAGAACCCGACGCTGCCTCGTGGGATGAGCCTTCTACGTCCAAGTCGAAATCCAAGTCCAAGGATAAGGAAGTAGAGAAGGACAAGGAAAAAGAGAAGGAGAAGTTGAAGAAGGAGCCCAAATTGAGTGAGAAGGAACTCAAAAAACTGGAAAAGGAGAAGAAGAAGGCTGAGAAAGCCGAGAAGGAGAGGCTTGAGCAGGAGGCGAAGGAGGCGAAGGAGCGAGAGGCGAAGGAGGCGGAGGAGGCGGAGGAGGCGAAAGAGCGAGAGGCGAAGGAGCGAGAAGCGAAGGAGAGAGAGGCAGAAGAGCAAGCTGCGCGCGAGGCCGAAGAGAAGATTTGTCAAGAGCAAGAAGAATTGGCTCGCGTCGAGGCCGAGGCTGTCATCGCTCAAGAGGAGGAGCTCGCTCTGCTGACAGCGAAGAAGCTCAAGAAGGGCAAGCTGACCAAGAAGGACACTGAGAGGTTCAACCGGCTGACGGAGAGTGCGGAGAAGCGCGCCAAGGAGCAGGCCGCTGTCGATGCGGAACTAGCTGCCGAGGAGGTTAAAGAACAAGCCGCCCGCGAAGCAGAGGAACAAGCTGCACGGGAGGCGGAGGAGGCGGCCGCACGAGAGGCAGAGGAGGCGGCCGCACAAGAGGCTGAGGAGGCCGAGGCAGCCAAGAAATCTAAGAAGAGTTCCAAGTCCAAGGAGAAGGAGAAGGAGAGGGAAAGGGAGAAGGAAAAGAAGGAGAAGGAGAAGAAGAAGGAGAAGAAGTTCAAGGACCCCGATCCCGTGCCGGACGAACCAGCCCCGGAGCCGGAGCCGGAGCCGGAGCTCACTCCGGCCGAGGTGGAGGAGCTGCTGTCGGCCAACGACAAGCCAGCCAACGACGCCTTCAGCTTCTGGGGGATCAGCAGCGGCTCCAAAAAGTCCAACAAAAAAAGTACGTTGCCCCCAGCCGCCGACTGACGCCACGACGCTACCCCCATTTCCCCAGCCGCTTCCGTCCCAATCTCCAATCTCTCGGATCGAGCCAAAATTGGATTGCTGACTCATCCCGTAGTTCTGGAAGATGCCATCGACGGCAGGGACACAACACCCTTCTCCAAGGCAAATGAGGGTGTCTCGATGAAGGCGACGACGCGGAAGCCTGTGGGGGGCAAAATCGCTGACAAGCTCAAGACCTTCGAGGCTGCGCAGGACGCACCTGCAGACCCCGTCCCACCGCCACCACCGCCGCCACCGCCGCCACTATCACCACCCAAAGAGGACAAGAAGGGCGCCAAGTCTAGCTCCAAGAAGAAGAGCAAGGACGTCGACGAGGCTGAACTCTACAGCGCGTCCTCCAAGAAGAGCCACGGGTCCTCAGAATTGCCTGGAAGCTTCCCTGCAGACGAAGACGAGGATGAGATAGTCGACATCGTTGACATGGCAGCAAGGGACAAGTCCAAGAAGGGCAAGAAGAGCAAGGCGAGATCTGACGCAGACGACGCGCCGCTTGCGCCGCCTGCGCCGCCTCCACCGCCTCCATTTGTCCCCGACGCGCCCTTGACACCTCCTCCTGAGCCCAAGCCATCGAAGAAAGAACGGCCCAAGATCAGGGACGACGCGGCGTCTTGGGCGAGGTGGAACGCGCCAGCGCGCAAGGAGGAGAAGAAGCCGTCATCCAAGTCAAAGTCCGACAAGCCGTCGGATAAGTCGTCGTCCAAGCGGTCTGTAGAGAAGACGTCGTCGAAAGACTCGGGCTCCGACAAGGCAGAGCGCGCAGACAAGACTGACAAGACGCCGGGCAGGCCGCGATTGTCCGGCATGTTCAGCACTCCGCCCATCTCCAGATCGATGTCGCCGCGGGACAGAAGGACGAGCGCAAGCGGCAAGTCCTCTCGCCGCTACTCGGTGGAAGCGCACGGCTTGGCCTCTCCTCCTCCAGAGGATATGCCAGAGATGTCATCAAAGGCCGCCAAGATCCTGGGCGTCGACAAATCGAGCAGCAAGAAAAGGTCCCGTAAAGTGACGACGCCGCCAGACGACGATGACATTGTCATGGTCGGCGCGCTCGATCCCGATGCCTCTCCTCCCAAACGAGAAAAACGACGGTCCAAGAGGTCACAAGACGACGACATCGTCATGGTTGACGCTGGAGGCCCGTCTGAGACCCCCTTGAAGCGTGGTGCGTCGGTGTCGAAGAGGGCTGGCTTTGCCGGCCTCTTCAGCGGACTCATGACCCCCAAGTCGGCTAGGGTCGACGCCAATCTCGACACCGACGCCGGGCCCGGCGACACTGACCGGGAGGCTCGTGCATCCGCACGCAAGTCGAGGCGAGGCGACCGGGATGCGGCTGAGAAGGCCAGCGAGGAATTACGCCGCTCGAAGGACGACGCTCGACGTGACCGACGTCGGAGGCGCGATGACGACGATGAGGCCCGCAGGCTCGACGCAAAGGAAGCCCGCCGAGCTGAGAAACGCGCCGCCCGTCAACGCGAAGAAGACGAACGCCGTGCCATGGAGGATCGAGAGGCCCGGAGAGCGGAGCGGCGCCGTATGCGCAGGGAAAGGGAAGCTGCCGCCGTTGCTGCCGAGAGAGAGGAGGCACGCGGAGCTGCTAAGCAGGACCGACGCCGATCTCAGCATATTGATCCATCGGAAGACGAGGCTGAACGGCGTCGCAGACGAGAGGTACGACGCGCAGCCAAAGCCGCGGAAGGCGGCGACAGCCAGAAGCGGAGGAGCAGCCGGCGGCATGGTGAGCAATCGGGAGACGAACAAGTCTACCCGCACAAGGATCGTCGGCGCGAAAGCAAGAAGGTGCCGACCTGGCCGCATTCCGGGACCTCTTCGTGGGTGAAAGATCACTCAGACGCACCGCCGCCTCCAGATGACGAGGAGCAGGCACGCCGTGAAGCTCGGCGAGCCAAGCGTCGAGCCACATCCGGAGAGGTTGCAGCAGACGAAACAGACGATCAACGGCGGCGGCGAAAACGCGATGACCGCGAGAGAGAGAAACGCACTGGTGCCTCGGAAGGAAGCGACGAGCGTCACCACAGCCGCCGCAATTCGACCTTTATGGGCACGACCCCTCGAAGCAGCTGGTGGAAGAAGCTCACAGGGTGATGATATTGGACAGTTCCGTGTATTACGAGCGAGCGTGTTTTGGCAGACTCTTGTTTCCGCCACGGATGCTGTTGTTGGTCTTGGGATACCACCATTGGTTTGGGCAGTGATCAGGCTGCTGCTGTTGTTTGCCTCAGCAGAGAAGGGTGTCCCGTTGGGTCTGACATTCGGGGACGCACTGGCGTGTTTGTTCTGGGAGCATATTTATTTATATGATACCCCCCTTACGCAAGAGATGGATTTACTGTTGACGGATAGGCCACATGTGGTTTGCGGCGCTTGGGCCCATGGGCTTGCCTCCCAGGAGCATCCCCGTCAATGAATGTCATGTACGGGCCGGACGGGGGGGGCTCACTGGTTTGGTACCGCTCGACTTGTGTTATCTGGTTGGCTGTGCAGTTCAAGTGCAAATGATGGCAGTGGGCGCGACGATGATAGAAATTGACTACTTGGCATCTACCCACGATGATGCCCGACTCTGCTGTCTTGCGCGAAGGCACGTTGACAAACGATGCTGCTGGGACCTGGAATGTATGTCGGGTGGGCCAATGAAGCGCGGCCAGCCACAACACAACATGCATGCCCGACGATGGGCCAAAGAAGCAAGCGTTCGGACGAGGCGGAGGCACTCGTGTTTCCATATTCGCCCATCAGCGCTGCACGGCTGTCCCGACTTTCACGCGTAACAGGTGGTGGGTGCGGGAAGGAAAGCTCGCATACGGAGTAGAATACGATGGATGGCTTGGCTTGGCCGATTAGATAATGTGCCAGTGGTTCGTGTCGCCCCCAGGCGGATTCCAGGCCGTCGTCGGTCAATTCGACGAGGGTCCAGTGTAAGACCAAACCAACCACGTAAATCCCCAAGGCTGCACCCTCCCCTCCCCTCGGCCCTCCTCCTCCCTCGCCGTCGCTCTCCTTTCCCTCCGCAACAGGGCTGCGAGGACGCCAGCCAGCCAGCCAGCCMGCCAGCCAGCCAGCCAGCCAACGGCAGAGAGAACGCCAACCATGGCTGCGCCAGGCAAGTCCTCGCGATGGGGCTCGTTCCTCTCGCAGGCCGTTGCCGGCGTCGAATCGCGGCTGGACAATATCCTGGCCGAAGCGGACGGGGCAGCTCAACCCCAACCACAGGACGCGCCGCCAGCAGCGCCAGCAGCAGCAAACGGCACGAAGCCGACGCAGCTCGCGCCGCCTGCCAAGCCGAGTCCCGGTACGTTTGCTCGCGTCCTCTTTGGCCTCTACGCTTCCGCAAGCCTGCTGTGGCTTACCATGGTCGTGTGAGCAGTCAATTCGCGGTCCTCCTCTAGCAACCGTACCAACGACAGGCTACAGGCCAGGCTAGCCAAGGCCATGGTCGCTAAGAACGCGCCGGGTGGGACTGAGAGCAGAGGCACCCCTTCTCCGCGCAGCTCCGTCGATCAAGCAAGTCGAGGGTCCATGGAGCGGCCGTCGACGGACGATAAGGACCGGTCCGAGCTGAACGAGACGCCATCGTCCGACGCCCCCGAACCCGAACCAAGCAACGCTGCAGAAGCACCGACAGAAGCCGATCCAGAAACCCAATCGAATACCGTAAACGAGACATCGACCCAGGAGACCTCGTCCGAGGAAGCTGCCACAAGCGGCGCGGCACCGACGAATAACACGCGGCCGAGGCCCGAGGAACCCAAATCTCCAGAAGACCAAGAACAAGAGCACGAGGCAGGGCCTGGAAGCCAGCGGGCCGCGCTCTCCGACCTGGCCAAGGATATGGGGGAAATCAAGAAGTGGCAGCAAGAGGAGATTCAAGAGTACGTGGAGAGGATAGACTCCCTGCAATCAAAGCTCCAATATCTATCCAAGTCGGCTACAGAATCGGCCAGGAAAGCCGCGTCATCCGCTCCCTCGGGCAGCTTGGAGCGCAAGTTAGCCGAGAAGGACGAGAAGATCGCACTGTTGATGGAGGAGGGCCAGAAGCTCTCAAGCACGGAGCAAAAGTTCCGGACCACGATAAAGAAGTTACGCATCCAGATGACGGAACACGAGAAGCAGGTGGAGGAGCTCAAGAAGAGCAGAGACAAGTCGGTGTCAGATGCCGAGTCGTTACGCAATCGCCTAAATGGCGCCGAGGGTACCGAGAAGCGCCAGGATGAGACGAGAAAGGCCACGGCAGCCCTACAGAAGGAGATTGATGCCTTGAAGAAGGAAAAGATGAAGAACGACGAGGCGTACCGCCGTCTAGAGCAGGACATGAAGACAAAGGCAGAACAAGCCGAGACTGCCAGCGCAGAGGCATTGAGCAAAGCATTAGCCGCCGAGCGCGAGAAGCAAAAAGAGCTCGAAGACGCCAACGCTGCCCTCAGGGCAGATAAAGAATCATTAACGGACAAGGCGCGCCAGGAGAATATAGAATGGCGCGAGAAGCTGGAACGCGCAGTGGAGAGGGGTCGTACCGTCGAGCATGAGCTCAAACTTGAACTGCGATCCATGGAGAGCAAGCTCGAGGCCATGCGAACGGCCGCAGAGGAGGCGTCGTCTGGGTCTGGAGGCGAGGCCCAGGTCAAGATGTTCCGGCAGATTGAGACGCTGCAGTCGCAGTATGCTTCGGCCAGGGAGAACTGGCAAGGCATCGAGTCCTCCCTGCTTGCGCAGGCTGCCAACCTCGAGAAAGAGAGGGACGAGGCACAGCGCCGCGAGTCGGAAATGCGCAAGAAGGCTCGCGACGCGGTAAGTCCCGCCGCTTCCACACACAGGTATTGTTCGCCAGTGCTGATGTGTACATTGTAGGCGAACCGTTGCAGACATCTCGAGGACGAGCTGTCAGACGCCCAACCGGCACTCGGCACGGCACGACGGGAGCTGGAGGCTTGCCGCGACCAATTGGCCGCTTTGAAGGCCTCGTCCCAGGCGACCGAGGAGGCTCTCGAACAGGCCCGGGCTGATATCCAAAGGAAGACGCAACGTTCATCGAGCAGAGATGACCCGGTCGAGGCGGAGCGGCGGCAATGGGTAGACGACGTGGCGGGGGCTACGTTCAAAGGCCACCAGAGTCGGCCAGAATCGCCATTACCGTCCGTGTCGCGAACATTCAGCATCGACTTTATAGGCCTACCGGTTCCGGGCAAATTAAGACGGACTCCGACTTCTGGAAGCATACCAGACAGCCCTGCAGATATCCTGTCGCCAATGCGGCGCCTCTCCAGCCAGCCTCCGGTCAAGCCCGGCATCGCCTCGCCAGTTGGCTCCGGCCCGCCGCCGACACCATTCTCGCCTTTCGAGCCGCCCCCGAGCGATCCATCACGCATTCCTTCGCCACCTGCAGCGGAGCGCGAGAACGGTGTCGACGACATACCCCCCTCGTCACCCCGCAACCTAGCACAAGACATGATTTCGGTCTCGACGGTAGCCGCGGGCCCGTCTGTCCAGCTTGTCGAGAGAATGAGTGCCGCCATCCGACGTCTAGAAGCTGAGAAGGTTGCGGCGAAGGAGGAGATGACTAGGGTGTGCAATCAGAGAGACGAGGCGCGAGCCGACATGGTCACCATCATGAAGGACCTGGAAGACGCCAAGACGGCGTCGTCGCGAGTGCCGCAATTAGAGGAGCAGGTTTCAAACCTCGACGCGCGATACCAGACGACGCTGGAGATGCTGGGCGAGAAGAGCGAGCTCGTCGAGGAGCTCAGGGCCGATGTCCAGGATGTCAAGGTCATGTATCGCGAGCTTGTGGAGCGGACGGTGAAGTGAGCCGCACAGGGGGAACATGGATTGGTCAAACAGAACCACGTAATACGATTAGATGGACGGCTGTCTGTTACTACTCTGACCCTGGCTAGGACGAGGACAGGTCTATGCCTTCTCTCTCTGCTCCTTGCATGATGTACCGGCGTACCTGTTGGCGGCGTTATTAGCTGGGAAATAGATAATAAGGCGTTGGTTGGGCTACACATTGCAATACATACCTCCGAATCCGGCGCCAAATCAAGAGCCAGTACGTCGTCGCTGTTCTTGATGGTAAAGTCTGCCCCTTCTTTCAGCAGCACCACAGCCGCGTCAGCTACATCAACGGTTAGCCAGACACCCACAGCCCTTGCAATCAGAGCTCATACCGTGGCCCTCGGCAACGGCGTGGTGCAAGGGCGTGTAGCCCTCGTTGTCGGTCGGGTTGAGGGGGCTCCTGTTCTTGAGGAGCAGGTTGATCATAGGAGCGGAGCCAACGGCGGCGGCGCGGTGGATGGGGTACTGCCCGCGGCGGTCGCGGACGCGGGTCGAGGCGGGTGGCTTGGTGTCGAGGAGCAGACGGGCTATGTCCATGTTCTTCTTGGAGGCGACGAAGTGAAGGGCAGTCTGTTCGAGGTGTCAACATGCGTGGCTCTGCGATGTTTGCTTGAGCGAACGAGTTTACCTGGCCACTGCCATCTGGGTATATAAATGTCAGCGGTGTGAGGCCGGGTTGAGGCCGGGTTGAGGGGAGGCAATAGGAGCTCACTCTTCTCATTTATGTCGGCGCCCTTTTGCAGGAGCACTCTCAGGACGGGTTCGCTGTCTGGAACGCTGGCCGAGATCATGAGAGCGGTCCAACCGCTTGCGTCCTGATTTGCCATGAATGTCAGCCAGAGGTTTCCTTTGTTACATGTTACCGACGGTGAAGTATGAGAAGACGGGCGGCTGACCTGGATGTCCGGGTCGAAGCTGGCTTGGTTGGCCAGGAGGACGACAATGTCCAGGTTGTTGGACGAGGCGGCCCAGTGGATGGGATAGCGGCCGTCGTCATCTTTGCGCTGGGAGAGCTTAGGGTCGGTCTGGAGCGACGTATAAGTATTGATGTCCTTGGGATACAGAAGCGGCTGGGTGTCGTGAGCGTCGTCATACTTTCAACAGTCCTGCAGCCTTTGTGGCTGTCCGCTGTTAGAACCCAGGTGTCACAAGGATGGAGTTGAACTCACCTCTGCCATCTCGCGCAGCAGTATGCAGCGGGAAAGGATCGTTCTCTTCATCCATAGTCATAGAGGGCAGTTTCACTCAAGTGGTATACGGCAGATATGCAACAAGGAAGAATTGACAGAAGCACACGGTGGTGGATGAAAGTGAACTCATCATTGCGTTGTAGGGTAGGTACGAATAGGTAAGCCGGCGGCTGCCTGCGAACAAGTACAGCCGCGTTGATTGCTTGTGGCGCTAATTTGGCGCCACCCCACGCGGCTGCGGCTGTCCAGCCTTCACTCGACCTTTGCATCGCAAACACCACCAACTTTTCATCCAACCTGCAGACACTGTGTGCACGAGACGACAACCCACAACCTGCACAACACACGGCCACCATGGAGACGCCGCAACCGCCCCAGGATGCGCTGCAGCTCGGCGCGCTCGCATCGCACAACGCCCTCGCGTCCCGGAGCCTGTACGCACGCGCGGCCGAACAGCCCACCGCCAAGCGCCAGAAGCTCGAGGACGCGTTCGAGGACCCCGTCATGAAGCGTCGGTTCCTGGCCGAGTACGCCGACGTGCAGACGCTGCCGGCGTCGCTGGCCGCACGACAGCCGGGAAAGAAGCTTAGCAAGGCGCTGGTGAAGGCGAAGCCGGGCGTCGTCGCGGCGCCGCCTGCTTGGAAGACACAGAAGCTGCTTGAGGGCCCTGCTGGGTCAGCGCCGTCGTCGGCGGTGACAGCAGCGGCACAGGGCGGTGACAGCGAGGCGACACAGAACAACAAAAACATGAGTTTGGCGACGAGAGGCGCCCAGACGTATCAACACGTCAAGCCCGAATGGCACCCGCCTTGGAAGCTGATGCGGGTCATCTCGGGGCATCTCGGTTGGGTGCGAAGTTTGACCGTCGAGCCTGGAAACAAGTGGTTTGCCAGCGGTGCCGGCGACCGCACAATCAAGATCTGGGACCTCGCGACTGGGTCTTTGCGGCTGACCCTCACCGGCCACATCAGCACCGTCCGCGGCCTGGCCGTCTCGCCGCGACATCCATACTTGTTCTCCTGCGGTGAGGACAAGATGGTCAAGTGCTGGGATCTCGAAACAAACAAGGTCATCCGCCACTACCACGGCCACCTGAGCGGCGTCTACGCCCTGTCGCTCCACCCTACCCTCGATGTCCTCGTCACCGGCGGCCGCGACGGCGTTGCCCGAATCTGGGACATGCGAACCAGGAGCAACATCCACGTCCTGTCCGGCCATACCCAGACCGTCGCCGACGTCAAGTGTCAGGAAGCCGACCCTCAAGTCATCACAGCCTCGCTCGACTCCACGGTGAGGCTATGGGATCTCGCCGCGGGCAAGGCAATGGGCGTCCTCACCCACCACAAGAAGGGCGTGCGAGCTCTCGCCGTGCACCCAACCGAGTTCACGTTCGCTAGTGGAAGCACCGGGAGCATCAAGCAGTGGAAGTGCCCCGAGGGCGCATTCATGCAAAACTTCGAGGGCCAGAACTCAATCATCAACACGCTGAGCGTCAACCAAAACAACGTCTTTTTCTCGGGAGGCAAGTTCTTACCGCAACCTGCAAACCGTCATGTGAGCCTAGGTGCTAACAAACATCACTACAGGCGACAATGGCTCCATGAGCTTCTGGGATTGGAGATCTGGTCACCGCTTCCAGGCCCTCGATACCACGGCGCAGCCTGGTTCTCTCGACGCCGAGACGGGCATCATGAGCTCGACGTTTGACCGCTCAGGACTGCGTTTGATATGCGGCGAGGCGGACAAGACCAGTAAGTGCCCTCGATACCCCGGTTTCGCCACGCCCGTTGCTAACACTCTCGCAGTCAAAATATGGAAGCAGGACGAGAAGGCGTCGGAAGAAACCCATCCCATACAGTGGACCCCAACCCTAGCGCGGCGCAAGTTTTAAACGCACCGGGATGTTCAAATCACGGAGAATATCGTCGGGAAGCAGCTGCAGGACTAAATTATATCGGCCTGATACCCTGAATTACTACATGAATCATACCCCGATGCCCATGGCCTTGAGCTCTCCATCATCGCGGAGCGCCATCTTCACCTCGTCATCGGCAATGGCCAGCCGCAGCTTGCTGGATCGCTCTGCACGGTGTGCTTCCAAGTTTATCAAGCCCGCGGCGACGAGGTCTAGGGCTGCCGTGTGAACATAGCTGGGCCTGGTGAATAGGCGCTGGCCGCTTGCCTGGGTGGCTTTTGCGCCATTATTCAGGATCAGGGCCATGCCTGGATTCAAAGGCGAGGAATGGACAGCGGCTCGTTGCAGCTCGTCCAACGTCTCCCCAAAGGTCGTCTCCATGAGGCCGGTTCTTCGGATCCTCATCAGCAGCGCCGCTATGAGGAGTTTAGACATGAGCGGAAGGCCGCGGAGGTGCTGTTGGATTGGGTTGGTGGTTGCCTCGTTGATTGCTTTCTTGACGGTGGAAATGGTGACTCTTCCGCGACGTGATGGGTCATGGGACCCAGACTTGCTCGGCGTCATGGGATCGCCTTGGACGTCGTTCTCAGCAAGTTCGACAGCCCGTCGGCAAATGTCAAGCGCTCTGCGGGCGTCACCACTTACGGCTGCGACTTTGCGACTAGCGAATTGAATTGCATCCGGGTCAACAATGTTTCCGGGCACGCCTTCAAGACGTGACTGTATAATTTTCATGAGTTGCTCGTGTGTGTAACCCGGGAAGGTGATGCGTGTGAGACCTAGGGACCGCAATGGTCAGTTCAGGCTCAATGTATATAGGCGAGGATTCGGCATGTCATGAGAAGAGAGTAGCAATGAGACGTACCCAAACGACTGCTGATTTTGTTGCTCAGCGTTCTCTCCGGAAGATCCATGGTGTTTGCAACAGCGAGCACAATAAGGCGGCTGTGTCGTAGTGTTGGCCAGTTGAAGAAGTTGTACATGACTGCCTGGTTCTTGGTGACTAGCTGATCGAGCTCGTCCATCAAGACCACGCATGGTGTACGCCGCGGACTGGGGTTGCTGAACTCCCGCTCCAGGAGATCCAGAGCCTGCGAGGGACTAGCTCGCTGGCCCTTCAGCGCCTCCCATAGCAATGCATACGACTGGTGAGGGTCGGTGATTTTCATGCCGTTGATCTCAACGAAGATGAAGTCGTCCAGCTCGTCCGAGCCGACGGCATCTTCAAGCCGAGAGATGACCTCGCGCACCGTGGCCGTCTTTCCCGTCCCCGGCGTCCCAGAGATATATATGCAGTTGCCGGTCCCCTCAGTAATGGCAGCTTCGAGGTGCGAATAGACGAGGGAGAATTCCCCCTCGCGGCAAGGAAGACTGGTTGGCACAGAGGACACATGAAGGCGAGAGCGTGCAATTTGAAAGGGGGACGACTGGACGTTGCTTGGAGAGAGTTTTCGAGTTGCCAAAGGGGTAAATTCGAGCTTCCTGCCCGTTCCCCTGGTGCATAGTTAGAGCGAGTCCATAGGATGCTACAAAGGGGAAAATGAACATACTTCTTCTGTGAACGCGAGCCAGGCTCCGCATGCCCACGCTTCGACTGGGGGGTTCTAACTGATCTAGCCCTTCCCTTGGTTGGCGTCTGGGGCAAGTAAGCAGTCTCCTGCGGCGACTGGCTCCGAGCCTTGCGACGTCCGCGAACCGCCTTGGTGCTTTTTTCTATCCGCTCGATCAAGTCAAAGACGTCGTCTCCGCCTTGGTAGATCTCCTCCCAGACAAACTCGTCGGTATACGTCGCTGTTCGGGTGTTGCAGCCGCGCCGGCAGATGAACGTCTTGCCAAATTCCGGGTAGTGGCGAGGTATCTTTCCGGACGGGAATTTCAAGAGGAATGCTTCTAGCGATGTGACCTTGGCCTTTCCGTTGATAGAGGCCAGGGGGTTCACGTCCCAGGACAGGGAGATGTAGAGCTCGTTCTAGACGTTTGGATTASTCCCATTCAGATCCGTGCTGGCAAGGAGCAGAGGGAGTAGTAGTACCCAGTGAAAGTCGTTGCGCTTCTTATCCTTGTTTCGGATCTCCTTCTCGGTTGAGAACCACATGAAGTTGGCGGCCTTGTCGCCCTCGCCATCGTCCTCGATGAACTCGCAGATGATGGCCACCCAGGCCTCATTGGATCCATCAGCCGTGAGAAGCACACAGTCGCCGACGCGGCATTCAAAACTCCCCATGCGGGCGCCGACAATCTTGCTGCCTGAGACCTTCCTCCGCTTTCTCTCGCTCTGCGAATCGTCGCCGTTGTGCTCTGGGGACTCGGCATTGTAGATCCATTGCCACGGCAGGTCGTCGCTTCCGAGCTCGTCATCCGAATCATCGCGAGTGACGCCGGGGAGAGGTCGTTTTCGCCGGATCTGGGGCTCTGCATCTCGTCTCGTGAGGCTTTGCGGCACCATGGTGATGTCGTTGGATGTGGTGTGCCAGCTTGGTCATTAACGCGTCGAGAGAGACGCGACTCCATTTAGAGCTTGGCTCGTTGGACTGGTGTGATGACTAACACGCTTAGCGACCTACGTTCCTCGAGTCTTCACACATTGCAGGAGCGAGGGCGGAGCAGCGTGTTTTATTTTATTATTTATTTATTGTTGAGACTTGAGACCTATGGAAGAAGTTGTAGCTTGTGAGTATTGGGTCTTTCTCAGCTGGATATAAACTCTTCCAGGGTTGCAATGGCATAAGACGGCTTGCATGTCAGCGAAACGCCGAGTACAATAGCCATTCTATCATCAACTGAGCGTGGCTGGAGCGTAGCCCATTGTTCTTCGTCTGTAGGCACAGTGAATCAAAGTAGCGGTAGTAGCGGTGAGTGAATGGCTAGCTAACGAGGTAACTACCTCGCAGTTCAGGTACAACCCCGTGACTCGCCCCTGCATGCTCCCGCGCCTAAGTTCCTTGCTACAGCAACGGTCGCCCGCCCCCCGACTTTGTTTCTGCTCTTTCATCCTCCACTTTTGCATTCGCCATTTGCAGACGTTCCCGCAACAACACTAGGTTTGCAAGAGCTGGAGCAACGGCGACGATGACTAGACGCCAAGGGGGCCCTCGGCCACCGGCTGGGCAAGGCGATCATCCTCGGCGCTCGTCCCAGCAGCAGAGTTCCGATCGGGGAAGCAAGGCATTCGCCAAGATAGGAGCTATGGAGACTGCCAAATCTCAAATGCATGCGATGCGGCAAGCATCCACGGCAGCCGCTGAAGAAGGGCATCTGCGTGCTCCTCCTCCTGACCCGTCTCTCATCCAGGTTGCTGCCGGCCATGTCCCTTTGCTATGGCACCGTCGACTGACTTGACATTAGGCGAGCTTGGTAATTCCTGGACAGCATATGCTGCCCCGCGGCCTGGACAACCCTGCCGCCCTGGACGACATACGCAAGAAGCACAAGGTTTGGATCACGCGCGTTCAGCCAAACGTTCTCGAACTTCGCGGTGAAAGCATTCGTCGGCTGCAAGAAGCCATGAGTGAGATCAACTGGGCCCTCCACGACATGCGGCTTTCGGGCGGGAACCCGACCACGCGCTTCTTGGCCCAAAAGCCTGTTAATGTCCCCGACAGCGCTGTCGTCAGAGTCGACGTAAACACACGCCCCCATGTTGCAACCATGAAGAGAATTCCTGGGGATACTTTGCCAGCTGCACTCGACATATTTCACCAACTTCATCCCGGCCTTGTGCCTTCGATGGACGTTTTGAGGGGCTTGGGAACCGAACTCAAAATGCGCGTCAACTTTGGCCGCTTGCAAGTGCGGATGAGGAAGAAGGGACTCGGCAATGAGATGACCTATACCAATTTTGCAAAAATGATGCCGGGATACTCAGTTCGTGGAGGAGCTGGCCTGGACACTCGGTAAGCAGTAGAGGCACAAACGGGGCTTCCCAAGGCTAATATTCTCAAGCCTGTCCGACGCACACGTTGCGGACAAGGTCGCACAGCTCCTGATGGACCCTGCTGCAGGAATTCTCGATGATGAGAACCTTGTCGTGCAACGTCGGTGCGCCATACTGTTGCAGATCGGGGACCAAGAGCTTGTGGCTGAGGTCGAGACACCATCAACAGAGAGAGTACAAGTGTCTGCGAGCAGAATGACTAGAACAGACAAGTGGACACGCTTGAACTGGACAGTGGCTGCACCAGACATGTCGGTTGAGCCACAAACCTTATCTAACAGGAACCAGCTAACTCGTTCCAGGGAACTTGACTGGAATCTGCAGGTTGTGCCCTGCGAAACCATGACCAGCATGCCGACCGAGCTTCGCAAGCTGGCGGGGGGCATCGTGTTGATCCCTGACGGAGCTGGGGGCGATCAGACTGCTGCACTCAAGCCACCAAGGGTCCTGATGACGACACGGGCTGGGGGCGACAAGGTCGACGAAACCTTGTTGAAAACCTCGATCCTGGTTCCCTTCAAAGACACGCCCTTCCTCGTCGAGATAAGCGTCACTCAAGCATGGAGCGGGCTGAAGACAAATACGACACCGGAGACTTGGTGGGGAGTCGAGTTTTACGGACAGCACTGGGACGAAGCTATCAACCATGTTAGCCCAGGAGAACGAAGGAAGGATTGGGGCCCCGGTCTCCGAGACATATGGCTGGGTCGCAGCCCGAGCCTGGAGGAGAGATTCATGGAGTTTCTGGAGCATGTTCTGAAGATCCAGTCTGCATTGGGAGAAGCAGACTTCAGCGCGGCCAAGGAGGACGAGAAGCCAGAGGAGGAGCTTGTACCACTGTCTCGTTGAGCAGGATAACCCGATGTCCTATTTAGTGATCCTCTAGTCCTAGTCGCCAAAGCCGACCCTGAATCGGCTTTTTATAATCGCCGCGTGCATTTTGTGCACTGTCCTCCCCGCGTCGTCGACCGGCCGTCTAAGCTTGCGAGCCTTGAGCAGCCACGAGCTTTAGCCTCAGAACTGTTCGGGGTCAGCGTCAGTGGATATTGGCAATGGAAGAGCGGGTGTCCATACCCTCTTCCACAGCCCTCACGTTAGCCTGTTTCCGTTGTACAATAAGCTCGAGCTCCTTGAGATTGTTGGACAGCTCCGACACCTTGCCCTCGTAGAACTGCTCCGCCGACTTCAACTTCTATGCGCACGTCAGCGCCGCACAGCGTAAAGGAAGACGCGCCAGTCACCGACCTTTTCCACCAGGAACCCTGTGCCGACATCGACTAGCACGCTATCCGAGTCGGTGAGCTCGCCGCGGACGTACAGCGAGTTGGTCAGCGGGACCAGGACCGAGCTGTGCGCTGTCGTTCGACAAGCTTCAGTATGGACAAGGTCATCTGCATCGCGGGTCGCACATCGTAAACGCACCATCGGACGCTGTCGACCGGCTATTGACGCATCGGAGGCAGTCCTTGAACTTGTTCTGCGCGCCGTGGAGCTGCGCAAAGGACGAGGTCAGGTGCTCGAGCTCCTCGTCGAGCTGCTTCTTGACCTGCGCGAGCTGCTGGGGCTCGAGGGTGTCGAGATTGACTGCGAAGGCAGGCGGTTAGCGGCGCGGCGCATCGGGAGGCGACGGGGGCAGCTCATACTGGTCTCGCGTTCGCCAGACATGGTCGTGATGTCGGCTTTGCTGGCGTTTGCGACAGGGGCGAAGCTGGGACGGGTGGATTAACGGTGATGCCCACCCGTGCAATAATCGCCGTGGTGGGGTTCTGGATATTCTGCTAACGAGGAGCCCGCACGACGTCAGAGGCTCAACAACATCATGATACATCCATCCCCAATAGTTTGAGCAACTGTAAATAAGACAGATGTAAATCCTCGGGGTAGTATATTTTTTGCAGAGCAGAGGGCCTATTTTGTACAAAATATATAATAATACAACAGCGATCGCTGGGCCCTATGACGCCAGTTCGCTCTAGACATCTTAGAGTCGGGCCAACAGGTCCCTGAGGCGAGCGGGCACATCATCAACGGCCACGTTCTCTTTCAAGGCGAGGCTTCTGCACTGTACCTCACAGATGCCCTTATCCCTCCATGCCTTTCCGAGTACGACGGTGACGGGATACCCAATCATGTCGGCATCCTGCATCTTCCAACCAAAGGTCTCTTTACGATCGTCCAACGCGATGTCAAAGTCCGGGCTCAAAGAGCCCTGGCCGGCGAGCATGTCGTAAAAGCCCAGAGTCTCCGGACTCACCCCAGAAGGCGGAATAATGACAACTTCAAACGGAGCAATAGCGCGGGGCCAGTTGAGACCTTGTTGATCTGCCATGTGCTCTGCCACCGCGCCGAATATGCGCGAAACGCCGATCCCGTAGCAACCCATCTGGATCGGTACGGGGCCACCCGAGGAGTTGGGGAGTGACACTGACAACTCCAATGGCTCTGAATAGCGAGTACCCAGATAAAAGGTATGGCCCAATTCCAGGGCACGATGAACCTGCAGTAACCCTGTCTCGCACCGTGGGCATCCGTCGCCGTCTGCGAGGCGCAGGAGGTTGAACCCCGTCCCTGTTTCGGCCTCCGTAACAGAGAACTGGCTGATAGAGATATTGCTTAACTCGGTCGGAACCACGGGAAGTTTGTCCTGGAGCTCCCTAAATTCGGAGGCCAGCCTCGAGTCGACAATGTTGATCAGTCGAATTGCAGCCGGTGAGTCCCCTTCATGCTTCAACGCATCGATCAACGAGCGGAGGGGGTCGTTAATACTGGCATCCAACTCAGGAACAGCTTCCTTCACTGCGTGAACGTTAATGTCGGTGTCCGCCCAAGCGCCGCCATGCCGAGGATACCAGGCATTGACGAGCGTTTTGCGATCTTTAGTGATGCCGCGCCAAACATGGAAGTCCGCCTCCATTGATTTTACCCTTGCGCTCTGGTCATCCCTGGGCGGTGGTCGAGCAATCGCCACTTCATCATTGGCAGTATACCCACAGCTCGTACATGTCGCAACTGTGTCTTCTCCAATGGCGTTGACCAGGTGGTATTCGTGACTGTGGTCACCGCCCATATCTCCCGAGCTTGCCTCAGCCACCAAGACGGGTAGCTTCAAATCGGCGAAGAATGCACGATAGGCAGCAGCCACCTCTCGATACGTCTCGATGGCGGACTCCAAGGATGTGTCGAAGGTGTACAAGTCCTTCATGGTAAACTCTCGAGACCGCAGTAGGCCATGGCGTGGGCGCATCTCATCGCGATACTTTCGAGCTGATACCACGGAATTAGTAAGTCTCCTGCCGTGCTAGTTGGGCAGACTTGCTTGTTTGGTACAGCCTCAGTGGTAGATCCTTGTATGACTTCAAGGTCCCCGCTACGAGAGTGGTTATTTCTTCCTCATGAGTGGGAGAGAGCATGAGAGGCATGTCCTTGCGGTCGGTGAGCCGGAAGAGCTAGAGACGTCAGCTTTTGTCGAGCAAGGGAGGTGAATAAACTCACCTCTGGCGAGACTCGTTCTAACCGACCACTCTTCCGCCACAAATTCTCGGACGTAATGGTTGATAAGGAGAGACGCGAGGCGCCTGCAAAGTGTATGGTTAGAGATGATTCCTGTGTCTAATGCCTGCGAAGGTTGCAATGCCTGCGAAGGTTGCGACAGACCTATGGATTCCATATGCTTGTCTAGCACGGCCTCAATCTTCTGCTGTACCCGCAGACCCAACGGCAGCAACTGAAAGATGCCCGAATGCGCCTTGAAGCCGACTATTAGTATGGGCCGTGCTCTATTTGGCTCGGTATGAGCTCACCTGTCGCAGGAAGCCTGCCCGGATGAGTTTTCCATGTCCAGCTAGCAGAGCCGTCAGCTTATTCAAGTTGAGGTCTCGAGCCTTTGCGCCTCACATTCTCCCTCCGTAACCGACACTCCGCCGGCAGGCACCCATATCTTCGACAAAGTTGACCGGGTCCGCTCAGCTCTGTTGAAACTCGTATGCGAGTAGGCTCTGGCCGAGGTGAGAGTGCTGGTTCTCACCAGGACACATCTTCCCAGCCACACCATGTTCGGTGAAAGCATAGCACGCCAAGTATCACATCATGCCGCACCCCATCCCGACCAATGACGGAAAACGAGCATTGATCGTTCGCTCACTACCACGGCTAAAGTGTTCAAGCTGTGTTGGGGGCCTCAGGGTGGTAGAAATGAAGCTCGATGGGGGCAGTTAGGCGCGTTGTGCAGGGGTGCCGCGCTAAGCGCCATGAAATGGGGCTGATAAGATAGACCCTCTGAAAAAGTTCAAAGTTGACGATTTTCCGCCAGAGAGTTGCAACTTGAAGCCAGGACCTTCAAGCCGCAGAATCGACCCAATGCCCAAGCCATCGAAGAAAGGCAAGAGCTCTCGGCCCTCGCAGGAGGGGCGCAGCTTCAATGAAGATGCCCTCGCGCAACTCACGTCCAAAATAGATCAGGGCCTGAGCGGCAAAGATCAGAAACGAAAGCAGCCGCCCACCAACGCCGCAGACAAGCAGCAGCAACCCAAGAGACAGCGTGGGCCTGAGAATGGACCACCCAAACGTGGCCCAAAAGACCGCAAAGAAGACCAAGCTGCTCTCCTTGCGGAAATCAAGGCGCTAGGAGGAGACGAAAAGGACCTGGAGCTCATCAATGAGGTCGACTCAGAAGACGAGGATTTCGTCAAGGATTCGAAGCGACCCGTTGACAAGCGCTTGAAAGAAGAGCTGGCAGCTTTGTCGAAGGAGCTCGGATTCGCAGAAATCGAGCCAGAGGCGGCCAGCGACGTCAATGAGGGCGAAGAGGAAGATGAGGACGACGGCGAGGATGACGATGAGGAGGATGACACAGAGAGCGGTGCGCATGAACGGAATGGCAATCGCAAACCTGGGGGCATGGTAAGTGCAATTCTTCGTTGAAAGCATCGTTGACCGCTGACCGTAGACCAGACATTCGAGCCGCTGGCCGATTGGCACTCTGCTGGGCTGCGGAACCTACCCGGTCCAACTTCTGACCAGCTTGGCCCGTTTATGGGCTCTGTCGAATCCCTCAAACAGCACGCCAAGGCTCTTTTGGATGAGGATGCCGGCAAGTACAGGACGAGCGTCTTCGCGTCTTCGTCGCACAAGTTCCTGTCCACTATCATGTCCTCGGGTACGCTCACCGACAAGGTGTCGGCTCTCACGCTGGCGATCCAGGAATCGCCCGTCCACAATACCCGTGCGTTTGACGCCCTCATGACTCTAGCTTCCAAGAAGAGTCGCGCTCAGGCGATCGGCGCCGTCGGAGCACTTGTCGATTTGCTGGGACCGGGAACGCTTCTACCCTCGAATCGGCGCCTGAGAACCTTCCAGAGCCAGCCAGGCCTGCTGGGGGCTCTGCAGCGAAACTCGATCAAGTCGTGGAATCCTAGCCAACGTCTTCCTGGCAAGGTCACGGGAGCTCACCTGATAGCTTGGATATACGAGGACTGGCTGAAAGAGACCTACTTCAAGATCATCCAATTACTGGAAGCGTGGTGCTCTGATGAGATCGAGTACTCGCGCATGAAGGCAGTGGACTTTGTCTACGGCCTATTGAAGGACAAGCCTGAGCAAGAGTCGAACCTACTCACGCTCCTCGTCAACAAACTGGGCGACAGAGATCGCAAAATCGCGTCTCGTGCCTCGTACCTGCTATTGCAACTCCAAGTCTCTCACCCAGGGATGAAGCCCATTATTGTCCGAGCGGTGGAGCAAGACATTCTTCTCCATCCTTCCCAAGACACGCGATCCAAGTACTACGCAATCAACACTCTCAACCAGACCATCCTCAGCAGCAAGGAGCCTTCTGTTGCGGAGTCGCTGATCCGCATCTACTTTGACATTTTCGTGACGTTATTGAAGGCTGGGAACCTTGGATTCGGCGGCACACAGATCGAATCTGGCGACGCAAACGAGGCAAAGAACAAACCGGCAAAACCGAACGGGAAGCCAAAGGGTGAACGAGCAGCCAACAAGTCGGGGAAGACTGGAGCGTCGAAACCCCCAGTGCCAGAAACTGAAGCCGCGGACAAGCTTGTGTCGGCCATATTGACTGGTGTCAATCGCGCAGCGCCATTCGTAGGCGCCAACGATGCCATGTATGTCAATCCCCGGGTGCCGGTTGTGACACCGAAGCTAACTTTTCGATAGCATGGAAACCCACCTGAACACGCTCTTTAAGATTGCGCACTCGGCAAACTTCAATACAGGCATGCAGGCCCTGCTCTTGATCCAGCATCTCTCTGCAGCGAGAAACCTGGCGAACGACCGATTTTACCGAACGCTCTACGAGTTCTTGTTGGATCCTCGGCTGGTGACGTCGTCCAAGCAAGCGCTCTACCTGAACCTGTTGCTCCGAGCCCTGAAGAGCGATGTCGATGTTCGACGAGTCAAGGCCTTTACAAAGAGAATGCTACAGGTTGCCGGGCTGCACCAGCCGCCGTTCGTCTGTGGACTGCTCTACGTCATCTCACACCTTCGGCAAACGTTCCCCGACTTGTCCACATTGGTGGAAGAGCCGGAGACGTCAGTTTTCGACGACGAGGCGTCCAAGGAACAGCCACAGTACGACGGACGGAAACGGAACCCTGAGCATAGCAACGCCCAAAGAAGCTGCTTGTGGGAGATGGTAAGTCGGGTCGCCGTTTGTATTCGTTGCGTGTCACTAACACGTTTGTCTAGATTCCGACTCAAACGCACTTTCACCCGTCTGTCAGCGTCTATGCGGCTTCCCTGCTGGACAAGAGCCGGAAGATGCCAAAGCCCGACCTGGAAAGCCACTCGTTGATTCGGTTCTTGGACAAGTTTGTGTACAGGAATCCCAAATCGACGGACTCTTCCCGTGGCGCGTCCATCATGCAGCCTCTCAGGGCCACGAAGGACCTGGGCGACATCTGGCTGGGCAGCCGGGGTGCGGGTGCTACTGCCGCGCCCGTCAACTCGGCGACATTCTGGAAGAAGAAGGTCGAGGACGTTGCTGCTGAAGACGTCTTCTTCTACGAATACTTCCAACATGCCTCGAGGGAACCCAAGCAGGGTAAGAAGGAGGGTGCAGAGGATAAAGAGAATGCCGAGGATGAGATCTGGGAGGCACTGGTGTCGGCTCAACCCGATATTGACGATGATGCGTCGGATGTTGGGTTCGATGACCTGGACGAGTTGGCCATGGCTTCGGAGGATGGCTCATCGCCGGCCCTGTCGCTCGATAGCGACATGGAGGATGAAGAACTGATGGCTGGGTCAGACGGTGAAGAGGGTGACGGCGACGGGCTGGTGGCGGTTGGCGAGGACGAGAACGAAGAAGAGGAAGCAAAGGACGAAGACAAGGACAAGAAGAAGTCTCGACGGAAGGCCTTCAAGGACCTGCCCATGTTTGCATCGGTGGACGATTACGCAGAGCTCTTGGCGGGAGAGGAAGAAGGCATGTAGAAGGATATCAATTTCAATACAATGGGGCACTCTGCATATCTGACATGTCGTCCGTCCCCCAATCAGGTATCGAACCACTTGAGCTCGTCGTCACGGGTGAAGATGGCTCGATACGTCCTGCCGCCTCCCGCCTCGAGCTTATCCTCTGTGTGGACGCTGTGAAGCGTCGGAGGCTCCTCGGCGCCGGCGATGAAGGCGCGGAAGTGGATGTAGGCGGGACCGGACTCGGGCATGGCGGGGATGTGGACCTTGCCAAAGAGGTGGACGCCGTAGGCGGAAGAGGCGACGCGGACAGAGACGAGGTCGCCGGGGCCGAAGCCGGCCAGCTGATGGTCGTTCAAGTGGTCCTGGGCATGGAGTCAGCGGGCTGTGCCCGTGTAAATGCGATGTGAAGGCGAATGGGTCTTACCACGGCGGCGAAGTACTCGGGCTCGTGCTCTGTTCTCCGTGGTCAGTTGTCAGGCTACGAGCTGGCTAGTCTTGGACAGGCGTACTCTGGTAGTCGTGGCGCAGGTGGACGAGCTTACGCTTGAGCTCTAGGAGGAGGTGGGTGAAGGCGGTGATGGCCTCCTCCTTGGGGGGGTGGGGAGGTCCGAGGTCGACGGTGTCTGCGGTGGCCTATACCATTTAGCCCAGGGGTTATTCAGCTTGAGCTGCGGTGCGAGAGGGCATTGCCATACCATGTCGCTATTGTATTGGGAGGAGACTATTCGGGGAGCGTTGTTGCTGGCCTCCCAGAACAGGAATTGTCGTGATATTTATACCTGGCGGCTTGGATGAAGTCATGACCCACAGCACCACTTACAGCACCCCGCAGCCAGGGGATGACGGATGCTGTAATGCTGTGTGGAACGTGTGCCTTGTTCTTGGTTAGTCGATCGGCGCCTCCGTGTTGCGCCTTTGGTTTCATGACAGCCAGGCCGGTGATGGCGATTGCACGATGCTGCCATCAGCGGAAGCGGAAACAGGCAAGCTGCACGGCTCTGCCAGGCCTGGCGTGTTCTATTACGACACTACTACCATGTTTCTTGTCGCAAAGACGCACGGGCACAGAGTACGGACGCACGGAAGTACGAAGTACGAAGTACGGAGTACATACAGGCCTCTCTCAGGCGCCGCGTGCGACTCGCCACGGGGGATGGACGCCACTTACACGCTGGCACGCTGCCTGTGCCTGACGCACAAGGACCTAGCGGAGTTCGTCACCCAGAAAAGTCCCGAACCTCGGATATCAAAAACTCAACCTTAACAACGACGTCCTGGCCCCCTTTCCTTTCTTGTCGCCTCCTCCCTCCCTCCCTTTCCCTCCCCTCCCTTTCCCTTCCCTCTCTTCTTGTTATCTTTGGTTGCGCGACGCGATAGAACGAGGCACGGACACGCCGTAGACGCATCATACTGCGTACAGCCATGTTCAGCCGGAGGCTCGGGCGCAGCGGGCGCCGCCTTGCGCAGCAGGGGATGACGGCGGCGACGTCGCGATATCAGTGCCGGGCCTGGGCCCCTTTGCTGGAGGCCGCGGGCCAGCAGCGGCAGATGCAGCGTCGGGCGTACTCGGCGACGGGAGAGGCGGCAGGGCGAGCAGCAGTGGCGACGGCAACGACAGCACCCGCAGGTGAGTTGCGATGGATGTCTTCTCCGACAGGTGCGCAATGCTAACGGATTGCCTCGCCTGCCAGGAAACAATAACAGCTCGACCGGCGGAGCCTTCCGCAAGGCCGCCTCCGTGACGCTCGTGGGCCTCGCCTTCAGCGCCATCGGGGCCGCCGCCGCGTGGAAGATGCTGACGGCCAACGGCCTGGGCTTCTACTCGGACGAGGAGAGCCTGCGCAAGTTCTCGCCCGCCGACGCCGACGACGAGGCGCGCCGCGCCGAGGCCACCATCAACGCGCACCCGCTCGTCGCCGCGCTGCGCCTCCGGCCCGAGCTCACCGAGTCGCGGCCGCACATGAAGATGCCCGCGCAGTACCGCGCGCGAAGCCTCACGGGCGTCGCGCTCATCGGCCCGGGCAAGGTGCCCGTCCCGGCCTTCACGTGGACCGAGGCCGGCGGCAAGTCGCTCGTGTCGGTCGTCTACGTCGGCGAGGACCTGTGCGGGCACCCGGGCATCGTGCACGGCGGGATGCTGGCGACGATGCTCGACGAGGGCCTCGCGTGGTGCTGCTTCGGCGCGCTGCCGCACAACATTGGCGTCACGGCGAACCTCAACATCAACTACCGCAGGCCCACGCCCGCGGGCAGTTTCCTCGTGCTGCGCGCCGAGACGACAAAGGTCGAGGGCCGCAAGGCTTGGGTCAAGGGCCGCATTGAGCTGCTGGCCGAGCCGGGCGAGAAGCCGACGGTCCTGACCGAGGCGGATGCGCTGTATATTTCGCCCAAGTATGCGTCGGTAAGCACTCGCCTCAGCAGCCAACCAGCCGAGAAAGACGAGACAAAAGCTGACTGACTTGCCGCAGATGATGCCTAAGATTCACTGAGCCGTCGACGTCAGTCCGTACTCGACACCGGTACATCGCACTAGACTTGCATATAGACCCAGCATGACAGCATCTTGCGATACTACACAGACCGGACTGGCCCGGACTGGCCCGGACTGGCCCGGACTGCGGGCGCAACCGGGAGCGCGGCAGTCGAGCGCGGCAGTCGAGCGCGGCCCGGAGGTGCAAGCATCCGGGGGAGGGGGG
>LFRF01000013.1:174582-195409 GCA_001189435.1 Tolypocladium ophioglossoides CBS 100239 | reverse complement strand
TGTACATACTGCATAGCATACTAGACATACTCCGTTGATGGTATTCACTTTGGTACTGTGTAGGAGTACCTGAAAATAGCCACGTGGATTCAGGTACGGACGAGTTCTCATCCATACCTGTGGATGGGGCTGGTGGAGACTTCGGGCTGTCGCACGCCATCCGGGCTGTCGCCATCGCGCTGCGTTCTTACTCGTCGGCCAGCGCCATTGCGAGCTTTCCTGCGACCGAAAAGATGCACATCCAGAGGCGAGAAGTGGGTTTCTCTGGGGGCACGATCGTGGATACATAGATGTGGCAGCGGCTTCGGCGCAGACGTTGTCGAATTTTTACCCTCTCGCACATACCAAACTCGCTCTTTCGTCCTTGGTCCTCCCCTCTCTTTATACGCGGCAACAGAGGCACCAGACACTGATTGCTGTCCAATCCCTCGCAACAGCCTCACAATGGCAACGTGCGTGTTTCCCCAGGACCATGTTCCCTCCTCTCCTCCACGATCAACTCCGTGCCCCTCCATCTCCAATCTACCCCACCACATGGCATCCACGCGAACTCGCCTCGCGATATCTTCATCCTCACTAACAGCCCCCAGCAACATCACCTGGCACCCGTCCCTCTCCCGCCGCGAGCGCAACCAGCTCCGCGGCCAGCGCGGCCTCACCATCTGGCTCACCGGCCTCTCCGCCTCGGGCAAATCGACCGTCGCCACCGCCCTCGAGCAGCACCTCCTGCACCTCGGCCGCGCCGCCTACCGCCTCGACGGCGACAACGTGCGCTTCGGGCTCAACAAGGACCTCGGCTTCTCGGAGAAGGACCGCAACGAGAACATCCGCCGCATCTCCGAGGTCGCCAAGCTCTTCGCCGACTCCTCCACCGTCGCCATCACCTCCTTCATCTCCCCCTACCGCGCCGACCGCGACCTCGCCCGCCAGCTGCACGCCGCCACCGACGCCGACGACGAGCCCATCCCCTTTGTCGAGGTCTTCGTTGACGTGCCCCTCGCCGTCGCCGAGCAGCGCGACCCCAAGGGCCTCTACAAAAAGGCCCGCGCCGGCGAGATCAAGGACTTCACCGGCATCTCCGCCCCCTACGAGGAGCCCGCCAGCCCCGAAATCAGAATCAAGACCCACGAGAACTCGGTCGAGGAGTGCGTCGCCCAGATCACCAAGTGGCTCGCCGACGAGGGCTACGTCAAGCTGGAATGAGGCACCACCATCAGGGAATGCCATGACTTGTTTTGTTGCCAGAGGTTGAGCGCAACTGCGTGCATATACACACCACACTCTAGAGGAGGGGCTCTTGTTTAGAAAGCTGCTGCTGTCTGGTCGACTTTTCAGCCCGCGAGCGTCATTCGCAGGAGGTTGCTTCATCATGACAAGAGGTAGAATACAGGCGTCCAATCCATGCATGCGTGCGGGCTCGTCCTCTCCGCGCGCCTCCGCCATGGTCACATCAAGGAAACTCCAGCTCGTAGTAGTCGTAGGCTGTGTACTCGTGTCCCTCTCCCGTCCCCAGCCCAGCGGCCGCCATCTCCGAGCTCATGGCGGCGTCGTCCTTGGTCACCCGGCCACGCTTGTCCCGGCCAAATGCGTTGCCTCCCAAGTACGAGTAGCTCGAGTCCAGCGCAGCTTTGACCTTGGGCGCCAGCTTCGGCGTTGTCTTAAGTGGCGCAGCCAGGTCAGCGAGTGCCAGAAACACAACTAGCAGTGGAGCGACCGCTTTGTCACATACCTTGACCAGGGCCGTCACGTACTCCAGCGGCAAGCCGTAGCGCAGGACCGCCTCAACAAACACCCTCAACGTTAGGACATGGATCCAGACCATGACGCTCTCGCTCCACCCGGTCCGTCCCATGCGCAGGGCCTCGCCGCAGACCTTGCGCTCCTCGTTGGTCACTCGGTCCAGCTCGCGCTGCTCCTCTTCCCGGCCGCCCTCGACATATGTATACTGGCGTCGCGTCCACTTTTGCTCTCTGCACTTGTGGATGAAGTCGGCGCTGTGCTTTTTAAATGTCGCGGCCGCAAACAGTGTGAACTCGTCGTCGTGGTCCAGCTCGATCGCGGACCGGGGAACGACCATGGGAGATAGCGTCTCGTATGTCTTTAAGAATTCCCGCTTCACGTTTGTCGGCACGGCAATGAGGTGGGTCTCGATGTACTCCGAGTCCTGGACGAGGAGCTTGGGATCGACGATGGGAGTCAGCGACTTGGTGGCGAGGTTACCACTGCGGCGGAGGAAGCTCGTTAGCGGACGGTGCCGTGGTGGTTGTCCGCCGTACTTACGTCTGGCGTCGTTGGAGAGCTGCGAGGTTCGTCTTGACCGAGTTGTACTGGTTGAACTTGGTCTTGACATCGTTGTCGACTGTAACAAGCTCCTGGACAGCGGGAGTTAGCAGCCTGGCCCAATGTAGCGCACGGCAGGCACATTCCAACCTTTTGGAGTGTGTCTATGAGCTCGCCCAGAGACTTGTCGGCTCGATATCGGATCTTGTTCCAGCTAAAACTACGCAGGTACTGGTCCGTCGGCTCTGTGGCGGAAGCTGTCAGCGTTGTGTGGGCGTGCCGGTTGATGCGCAGCACTGACTATCATTGACCATCTTGTACGAAGCGATCCGCTCCTCGTCGTTGTTGAGGACCTGGCGCAACGAGTCGCCAACCTTGGCCACGACCACCTGGCACGTCGCCTCGAGCTTGGCCAGGTCGTCGGCCTGCTGGACGAGGGCGTCGAGGGTGCCGATCTTGAAGTCGGGGATGTTGAAGGGCGTGACGGTGCCATTGTCGGGCGAGATAATGGCGCTCAGAGCCGAGACGGCACCGTCTCGGTTGCTCGAGTCGAAGGCCCCGAGGGGTAGCGAGAGTAGAGAGTACTTGGTCGACATGGCGGCGGCTGTTGCGTTGCGCTGCGCTGCGCGGAGGGCGAGGAGTACGGAGAGAGACAGAGTGAGAGAGAGAAAGAGAAAGAAAGAGAAGAGGCGGAAAGGAAAGGGGGAGACGAGGCGAGGCTCGCGTGGGTGTGTAACTGCAGCAGCCGCTCTCTTCTGCCACGAGGCTGATGGAGATGTCGCTGAGGTGTGAAGTCTGGCTGGCGTCACAGGTGAGGTTGGTGGGTTGGTGGTGTTGGAGCAACAGCTCAGCTTCCTGAGGTTCCCACCTCGCAGCCACCGCACCCAATGGCCTGCCGGCGACGTAGCCAGTGGGGACGCCAGAGGCCTCTGGCCACTGGCGAGGCCGCTGAACGGACCCGTGATGATGCGCCTCGTTCCCGCTGCAGCGACCTCTAGGTTGGCGGATTGGCGGTTGGCGGGTTGGCCCCCAACACTTGTGTCCACGGTCCATCTCCGAGGGACGGGACGCTGTGAGAGCTTCGCCTGCCCGACGTCGCTGGCGCGAAAACAACACCACAACACGTCGAGATATACGCCGTCGGCCTGCGACGCCAGCAGCAGAGGCGCCGAGATCGATTGACCTCGCCTTCGCGAACCATGTGAGACTCGTTCGCACCCCGAAACTCTGGCCAGAGACGACGACTCCAGAGGAGCGAATGTGGCAGATGTCCCGGTACTCGCCCTGAGCCCGGGACTCCTTTGGTCGCCATGGCTCCAGCTGCGCGTTTGTCTCCCTGCGGCGATTGGAGTAGACCTTGATGTCGCTGATGACCGACTCTATCCTCACAGCTACCGCGACCCCGACGAACGGCGAGCCCAACGGCCAGCCGACCGACACCAACAACGACGCGCCGCCTGTATCGTCTTCCACGCCCGACCCGACGCCGCCTGCTCCTAGCGGCAGCTCTCTCCGAGGTCCGTCATGGTGCTTCTGCGCAACATAGCCGAGCGGGAGCTGACGTTGGATTCTAGATGCCGAAGAACGCGGCGGCTTCCACAGGGATGGCCGCGTCAGGAACCCAGTCCCCAGCAAGCTCCAGGGCATGACCGACAACACCCGCGGCAAGTTTTCTGTAATGCACATCGACGTGGCCGGAACCAAGTCTTCGGAGCGAAACGCCGCCGCAAAACGCACGAGCGAGGGCACCGAGGCACAAGCCAGACGCGCCAACCAGGCTGGCTGGCAACCCGTCAGGCGAAGCAAGTCGGCGTGGCATGCCGACCAGACGCACCAGCCGCGTCTCCAGACGACCAGGGCAGCGCCAAATGCTGCTACTGCGGGATACTCGTGGCCAAACTCGGCCGCGCCGCTGCAGCCAAGGGGTCCATCACCGCAAGAGACCAAGGCTGAACAGGCTCGCCTTCTCACCCTTCTGCGCACCCTACATCCCATCTTGGTGGTAGACCAGCTGTGCAAGGCGCTGGCATACTTCGGCGGCGTCCCTRATGCGCCGCCGCCGCCAGACGGCCAGTTCCCCAGCAGCGCGGCGACAAACGGCTCTGGCCTGCTGTTGGTGGCATGGCTCTCCGAGATCTACCCTCCTGTGGACAACCCTAGGGCCATGGGGCCCCCCTTGCGTCTCCCGCCGCTGTCGTCCGTGGCAGGCCGCTCTTGGGGCGTCCCCGAGCCGCCGTCTGACACCAGCCCCTGCACGCCCGGCAGAAGAGCCCGAGGACGACCCAAGGGAAGCAAGAGCTCAAAGGTGCGCAAGGACAAGCGCACCAAGAAACCTCGCCCCTCGTCTTCCACTGCTGCTCCGCCTGGACCATCAGACGCAAATCAGCCAATCCGAGTAGACGAGCACGACCCTGGCAATGCTTCGTCTGGCACCGCTGCAAACGACCCTGGCCGCCAACCCTCGCCAGCCCTGGCGACAACACCGCACGGGGCAGCACCAGGAAGCAGCCTCAACCCAGACTCGAGCACCACAGGCACCCCTGGCGCAAGGAAAAGAGGCCGTCCGAAGGGATCCAAGAACCGCCCCAAGAATGACCCCGGCTTTCCTCATGGAACCTCCGCTCCCAGTGGCGCGGGACCGGCCGCCCCAGCCCAGGCCGCGACCAACCCTTTGCCTCACGCTCCAATTGCTGGCCAGCACACGCCTGCCATACCAGAGGCAATGCCGAATGGCCCATCTGGTATGCAGGGTTCTGCAAGCACCGTTGCGGGGAATGAGGCAGCGTCGCCGGCGGCTACAGCAGATGCCCAACCTCCCCTGGGCACTGGCCGGACTCCGACTCTGCCTGAAAGCCACTTGCAGCGGCAACAGCTTCCATCTGCACAACGCGGCCGTCCCCCCAAAACCTCTGGTACCAAGGCTCCGCCTCGAAAGAGGAGCGCGGAGCAACCGGTCCAGAAGGACAGCCAAGCACCTGCGGATGCCCAAGCTGACGCACCGGCTCAGAATGCGGCCTCAAGCCCACAAGGCCCGAGCGCGAAGCGGCGACGCATCGCCAAGGAGACGGACAAACGACCCGGAGCTGGCGTGGCACAGACCTTGCCAACTGATACAACAGCATCGCCAACCCTGAACCAGCAAAGCCTCGGTAGCGCTTCGCCGCCGTTGTCGGCGTCCAAGAGCCTTGATTCTCAGAGCTCTACCGGCAACAAGCCGCCCAATGCAAGAACGGGGCCAGGCCAGAGCTTGCAACAGAACCAACAGCCTCATCAGCCACAACCGCAGCGACTCTATGCTACAAACTCGCAGCAACAGTCACCGAACATGGGTGGGACAGATCAACAACGCCAGCACCATCCCGCACAGGCGGCCGGCCCGCCGAAGCTGAGGAGCCAGATTGCGGGCGCCTATGGTGGACAACAGCAAGCCAATATCTCGCCTCAGATGCTTTACGCTCAGCAGAAGCAGCASCAGCAGCAGATGGCTGGTCAGATGGGCCCGGGTGGTCGTCCAGGGGCAACCTTTGGCCGCGACGTGACTGGCTGCCATCCCCAATACGCGCATCACATGGGCAGGCAAAGCTCTGGAGGAAGGGGCACCGCCGGAATGCCTCAGCCGAGGAACGTTGCCACTACTAGGGGACAACAACAAGTACACGGGGGAGCTCGGCAGGCCCATGGGTACACCGGTGCGACGCAGTCAAACAACGTGAGCTCGCTCCACGGCTACGGAGAGCAGAGCTATCTGAACATGGACTACGGCCTCACCGAACGAGACGTCCAGGACGCGGCTGCGGTCACCGCGTTCGGCAGCCCGACACAGCTGACCGGAAACCACATGTACCAAGGCGTTGGGCCGCGGTGACGTTCCAAACCTGCAAGGGCCTTTATGGAGACCTTGAAAAGCTTCGCACGCATTGTCATGTTTGCTCATCCATCTATATACATCCTCTGCATTTTGCTTGGCATTTTAGCGTTGGAAAGGCGTACGTACTTGGTCATGATGGTTGGCGAAGAGAGATCACAAGTTCTTAATACTCGAACCTCCATCGAGGATCCTCATCACCTTTCCAGTCCACTGCCTCTCCAACATCCTTGACCTCTTCCACAACCGCGGCCCTTGCCTGGTTTTGTCTCCTCAATCTCCATGCGAGAAGCGTAACCACGACCGTGTTGGCAACAAGATACGCTAGCGCCACCGAGTGCCCGACAACGTACTTCGGCCCATCATTGGCACGATACAGCTGTGTCCCCAGCACTGCTCCCAAATTGCCGATGCTAATCTGCATAGCATTCGCGACGGATCGCTTCGTCTGGCCCGAGACGTTGATTGCCGGCCACGAGAGGACGAGGGCAGTTGCCGGGTAGATGCCCACGGCGGCGAAGAGGGTACCCAAATACGATACTCCGGGCCGAGCAGTGGGATCGGTGTTTGCGAGGAGAATGATGTATCCGATCACAGCGGTAGCTGCAGACCCGGCGATGAAGACTGCTCGCTTCCCGAGCCTCTCCGAGGTGATAGCGACCACGAGTGTACTGACGAATGCCACGGCGTAGGGAGGGATGGTCAGTAGTTGGGCAACGGCTGCTGTATACCCAAGATTCTTGATGATGGTTGGCTGATGTGTAGGTAATTAGTTGCAATTGCTCAACSATCTACCAAGGTTGGACCCAAGAGAAAGTGAAGCCCTGGATGTACCAGTGTCCCTGTTGCCGTGCGAGCCCGAAGCTGGCTWCTGTCAGTTGCAGTGAGCTCCGGCAATCGAAGTGCGCTCTAGCAATCGAGGCAATATCGAGTGCTGTATAGCCCTGGTCTCGGTACATCCAGAGGTTTACTTTCTTTGGGCTGCGCCTCTGTATCTTGCGCTTCAATTTAGGGGCCTACCAAGAAGAGAGACAGAGTGTATAGCGGCAAGCTCATCGTGTGAAAGCCCAAGCCATACAGCCAGCAGTTTGGATCGCGAAACGCCTGCAGAACCGCAGCCCAGCTGAATTGTTCGTGGTTGGCGTCGCTATCCGCCGCGAGCCTGGCCTGGACGAACTCTCGTTCCACTTTTGTGAGAAACTCGGAGGTACCGGGGTAGTTCTCGATGAACCAATATGCTGCAACGGCCACGATAACGGTGGCAATACCTTCCTGCAACATCGTTGTTAGCGTGTTTTCAGGCTCAATGAGTCTGCAGAAAGCTCACGACTTACGAGAATGAAGATCCATCGCCATCCGTTATGCCACACAACGCCTCCCATCTTTCCGATTCCCTACGAAGCCTCTCGTCAGATGCTCCAACACGCCATGGGACTTGCTTTGCGTACATACATATGCAAGGATGCCACCGAATGCGCCCGCGAGCGACGCAGCACTGAAGAACAATGAGATCCGGTACTGTCGCTCCCGTCGCTTATACCACATGGAGAAGTAAAACACGACGCCGGGGAAGAGGCCGCTTTCCGTGACGCCCAGGAAGAACCGCGCCACTAGGAAGCCAGGGAGAGTTTGAACAACACCAAAGAGTGTGGCGACGATGCCCCAGGCAATTGAGAGCGTAGGAAGCCATAGCCGGGGGGTTGTCCGTTTGAGAATGATGTTGCAGGGGATCTAAGTAAGGCGTGAACTGTCAGATTCCAACAGAGGATTCTTGGGAGGTGAGTGTATCAACCTCAAAGAGAACGTAACCGACAAAGTATAGACTCAATCCGGTTAGGTATTGATTCCCAGCTACGTCGAAGTTAGAGCACTTCTCATAAGTCGATTGGTCCACCGAGGGCTCATACTCATGCCAAGGTCATCTACCATCCCCTCGATCCGGGCATTACCAACTACAAGTTACACTGTTAGTTGAGCTGAGTAACGACCTCTCGCCTTGCGAGGCAGGCTCACCGTTGCTGCGGTCCAGGAACGAGAGGAGATACAAAATTCCGACTGCTGGTAGAAGCTTGGCGTCGATTTTTCGCAGTAGTGATTTCTCATTGACCTCGGATGACGGTTCAAGCATGCCCGTGCCGTCACTGAGGTCTGGTGGCGGTTCTGATTCTGTCTTGAGGTCCGCCATTGTGTATCTCGAACTCGGGAAGCTACCTCGGCGACCGCGCGTTCAATACTTTGGATACAGGTTAGATTCAGGATTGGCTGACATTAGGGTTGAAACAGTCTGGAATTACATGTCGGTACTTGGTATCGGTTTATAAGCCGAGCCGACCAAAGGTACACTACAGTGCTCCTGCTTCGCAATAATCCTGCTCACATCGCGCAATGGCATCCCTGGTCGTCGACAGGCGGAACGCATGAACTTGACGCGCAAGCCGTGTCAAGTGATATGTCGCCATGTGATGCAGAATGCTCGTGCTTGCCCAACTGCCCAATCGCGGCGTCATTACGGACTAGTGGGGACGAACAATATGACGATCAGATCAACCTACGGAGTGCGAAGTGCTCGTACTACGGACTACATGAAGCTACTTCGTATGCAGGTCGTGGCACGACCTAACGGTGCCATATTTATCCGGGCCCCCATGGTATCCAGACGGTTAATCTCTTTTAGTATGCAAAGGCCCCGACTTTACACCATGCAAGGGTTGCAAGGTGCTGCAAGGTACTTGGTAGCAAGCTGGAAGTCAGTATATTGAATTCCATTCCTAGAGGTAGAAGTGGCCGCTCTTACTTATATCTAGCTTTCATGGGACCTTGACGTAGTTGAGAAAGAGTAAGGAACGGCGAGAATAAGGAGAATATGCGAAACATGACGGAGGGGAATAGTTTCCGAAGGCCCCTACCAGGTCTCGCACCTCGGAGGACGACAGAGACTTGCCATGGAAGAACTTGGATCGAAAAGAAGTAAAACAAGGAGAAGCCTTTATCCAGAGATAGGTATTGGGCACGAAACGCCACTACAGTCGGGATGACCCCCCCTTGTCGTGATAGACAGTCTGGACGTTGCAGTACGCCTTTAGCCCGTCCAACCCCAGCTCGCTGCCAATCCCGCTTTGCTTGTGGCCGCCGAATGTTGCGTTGGGGTGGAGCTCTAGATGGCAGTTGATCCAGACATTGCCTGCTTGCAGCCGCTTCGCCATTCGACTCGCCTGGTCTGCATCGTTTGACCAGACCGAAGCGCCGAGCCCAACACTTGAGTTATTCGCTCGCCGTATCACCTCTTCTTCGGTATCCCACTTCATCACGGGGAACACAGGCCCTGCGCGGAAGTTAGCTGCCGAGGTGGCTAAAGACCGAGGACGTTTGTCCATACCAAATGGCTCCTCCGTGACGATCTCGGAATCATCTGGCGGATTGTTGACGACCACTGGGTTCATGAAGTAGCCCTTTCTCTCTGGAAAGGCGCGCTCCAAATCCCCAGCTGACACCGTCAGGTCGTCCGACTTGATCTTCGCGACCATGTTTTTGAGTTTCTGATACTGCATCGCGTTCTGCACAGGCCCAAGGAGAGAAGCCGCATCCATTCCGTCTCCTACCACCAGGGTCTTGACATGCTGCACGACGGCTGCGACGAAGTCTTTGTAGATGGACGAGTGGACGTACAGCCGCCTGATGGCGACGCAAACCTGTAAGGAGCCAACCGTAAGTAGTGCTTGATGCCGACAGTGCAGCGCAACTTACCTGTCCACTGTTGTAAAGGGCCAGATGCGCAACCTTGGGAAGTGTAAGCGGGCATGCATTCATGGCTCGGACGACAAGGACACACCTTGGGCGCAACCGTTGCGATATCCACATCGGGGCAAATAATTGCCGGATCGTTTCCGCCCCTAACTCGTCAGTTTTCCGAGTTGCAAGTCGGCAGCCAACAGGGACTAACAATTCAAGGGTCACCCGTTTGAGGGTCTGCGCGCAGCTCTGCATCACTTTGATGCCCGTCGCCGTCGAGCCGGTGAAAGACACCTTGTCCACGCCAGGATCCGCGGTGAGCCACGGTCCCAGGCTGTCGTCGCCGCTCAACCCCTGGACAACGCCGGGGGGGAAGAAGTGCTGAGCGAGCTCTACCAGCTTGAGGCCGGAATAGGGAGTGAATGGCCTTGGTGGACGTCAGTGAGCGCAAATCCGAGTCCACGGAGGCATGCTTACGAAGGCTTTATGATGATTGGATTGCCCGCCACGACAGCCGGGCCCAGCTTCAACGCAGCTGACCACCGTGTGAGCCGTCGGACGTACACATAGAGGATTCTACCACGAACCTAGGGAAAGGGGGACTGTGAATGTCAGCCGAGCACAGCAACAAGAACGGTTGGGTATCGTCAACTCACAGTTCCAGGGAACGATTCCGACGCACACTCCTGCGCATCTTTAGCCCCGAGACCAGACCACACAGACTCCATGGATGTTCTGCTCACCGACCGGGAGGTATCGTGTCACTACGCGTCGCCGCTCCGTGTCTTCGATGACCTGTTCGGGGAACGGAAAGTTCGCCATGCCCTTCAACATGCGGACACCTTGAGCCACCTCAACTCTGGCGTCGGGGAGCTGGACGCCTGTCAGTAGAAGACAACACCGCCTTCCGGCCCCGTGTCTGGCAGCTTCCTACAGGTTTGCCTTGCTCCAACGTCAGCATCTTGGCGAACTCGGCAGCGTGGCTCGCCAACGCGTCGGCAAACCGGACGACTGTCTGTTGACGGTCGTTCAGCGGCGTGTCGGCCCATGCCGGCGCGGCACGCCTGGCCGCAGCGACGGCATCGTGGACTGCCTCGCGAGTGCTGACCGGCACAGGCGGGAGCGGCTCCAGCGTGGCTGGATTGATGCCATGGCGGGTGCTTGTTGTGGAAACAAGCTTGCCGTCGACGACGTTCGCAAAGGTGTCAAAGGTAACCAGGCTCATGTTGCGGTATGTATGCAGTGTTGAGAGAAACCGGGAAGCGGGCGGCACCTGGGATTATTAATATGCAGCTCTGCGAATCCGCCCGGTTAGTTGGATTCTGCAATAACCGTCCCCTCGAGTCAGTCTCATGCTCATATGCGACGACGCGTGGCATAATGCAACCTCAGCCAGGGCCTCATATCCCCCCCGGCCCGATTAATGCATTGCCTTCTCCTTTGGGCACCTCCGCGTCTGTGAGTCGGGAGTTCGGACAAGTCACAACAAGCTACGGAGTACAGCAACACTGACTCGAATCAATTGAGTCAGCAGGCGAATACCTGAGCGGGTGCGCCTTCGCCTGCCGACTCTGACAACCGATCATTCTGTAAAGACTGCGTTGTGAGCTTTGACCCGATGGCACAGGCGGAGTCTCAGGTTTCTCAACGCCACAAAGTAATACCGACAAGACACCAAAATGATTCCAATCCCCCCATAGTCATCGTGCGCCTTCATTGGCCGGAATTCTCAGCTCAAATCGAAACCAAGCAAGACATGATTCCGGGTGTCAGGAGCAACACGAGCGGGTCAATATAAGGTTCAACGCTCTCAGGGTCTACAATGCAGCCGAGTCAACTAGGTTCGTTACAATGTGAACAAAACTCTCCACTCGAGTTCTCATCTCAGGTCGACAACGGCTCTTCCATGTACTAGACCGCTTTCCAACTCCTCAAATACCTGGATATCGTCGGCACGGCACCTCACGAAGCACCAGACAGCACCGTCGGCAAACTCGCCTTTGTCAACTCGTCCATCTTGCGAATCTGGTAGCGGACCTTGACGTGGCCTTGCGCAGCAATCTCGAGACACTCTCGCGCATCAAGCTGGTTGCCTGTTTTCGTGGCTGCAGCCGGTCAGCCTGTGTGTGCTGCCGAGCAGCATCACTCGGTGAGCGTCTTCGTACCAATTATTCTCAGTTCGTCCGTGACCATGGCCGTGATGTTTGGGACCAAGCATCCCTCATGATCGGGAATCCCGAGGCACAACAAGGTTCCCCTGAAGCCCAGCCACGACATGGCTTGGGCATAGGCTTTGCCGCTCGACGCGCACATGAGTGCGATCCGAGCACCCCCGTTCGTGAGCTGCTTGACCTTGGCCGCAAGGGCGGAATCGGATTCAAACTTGGTAAAGTCGAGGAACTCGTCGGCGCCCACGCTGCAGCAGAGTTCCTTCTTCGAGCCCACGTCCAGCGCAATCACCCTGCCGCCCATGGCCCTAGCATACTGGATTCCGAGATGGCCCAAGCCGCCGCCTGCACCGCATACCGCCACCCAGTGCCCGGGACAGAGTCCAGCTCTCTTCAAAGCCGTGTAGACGGTCAAGCCTCCACACATGAGAGGTGCGGCTGCAGACAGCTCCAGGCCGTCCGGTACGGGAGTCAGGTATCGAGCGGGCGCAAGGCAATATTGCTGGAATGTCCCGGGCGTAAAGTACCCAGAAACCTTTCCGTTCCTGCAAGAAGATTCACCTCCTTCGATGCACTTGTCTATAAATCTTGTTAGCCCACATTGCTGCATAGGACGGGGCCTGGGAGAGTACCGCAAGTGAGACAAGCATCAGCGGCGTACTTGATGCCTACCCGAGACCCAATCGGGGGCCATGTAACATCCGGACCGTGAGAAACGACAATACCAACACCTTGCTGGGTCAGCAGAGTGAAGTGCGAATAAATGAGGTTTATACCTTCATGGCCTCCGATCTGGCCTGCTTGTCCCACGTCGTATTAACCTCTCGTCTTTACGCGAGCGCCCCCTGGGTTCTACATACCTAGAGGCGTTGGAGCTGGAAGAATTGGGAACAGGTTCATGCAGAACCCAATGTCAGTATGGCAGACTCCGGAATAGTATCTAAAGAGATTGATGAGCGCAATCCTAATGTATAAAGAAACGGCTGGTCTTGCAGTTTCACAAGCGTTTCTCCCCTTGCAGGCTCTGGCACTGGAAGCTGGACAATGTCCGTCTTTAGCGACTTCCCAGGTTCCGAGTAAACAATTGCTCGGTTGACTTGAGGCGCGGGCTTATCCATCGTGAGAGAGTCACAAATGTGTTGCGTGGTCTTGACAAGGGCTCAGAGTAAATGCATTCAGCGTGAGCTAGAAGGGTATTTGTGGTATGGCTGGGATGGCTCTCGTGTTAAGCACGACTGCCCGCGTCCTACTCTCGTGAGTTCCAAATCGGCACGTCATCCTCTAGGATGCCCAGTCACGCCGGCATCCAGAGTCGTGCGGAGCTTCCCCTCTTCATAGCGCGACGTATTATTATGCTGAGCCTTCCCTTGGATTCCGACGGGCAGAGCGTCTGCCTCTTCCTGTCTCCCGCGTTGGCGCAACGCTAGAACCCAAGAGCTGTCCATGCCGACGTCAGCAACGTCTGACTCGTCGACTCTACGGCGACTAGGCCGTTGGCGCAGATCACACGGCATTGCGTGCCGAGTCAGGTATCTGGCGCCAGAGGATGGCTTCCGAGCGCTTGAGACTGCACAGTGTAGCGACATATATGGTTGAGCCTTCACGAAGCTATGGACCCGAGGCCGGATGGAGCAGCCAAACACATGACAAATTAAGCGTCCGATGACCTCTACAGACACTGTCGGTATGTACCAGGCGGCTTTTCTAACGGGAATCGCTCTACACGTCGCCGTCTTTCGGATTGGAGAATGGGACTTGTACACGCCGCATCTCCTGGCCGGAGCGGCTGTTCTCGACGCGGCAGCTTTGTTGGCATTGATGTCATCGGGTGCTTCCGGCGAAGCCAAAACTGTGTGGGAAGCACTCAAGATTGCCTCGTCGCTCCTCTCAGTGTGTGTTGGAGGCATTTTCAGCAGCGTCCTTGTGTACCGCGCGGCCTTTCATCGCCTGAATCGGTTTCCGGGGCCGTTCCTAGCCCGGCTGTCGAACCTCTACGTAACATTACTCTCGGTGAAGAAGTTTCACCTCTACGAGGAGATTCAGGCGCTGCACCACGAGTATGGAGACATTGTTAGAGTGGGTAAGTCGACGGCATGTTGATGCCAACCCCTGCGTCTGCGCCGAGGACTCGGCAAGGGAGAGCATATGGCTGACATCGCTGCAGGTCCATCTGAGCTCTCAATCGCCGACCCGAAGGTGGTTGACCTCATCCACTCGAATCAGTCGCCATGCTACAAAGGGCCATGGTACAATATTCTTCACCCAATCCGGTCCTTGCACACGGTCAGAGACCAAAAAGAGCATGCCCGACGACGAAAGACGTGGGACAAGGGACTGGGCTCCAAAGGTTCGTACGAGCAAGCTTCTCAAGCCAGGCGGCGTTCAAATTAACGAGACAAGCGCTCCGAGACTATGAGCCGCGTGTCGCCGAGTACACTGCGCAGCTCCTCCAAAAGCTCGATGAATCACAAGGGGAGCCGCTCAACATGTCGACCTGGTTTAACTTTTACAGCTTCGACGTCATGGGCGACCTGGCATTCGGGAAAGGCTTCAACATGCTCAAGGATGGACTAGTGCATTACTACATGGAGTCGGTACACGCCAGCATGCTGGCCGTCGGCGCATTCAGCCATCTTGTTTGGATCTTTCCGCTGCTAAAGGCGATTCCGCTGGTGAACAGTGAACACTTGCGGTTTCAGAAGTGGCTGGCCGACCAAGTCCGCCAGAGGAGAGAGGTGAGTTGGCGGCGGGCCGATGGACATGCATGTTCGTGTTAGTTGTGTGGCCACCTAACCTTGGCGTAGAGAAAGACGGACGCAACGGATCTGTTTTCCTGGATTCTGGCAGATTACGACGCTATCGGCAAGCCGACGCCGCAGGACACTGTGAACCTGCACGGAGATGCCCATCTCATTGTGGTTGCCGGGAGGTAGGTCACGTCTGTCTGGACGCGACGCGTGGATGCTGACCATGCATGTTCACCACCCAGCGATACCACGGCGGCATCACTCACCTGTCTCTTTTTCGAACTTGCGCTCCACCCTCGCGTTGTCGACACGCTCCGAGCCGAAATGGATGCGTATTTTGCCGAAAACCAGCGGCCGGCAGCTCAGTCGTTGTCGAAGCTCGAGTATCTCCAGGCATGCATCAACGAGTCCCTTCGTCTCCATCAACCGGTACCGTCCGGGCTGCAGAGGATGACGCCGCTCGAAGGACTGCAGCTGGGAGATACATTCGTCCCCGGAAGCACCATCGTTCAGGTCCCGACCTATACACTGTATCGTGGTGCGTTGCGTCGAACGGGGGCGTAGTGGGACGGACGTCGCAGCTAACATGACGCTCCAGATGAGCGTGTCTTTCTTCAGGCCAACGAGTTCATTCCCGAAAGATGGGCGTCGCGGCCGGAACTGGTCAGGGACGCGTCCGTGTTTGCCCCCTTCTCTGCCGGTATGTCCTGTGCAACGCACCAACATGTGGCCCTTGCGGCACCACTGGCTGAACAGGCCGTCGTCTCCAGGTCGCTACTCTTGCGCCGGGAAGCAGCTGGGCTTGATGGAGCTTCGCTACGTGACGAGCCAGATCATCCACCGATACGATGTTCGGATGGCGCCGAAGCAGAGCGCCGACTCGTTCCTGGGTGGACTTAGAGATGCCTTCACGCTGTCATCGCAGACCCTGGACCTGAGTTTCCAGTGCGTGCGCGAGGCGCCAGCAGGTGAACCGGCCACCTGAATATGGGGGGGGGGGGNGGGGGGGGGGGGGGGCAAATAGCGTCGAACCGCTGCTTCGTTTTTGTCGAGCGATGGATGAGAAAGCCTCTTAGCGTAGGCTTGCGAGCACAGCAATTGCCAATACAACTTCATGACTGGCTCTCGGTTCTCGGTCTCCGTAAATTCATCCTTGGTTGATGCACGTGGACCCGCCCCCGCATTAATCCGGCATCCGGGTGACGATGCGACTCCGCAACTAAACCAGGCCAGGAGAAGCGCACAGTGGCGTACGAGCATCGTCCACGTTTCTGGCGTCCTCCACGCCACTCAGCTGCGGCGGATGTGCCACGACGGAGCACGAGGAGGGCATGCTGCATGCTTTCTCCTGCGCCGTTGGCATCTCCCATCTGCCTGCTTCATCTGACTCTGCAGTGGCGAATAACGGACCGGCAGTCCTGCACGCACGCACGCACGCACGCTCGCACGCTCGTGACCGCAGCGTGGTTGAGCCCTCACTCATGCAGTCCCCCAAGGCGCCTGCACGTCCAGCACAGACAACATGGAGGCCACGGACACGCAGCCCGAGGCCGTCAAGGCTGCGGCGCGGAGGTTGAAGAAGCGCGAGCTCGATCGCAGGGCCCAGCGCGTGGCCCGGGAGCGCACCAAGAACCGCATTGCCCACCTCGAATCCCTGGTCGAGCATTTCAAAGCCAACAACCCCGATTCCGAGCTCTCTCGGTTGACCTTGAGCCTGTCGCAGGTCACCGAACAGAGGGACTCGCTCTTGGGAGTCTTGAGGTCTGTCGAGCAGACCGTCCAGCGTCACCTTCAGGCCGCGGGGGCATCCGTGACCAGGCAACCTTTGGCGGGCCTGGCAGAGCCCACATCGTTAAAACCAGCAAGCGCCGTCGCCATCAAGTCGGCAAGAGCCCCGTCTGAAGCGGCACATGCGTGTGCGGCCCCCAGTTTCCAGCCGTCCCCTCCTGGACCCTGGGACGACGGCCTGGCAGACTTCGCCCCTGAGCCAGGCCTCCAGCTCGGCTTGGTGGACCAGTCCACAGACGCATCGCCATTCAGCCTCCCGTGTGCACGCGACTGCCCGAGGACGCTGCCCGGCAGTGATGAAGAACCAGAAGACGTCATTGTCCCCAGTCCACAGTGGCCATGTGACTGCATGACAATCGGACAGGATAGCAATACCTGGAGGGCTGCAAACAAGGCTTTGGGCAAAAGTACAAGGCTGTCTGCAACGCAACTCGCCGCCGAGGACTTTACGAGTCAGGACACGCCAGTTCGAGTAGTCTTGGACGGTTGGGACAGCGTCGAGACGGCCGGAAAGACGAGTGCGTCGTGGAGGAAGCTACGGGCCATCGACGAGATGTGTTTCTCCACCTGTGGAAAGACGGAGCGCTTGGCCATCTTGTGGACAATGCACTTGCTGATGACATATCATGGTGATGCGAGCCGCGAGAGGCGTGCCTTGGTGCCTCGGTGGCTATGGACGAGGTTAGCATCATGCTTCCATGTCGGATGCGCCAGCCGTCGTCGAATCTTGCTGACAGAGTCTCAGGCCGTCCCAAGCAATACCTCACTCTTATGCCATTGACTTTTTCGTGTGGTATCTCCTCTTGCCCCTGTTGCCCACGGAGCGAGCCCACGACTGACCAAGACGTGTCCAGGCCCGGGGTGCGTGAGCGCTTCATATTCTCGCAGCATCAGTACTGCACCAATCTGTTCTGGAAGCTCTTCAGCGCTGGCCTGCGGATCCTGTGGCCGCTCGACTTCGACGACTGCTATGCGCACGACCCGGAGACGGGCAGGTTCGTGCTGTCGGAGCTCTTTGAACGCCGGATACGGGACATCAACGCTTGGAGGATGACGCCGGACCTTTTCGTCCACTTTCCCGAGCTATGCGGCGATATTCCCGTCTGCCAGAGCATTCCTGCGAGCATTTGTCCGGCCGACAAGGGACTGGCGCTGCAGTGGCATCGGCTCGGGCCAGGAAACGAAGCTCGGGACGACGACGGCACTGGGCCAGCCATGAGAAGCCACGGGACTACGACCTTGCTCCCCAATGGGCTGTTGGACGAGACATTCAGCGGCTCCAATGGTGGCTTGGACCCGACCATGTTTTGCCAGGCTCCGGGCGACTGGGAGGACGCGACGCTGGAGGGCTCCTCGACGTGGCCGTCTGCGTGACGGCGAGTGGCATCCGTTGATTGGACTGTTTGTGTACGGAGCATGTATAGTAGCAACGGGGTGTCCACGACGGCGAGAATGTACGACCATGGACGCATGCATGTCCATCGTAGACGTAGAGCGCGCGGAACGTCTTTTCTTTTGCCGAGCCTCGGTACGCACGCCGCGGCGCGGGGTTGCTGGACGTCATGGGATCGCGGCTCGGGCAGCGAGATATAAGACCCAGTGCAGGCCCAACGGTGKGGGAGGGACTGCACTGCATTGGCTCGACGCGACATTTCTGCTGAGCCCTGGCCTGCACACAGCTTCTCCGCCGACTGCCGTCTGAATTGGCCGCCAGGATGCCTATTGCTTCGCGATGGGCCCGTCCCATCCCCGAGCTCTCCCTGCAGAGCTACCTGTTCGGGTCCCCGACGGGCCCCCTGCCGGCGGGCAAGGCCTTTGTCGACGCCGGCAATCCGTCCAGGTCCCTGACGTTTGACGAGTTCCGGCTCTATTCCAAGAAGATCGGACGCGGGCTCCAGGCGCTCGGCGTCGGGCCCGGCGACACGGTGCTCCTGTTCAGCGGCAACGAGCTCTTCGTGCCGTGCCTGTTCCTCGGGGCCATCATGGCCGGCGCCGTCTTCACGGGCGCCAGCCCGGCATTCGGGCCGCGGGAGCTCGCCTACCAGCTCGAGGACAGCCGTGCCACGGTTGTCGTCGCGGCGACGGGCGTCCTGGACGTCGCCGTCGAAGCCGCGAAGCTCACGCGCCTCCCCGAGCCCCGGATCTTCGCCTTCGACGGACGAACCGCACCGCCGCGCGGCCCTCCTGGCGCCCCAGGCGCTTCCGGCGCCTCCCATGCGGACGTCGCGCACTGGACCAGTCTCTTTGCGCCGGACCGTGACGCCGAGGCCTTCCAGTGGCAGGAGCCCGCGGACCTGCGCGGCGAGACATGCTGCCTCAACTACAGCTCCGGAACCACGGGTAGGCCCAAGGGGGTCGAGGTGACGCACTACTCTTACGTCGCCAACACGGAAACGGGAAAGGTGCGGAGCGACCTGCAGGCAGAGGCATGGGGCGAGACGTACGACGGACGCGCGCTCTGCTTCATGCCGCTGTACCACGCCGCAGCCCAGACGGCGTACATGATCGGCGCCCCGAAGCAAGGCACGACGTCGTACATCATGTCGGCGTACAGCCTCGACAGGATGCTGCAGCACATCCAAGAGTTCAGAATCACCGACTTGGTCGTGGCGCCGCCCGTGGTCGCGGCGCTCGTCGCCAGTCCCCTCAGCCGCAAGTACGACCTGAGCAGCGTGAGGAACATCATCTGCGGCACCGCGCCTCTCGCCCCGGGCCTGGCAGACAGGGCGAGCGGCCTCTTCGGGGACGAGAGGGTCAAGCTCCGCCAGGGGTGGGGGATGACGGAGCTCACCTGCACGGGCTCCATGGTCGACCCGCGCATCCCGGACGGCTCGCCGAGCTCGGTGGGAGAAGCGGCGCCCAACTCGGCCATCAAGGTCATGGACGGGTCGCAGGAAGTCACAGAGCCGCACCGGCGAGGAGAGCTGTGGTTCACGGGCCCGACGCTCATGAAGGGGTACTGGCGCAACGCCGAGGCGACGGCGCACGCCCTCGTCGAGGACAAGGACGGCGTGCGGTGGCTGAGGACGGGCGACATTGTCTACTTGGATTCCTACGGACCGGGCGCCAACATCCACGTCATCGACCGGCAGAAGGAGCTCATCAAGGTCAAGGGTTTCCAGGTTGCTCCCGCGGAGCTGGAGGCCGTCCTCATGACGCGGCCCGACGTGGCCGACGTCGGCGTCGTCGGTGTCACCATCAACGGAGCAGAGGCGCCGCGTGCGTACATTGTCAGGAGCCCGGGCTCGACGCCTACCGCCGACGAGATCTGCCGCTGGATGGAGGGCCAGGTGGCGGCGTACAAGCGCCTGCGAGGCGGCGTGGCGTTTGTCGACGAGATCCCCAGAGTGCCGGTGAGAAGTGACCCTGCCCTGGCCATGGCTACAGGGACAAGACGAGCTGACTCGAGAAAACCGACAGTCGGGCAAGATACTCCGCCGAGTCCTCCGGGAGCGGGCACAATCAGAAGCGGCAAACGGCGCAGTTCCGGCCACTGCCCGGCCAAAACTGGCCTAGATGCGGGAGGTCGACGACGCTGACACGGCCGGTGCTGACTCGAGCGTCCACGACTCGACCCCCAGACGTCTGACACGTCAACCGCGTGTCGAGTGCGGGGCCGTGGAATCCGGGGCTGCAGAATCCGGGGCTGGGGATCCGGGGCTGGAGATCTGGGGAACTGTCCCACTTACACTTGACCAATGTGACAGGCCGGCCGCACTCACACGGGCCATGGTTTGCGATGGGAGCCGAGTGCTGTGACATGTCGAGCACCCCGAGCCGTCCGTAGTCTCCTCAAGAAAGCCCACGCTGTCCATGCCATGCCCAGCTTCCCCGTCGTCTGACAAGAAGCTCCTCTGCTGCCGACAGCCCATGGACGCCGAGACTCGTCCTGCCCAGGCCATGCCGAGACGGCGCGCCTCCCGGGCCTGCCTTCGCTGCCGCGAGAGAAAGGTGCGCTGCGACGTGACGCTGCGAGGAGTCCCGTGCCTGAATTGCCAGCTGGACCACGAGGCGTGCACGGTTCTGCAGCGCAAGGCCAGGGCGCCCACCGCGTACGTCCAATGCAAGCCCGGGCTGCTCGTTGCGGCCGGACCCAGCCCGCTGACTCGGATACAGCTGCGTTAAGCCAGCGTCAAGTGCCAGGCGGCGCCTGTGCTCCCTCGGCGATGCGGCGCACGGCGGCACGCCGCATCGATCCGCTGGAGACGCGGCTGCGGTGGGTGATGGCCTCGCACGCAACAGACACCATG
>LFRF01000013.1:162525-174452 GCA_001189435.1 Tolypocladium ophioglossoides CBS 100239 | reverse complement strand
CGGACGGCTGGCCCCCGGACGGCTCGCACACGCCACGGCCAGCCCCGTTGCGCAACGACGCCGTCGACATCAACCCGCCGGCGTGCGAGGCCGGCGCTGATGCCGGCTACGGCGCCCTGCCGTTCCTCAGACACCCCGAGCTGGGTCACCTTTCGCCGCTCGACATCCAGTTCATGCAGCTGCATGGGTGCTTTGGCCCGCTGCCGCCCATGGCAATCCTCAACGAGTTCGTCCGCATGTACTTCCTCCACGTCCATCCCCTCGTGCCGCTCCTCGACGAGGGAGACTTCTGGGACTCCTACCCGGCGGCCGCCGGCGCCAAAGCCTCCTTACTCGTCTTCCAGGCCATGCTGTTTGCTGCCTGTGCTGTAAGTCGGACGAAGGCGTCTCTGGGGCCCATTCGCATCTCACAGCGCAAACCCTCTAGTTCGTCCCGGATGCGGTGGCGCAAGCGACGGGTTTCGACAGCCCTCGTTCTGCTGCGGCAGCCTTTTACAAGAGAACCAAGGTGTGTATTGCCTACGTGACCTTGCCGCCTTTGGGGCTGATGGCCACCGCCCACCCGGTACTAAGGCGTGCAGCTTCTCTACGACTTCGAGGTCGAGTCGTGTCCCCTTGCGCTCTCACAGGCCGCCCTCCTGCTCACCTTCTGGCCCGGGTCGTTTCGACCTGGGCCTGCTGCCATGCCCAATACATCGTGGCTGAGCGCGGCCATCCGGCACGCCAAGTCGCTCCACGCACATCAGACGTGGTCCGACAAGCCCGCGCGGAAAGCAGCTGTGAAAACCAGGCTGTTGCTGCGGCGCCTCTGGTGGTGTTGCCTCATCCGCGACCGTATACTCTCGCTGGGGCTGCATCGAGAGCTCCAGATCCCGGAAACGTATCCTCCGTTGATGCCGGCCGACTTCGAAACCGAGATGCATCGCTCTCGAGTCTACAACCTCGAGTCCAAGCAGGGCATGCTCGACATCTTCACCCAGACGTCGAGGCTCTGCGTCATCCTGACCGATTTACTCCAGCTGTCCGCCGCGTCCAAGTACGATTCAGACGCGGGGGCCATCGACGCCCAAGACCACGGACCGCGCCTGGCAGACTGTGCAGTCCACCTCCGCGATTGGTACACCGAGGCCCAGCAACGGTTTCCAGACCACCAAGAGGGACGAGAACTTGCCCAGCACTCGGCCATCGTACAAACAAACCTCATGTATACGTATTATTTGTAAGGATCGACGCCAGCGCTGCCGTCTCCTCACTGACTGCTCTCACTGACTGCTTCTGCTGACACGATTCGGCAGCGCCGCAAAACTCACGCTTCACCACCAGGAGATTCTCAACATCGTCCATCACTCGAGGTCGGCACGCAGCTTGACCGGCAAGAGCGAAGAGGTTCGGAGCACTGTCAGCGGAATTGTCAAGCACCTCGCAGAGCCGGTACGCCTCGGTCTGGCCCAATACCTCCCCGTCAGCGTGTACGTCCGTCCATATGCCTCCCGCCGAGCACCCATGCGTATCTAATTCTCACGCGGACAGCCTTGCGTTCGTCGCCATGCCGCTAATGATACACATCATCAACGCCAGACTCACACCTCCAGGCGTCCTTGGCCGTCGAGGAGCCGCCAACTACCATCAGTTCCGTACGCTGATATCCCTCGTCAAGCAGTGCCACTCGCGCCTCTACGGCGTAGACGCGCTCTGCCTCCTGATCCGTCGTGTCGTCGACCTTGCGCAACCACCTCTGCCGTATGAGCCAACCTCGCACATTGCGGATTGCATTGATCTGATCAGCCATGAGCCAGACGGGTACCTGCGCCTCTCTTTCAAATTAGACTCAAGTCTCAGCAACGCAACATTTCCAGAGAGCACCGAGTCCCTGTGCTTTGATCAGAAGCTCCTTGGTCATGAGGATGGCTCGTCAAGTTCATCGGCGTCTCCGGGCCAGCAACCCGACCGACACATGCAGCAGCTCCATCAAACTCCCCGGTCAACACCCCAAGAAGCACACATGGACGATTTAATCACAAATGACACAGTCTTTGGTTCGGTTGAAGCTGATATCCTGTCGCTGGGTGGACTGCTCGAGAGCGAGCATGAGCTGATCTGCGTTAATCCGTCTGCTATTGAACTCGAGCCAGGAAACATCACATGTCTATGACAAAACCGTAAGACGTGAACACGGTAGGGAGAGCAGCAGGAGATCGAGATATTTTCGTCGTCCAAGCATAGGCTAAGCATTTAGAACACCTTATTCCTTCTGTGGTGCTTGGGGGTGACACCCACCCAAGATACTCGTAATTAACATAAGAGACGTGTGAAAAGGCGATGCGCGTCGCGGTATCTATCTCTGACCCTTCTCCAAGGGCCCAGACTGCCTCCAAGAAAATGAACAATGACCATCCCGCATAACCCATTCATGTCTGCCTCCCTTCCCGGTCCAGTCCCCAACAGAAAACGCCGTGTAAATGCTCACGTTTCTTTTCGACACGCCCAAGAGATATATAAAACAAGTGTCAACATGGCGCGTCGCTTCAGCACCTTGTCACAAGACGCCAGACTTAGTCCGCATCATCGTCTGTGGCACCAGGTGGTGGCCGCACAGAGTCGGGGATATTACGTCCGTACCACCACTCGTCCTCCTCGTCGATGCCGTCCTCGCGGATCAGATCTAGCATGACCTGCTGGTTCCGCTTGATGTCCTGCGTCCTCGGCACTATCCTACGGTCGAGAATCGTGGCCTCGGCCGTTGCCAGCCAGATCTGTTGCAGGGCGGGCAGGTCGCTGAGGATGCTCTGGGCATTGTCCTTGTTGAGTTGAGACATCGGTACGTCGGCCGCTAAGCTCGTGTTGAAGACCCAGTTGGGGTCGAAGAAGCCGTCCATGTTGGTCGTGTCCATGGACCCCGACGCGCTCCTGACCTTGGAAAATCCTTCGCTAATGGATGCCCTAATTCCGGGACGGTCACCGCTCGTCGACTTCTTGCGGCCGAAACCTTTCAAGCCAAGACGTGACTTGGCCGGTGCGTCGGGTACGTGCTCCTTTGTGAGCCCGTGGTACCAGGCGTCGACGGCAGCGCGCCGGCTATTGTAGCCCTTGATCTCCCATAGCCTCTCCACTTGACGAAGTCCACCAATGAACAATATGGCCGTGTGGACGTCGTCCGACGGCCGCTCCCTCAGATAACCACGGAGCGATCGTTCCACTCGACCTACATATGTTGGCGGCCGCAACCGACGGCAGAAGGACGATATGACCAGGGGGAAGACCTCGTGGACTCTTAATAATGTTTGGTCGTCGTACATGTTCATGATTTCCATCTCGATCGGATTCAAGGTGTAGGGCTCCCTTTGTAGGCCATACCCGTTGTGTTCGGCCATGTGTTTCAGATGAAGCTTTCGATACGTCTCGAAGAAATGGAAGACGGTGAAGAGAAGAGGGATGAGGCGACGGCGCATACGCTCGTGTTGGGGTGCGAAGGCTGCCCGCTGGGCCTCTGACTGGCGCAAGAAGATTTCCTTGGTTATCCATTCGCACATGAGGTACGCCAGTTTTGCGGCAACATGTAGCCGATGCCACAAACTGCAAAGATAGTGGAAGTTGTATTCGCCGGAGTCGGCGATGGGGTAGAGGCGGAGGGCGTAGGCGGGGATGTGATTATCGAGGTGGTATCGTACAATGGGCGCTTCGTTGAGGGTGATGAGGGTGTGCCACGATTTCGAGGCGAGTCGGAGGTTAAGGACGTCGGTCAGGGGGAGCGATGATATTATCTGAACCTGCAGCTCATTTGGCAGCGCAAGGAACAGCTGGTCGAACGGGATACTGCACAGACGGTCGAGTTAGCGGGGCGAATAGAAAAGACACGGCTGGGAAAAGCACAAACCTTTTCCGTGTTGATTCTGCCGACGCCCGATGGTGCGCGAGGGCGACGGGTGCGGGCACAGGCACAACTTCAACCGCGTGGGATTTAGAGTGAAGCAGCGAGACCTTGTGCCGTATGCTAAAGAAGCGGCTCCTTTCACGCTTTTGCTCGGCCGGCCTGGCAGCATCGACCTCGGCAACCTTGGTTTCTCGTAGCGGTAGAATGAACGTCGAGGGAGAGACTGCGGCCGTGACGGTGGAGGCTTCCGGCGCCTCGGCCGGCTGTTGCTGCTGTTGGCTGGCATTGAGCTGGCTGAGTTTCTCAAAGTAGCGCTCCGAGGCGAACTCGGTGATGTGAGGAGGGTCCATGGCGGTGACGTGGCGGTGTTCAGCCATGATGGGCGAGGATCTAGAGTCGATGGATGACCGAGCGACAGGAGGGGGAGGTTGATCGCGACGAGCGGCCCGGTCGGCCAGCCCGGAGGGGGAGAAGCGTCTCTATTGATGGGCGCTGGGCGAGCAGAACAGGCTGGACATGGCGGGGAGCGGGCGACGATGAGATGGAATGGGTCGAGCTCGGTTTACAGCACGCCAGAAGCGAGGCGAGTCGGGTTGCGATGGGCGAGACGCCGAAGGGTTTTGTGGTGAGGGGCGACGGAGGTTCGCGGTCGACGGTCGTGCCGCTTCGGCTGGGAGGCGGTCGTCGATATAGCAGTCGTCGACGTGACGTGTCGTGTCGTGTCGTGTCGTGTCGTGTTGTGTTGCGTCGTGCTGCGTCGTGCTGCGTCGCCGTCGAAGAGACCGAGGCGGCGGCTGTTTCCCGTCGCTTGTCGTTGTCGTCGCCAGGTCGGGTGGTCGTGTGGGAGCAGAGGCTGGATCCGGCGGCGCTGCGTGGGCGGGCAGGCAGGCAGGCAGGCAGACGCAAGGTAGGATGGAAGCAAGTGTGGCGACGGCGCAATGCGATGCGGTGCGGTGCGGTGCGGTGCGATGCTGGCCGCTGCTCGGAGAGAGATGACTGGAGGTGCGAGACGAGACAGACAAGAGAGAGGCACGGAGCGGCCGAGAGAGGCGCGAGCGGGCGGGAATTGGGGAATGGATTTTGCGGGTGGAGGGTGCTGGGAGGTGGAGGGTCGTCGACGGGAAGGGTCAGGGTGGCAGCAAAGGGAGGAGGGCCGCGGAGACTGAGAATGGAGAATGGACGGCCAGCCTCAGCCGCGACGCTGGTTCGTCGGAACGGCCGTTTCGCCGGCGTAATAGTGGAGCGCGACCCAGAAAGTGCCCGTCCACGGTGCCCACTCCCCGAATCTCGTCCACTGTGCCAGGCCGGCCCCCAGAGGAACCTGGACCCCAGCGCCCCAGGCCCGAAGCCACTAACGATTGCGCCAGACGCCTGTGGGGAGCGTCACGTTCAGCACCCCGAGGCCGCTGATAAGCCCTCCACAGTGCGCGCCGCCGCCGCCGCCGCCGCCGCGCCGCCGCCGCCCAAGCGCACTAGGCCTCGTTTGCGGAATCTCCCAGAAGAGAAGCGCAGCCTCGGTCCCGTCAGCTCAGCCATTCCATCGTCGCTCGTCCTAGCGCTGCGCGCAATGCAGACCGGTGGCCGTGCAGTCGAGCCGTGCAGTCGAGCCGTGCAGCGCGGCGGCCTCGGTTCGCAGAGACAGATCGATCCACACGGTGATTCCGGCCCTGGAGCCGACCCCAGACAGAGATGGAGCAGCCCGGCCCAGCCCAGGCGCATCTGGACCAGCGCATCTGGACCAGGCGCATCTGGACCAGGCGCATCTGGCCCGGCTGGCTCTGGAGCATCTGCAGGGGCGGCGTTTAGATAGGAGAGGCGGGCCGCACAGTAGGGCCGCGGCATATCCGCACGATGACGGATGCTTTGCGCTGGGCCAACAGCCTCATCCATCCTTGGTCAGTTGGATTTAGCCGAAAGACACCGCCGCCGTCTGCGACGCAAATGCTCGTCTGGACGCAATCAACCTCTGATGACAACAGCGAGCCGTCACCGTCGCCTTGACTCTTCATTTGTGCCTCAATCGATGCCATCCATGACCCTGGGGCCTGCCCCTGCTGCGCGAGACACGCGCTCCCTCGGGCGAGCTACTGTCAGAGAGAGAGAGAGAGTGCTTTGCGCTGTGCGCGCTCTCTCTCTCTCTCTCTCGCGTACCAATCCGATGCCATGCCAGTGCAACGGAACGGCCCAGGTGGCTGGTGCTGTGACGGTCGTCTCGCCGGCAGCAAACAGGCTCTTTCATCGCCATCGGTTCAATGCGGGTGTTCCCGTCGGTGGCATGTAATACTTCGTGCATTCGCAAGTAGGGTATATTATCAGCCACACCGCAACACCGTGAGTGCCTGTGCTGGAGTGTGGTGTGATTGCGTTGCTTTGCCTTCGGGCAATTGATTCCATTCATTGTCCGTCCTTCGTACGAAGTACAAATCGAGGAGTGGGCGTGCATGATTGATGTCGCAGTGGGTGGGTGTGATCCGATGGCCAGGCACCTGCGTTAACTGGGCCGCACAGGCGAGCAACCTTCGCCCCAAGGCCCAAGCCGCTGGCCAGCCTGCTTGTTTCCAGGCTTCCATTCCTTCTCTGCCATCTCTCGGGGCCAGCAATGGGTCGCTCCCGGATTCTCGTCGACCCCACGATGGGTGACGCCAACACCAGCCAGCCGCGAAGATCAATGAGCACCGGGCCACGCTTGTCGGAGAGACGTACCAGCACGGAGCCGACCACCGGAAGGGGTGCGCAGAGCGAAAGCCACCCCCGGCCCTACKCCGGTGGTTTTGTCGTCGACGGCCGTCGTGTCTCGTCGATGCCGATCTGGGACACCAGCAAGCTTCGCGACCGAGCCGAGCATCACCTCTCCGTTCGAGTCTATACTGCAGGAAGCAACTGCAAAACACGACACACAGACATGTCGGCAGATTTGCAGATCCTCATCAATGACCACGGCAGAGCGAGCCAAGGTCAAAGTGCCGACGTTGCCTCAACTCTTGCCCCTGCTGCGACAACATCACCGATACATACGAAGAGTACAGTGCCCGCTGCCGACGCTATCTGTCATCATTCAAGGCGGGAAATGGGTCACCGAGTCTCCTCCCCACAACTGCCAGGTCCCCGGTGCATTGGGCGCTGCAATCTCGCCGGGCCGACAGGACTTGGACGCCATCGTCGCCCAGTTGTGCGACGTGACGCACGGATACAGGTGGCATCTCATTCTCAGCAGCCCAAGACCCTCGTCGGCAACCTTGTCCCGATCACCGAGCCTGGGACGCTCGCACGCTGGTACGAAGCACGCACTCCGCCAAGGCGCCCTCCTACTGTACGGCGTACGGGGTTCTGCACACGGCATACGAGTAATATGTGTCCAAGAGAGGATACGGAGTATTACTCGTACACGTCGCTTCGCTGGAGCCCCTCAACGGCCATGCAGCACCTATACTGCGGCATTGTGTTCGAAACTCTTGATGCTTCGAGGATGCTTCGAGGTCCCCAAGGTTCTCTCCTTGCGCTCTACTTAAATCCGCCTCTGGACCCTCGCTGGCTCGCTGTCGCGCTCTCCCTTCTCTACGGTACATTGGTTAGGTCACATGATGCCTTCCAACTCTAGATCAACGTGACATTGTGGGCAAGATACGTAACAGCCGTCCCTTCCAGGCACATACGTGCCTTTCTTGACGAGGCAGGCACCCCCGTACGAAGAGCTTAAACTACGCATTGTTGAGTCGGTGTGCCTTTGCATTGGCAGTCACGCTCCGCAAGCCTCCCGGCCTCTTGCCTCACCTTGTCTCGCCAACAGATGTTGCATGAGACGGAGTGCAACCACCTCCTTCAAACGCACCTACCTTGGCTTTTGTGGGTGCTTGATACGAAGTTCCATCACAGCTTGGGAGACATCGTACTTCGTAGCCGTCTCTACAGTTATCCAATACAACCTCTGCCTCAAGCCATGCTCCTCCAATAGTCACCGCCAGCCGTCACCACGAGCCGATGCGATGCCGTCGGCAGTCCGCCACCGCCACTGTCGCTCTCGCTGCTACAGTCACAATTGGACCGTACACTTTCGCAACCTCCTGGCTGCCCTGCACGTCACGCCAGTCCTCTGCGCCGTCGGGTCAAGCTCCTGAGCTGCGAGCCGAGGCGCATATGCCGAGATATTAGCCGTCTCTTCCGGGCGTTGCCGTCTCTTGGCCAATTCTAACGAGCCCACGCGTACACGCAAAGGGGCAGTATGGGACGCACTGGATGGACAATGGCCATATCCGAGCGTACAAAGTGCTGGCCCCAATCCTTGTGACGTCGATGCAGATATTTCCCGTGCACTGTACTCCGTACGATGGACTGGCTTGGCCGCGTTGCTGCAGACATGCACATCGTCAAGCAATGGACGACGGGGCGCGCTCTGGGCCTTCGTTGTCAGAGCGTGCGCCTTTCGATGCGCCTCGACTGATAACGGCACCAGGGTGGCTCCATTCGACACTCCCTGATGGGACTGATAAGATCATTGTACGACCGAGTACCTGTGTCTTGCGTTTTCCGGATCCCCGGGACCGTGGCGTATCTCAGTGCTAGCCGGTTCCAAGAGCACCATGGCAGGTCGCCAATCGGCCTCAAAACTGCACAGACCACGGCCCTCGCTTATACGGCCGAATGAGACGTCGTGGAATCTCGAGACTCGACTCATGACGGGCCTTATCAACAGTCGACATCCCGTCTGACACTTTGACGGGCCCGAGAACCAATATCCGGCGACATGCTCGGCGGTTCCGGGGATATCGGCAAGCGGGGCCCACCCGTGCCTCTTCGGAGGCATTGCTATCGCATCCACGACCCGCGTCGATGCCGTCCTGGACGTTGAAAGAGATGAAGCCCGCACAACGGCTGACAGCCGAGGATGACGCCGGATCCCCGTGGCCCTGGTCCACGTGACAACCTTGCCGCCGAGGGAAAGCGGCGATACCTTGACTGGTTGGGGTTGGCTTGGGTGCATGATGAGGCCACGGGCAAGGCTGTCACTGGCTGCATCTACCTTGCCGACCCTTACGACAGGCCAAATGTGCTGTGTAGTATCTGCGGGACGTTGTGCCAGATACGGTTTGTCCAAAAATAGATCCTGTGCGTGTGATGAGAAAAACTCGGGATGACCTTTGACGGGTAGCGCGAGGATGAGCGTCGTGGACAGCATCACGTCGTCCGCAGGAATACTCCAGCTGACGCTCTCCCAGCTCGGATGACCAGCTTCCATGGCGCAGTGTAACATTGACGGAACCAACAAGCTCAATATCAATAGGCCTCCTCGCAGATCTGCGTCGGATGCTGCTAGTGACTGGCCAGACAGCCTGCTGGCCCTTCGCTGGCCGGCCCCCGCATCACGGCCATCACCACATTTCAACCTGACAAACAAAGAACGCGGCCGCGTAGCCCCCAGCTCCGCACTTGGCCGCTTCCTCTCCAATCACGTCGGCGCAGCCGCATCGTGCTCGGGGCCTTTCCTTGGCCGTGCCGTCCCCTCCGTTGATCTCAGCGTATCAACCTCCCCGCGCGAGCCCATGATCCCACTACACGCTCGCTGCTGAACTGCGTTTCTCGTATCAGACGAACGCTCGACTGACTCAATCGACCGCCGAGGCCGCGACTAGACCGACAACCTGCCTGCTGGCCTCGTCGCCATGTTCGCGGCACCTCGCCCCTAACTGCGACTAGTAGGAATCACTCCGACCGGTACTCCGAGCGTGGCCGAGAGCCATGGATCCGTCGTCGGAGCCTCCTCGGCCCGCCATGACCACATCCACCGTCGACCCGCCGCCGTTCATCACGACGGCCCATCTCGCGAGGTTTGAGTTCAGCGACCATGGCACAAAGATCCTCATGGTCGAGTGGCACCCGGGGGGTACCGCCGCTGAGGCCGCCCCTCCCGGCGGCGCCGCTAACGAGGCCTACACCAGGGCGGCCGACCCCGTGGCCCCCAACCCCGAGCCGGCGTCAGCCTCGCCAACGGGCAAGGCTACCCAGCCGGCCTTGGATGCGGCCGCCTGGGAGGTCTCATGGCCCGGCAAATCTACCTTTCTGCCGGCCCGGGATACTGACGAGGATGAGGCCGGGCCTCGTCGTCGCGTGTACTTTCTGCTGCCCCCAGAGGCACCGATTCCGGCAACCGTCACCATCACCGGCCCGGGTCGCTCGAGTTGGATTGTGAAGCCGATGCCAGCCATTTTCCCGGATGGCTTCGACGCCGAGGCCGGCACTCGGGGCGTCCTCCATACGCTCTGGGCAAAGAAGCGCCTATTTGAACTCGAGCGCGAGATGAAGGCTGAGCTGAGGGCCAACGCGGAGAGCGTCGGCCTGGAGATGGCCATGGCGGAGAAGCAATGGATAATGGACAACTTCCTGCGCCCTCCACCTGCGCCGCTTCCAATGTCTCCGCGGTCCCCGGTTCCCGGACGGCTAGGAGACAAGCTCAAGGGTCTCCGGCTAGCCACGTCCCCGGCCGACTTGGTCCCCAGCCCGACAGGTGAATACATACACTTCCCGCTCGCAGGCTGGTGCCTGGGCGTTTGTTTGCTGACGCCTCGGCAGCGAATACCTTTACCGGCACGGATATTCCGTCCCACACGCTGTCGCCGCTGGGAGGCGACATTGCGGTGCCGTCCTTCTCCGCCATGTCACGCGGGAACGGACATGCATACCCGATGTCCCTCGATGCAGCCGTCAAGGGCGACTCTATACCGCCCAACACGCGCTCTCGAGATGGCGAGGATGATCTCTTTGCCCTGCCCATCAGCCCTCGCAGCCCGGATATGAAGAAAAGCCCGTTCAGCGCGTTGGCATGAAGCTCGGCGGCCGGCTCAATGGCTGTGGCTGGCACAGGTGTCGCGAGGCGGAGACACTGGTAGTGGCAAACGCCGGCCGGTGCTGTTTCTGGTACGCACAATACCCAGAAATGCGACGACGGAACAAGCAGGTCGACGGATCTTTGGCGACCGCCTTTTATACGTTTAGACAAAGGACTTTTACCTTCCTCAAGGCCACTGCTTCTTAGAGCCCATGGAGGATTATATAATGCCTCTGGGCATCCTCACTCCTTACTAATGTCTTGATGGAGGGGCTTTGGGTGTTTGTTTCCATTGTTAACATAGAATTAACTGGTAGCGAACAAGCCGTCCCAACTTGGGGCCCTGATGACGTGTTTCCCCAGCTCATTGTACATGGGTATTGCCAAGTCGATGCCTCGTAACTCGTGGTGGCTGTTGGCGATGGTGGATGCCCCCCACATTGCGGGACATGGCCGTGCCTCGCGAGTGCGTCGCCGTAATAAAGCCGTCTATACGAAGTAGGTGGCCGTCTTTTCCCTCGTCATTAGGTGGTCATGGTAATCGTTGGTCATGCTCGGGGTGTCAGTCGCTACCGCCAGCCTCCCACGCGGCCTTCGTCCCACCTCTCCTTGCGCTCCTGCCGCAGGTACAACTGCACCTTGGCCTCCCTATACCTGCGAACCCAGTCGGCGACGTCGCGCTCCGACGCGGGCGGGCCGCCGTCGCCGTCGCCCTCGAGGAAGCTCTCCTCCATGGCATGGCAGACGGCGGCCTGCTCCTGGACGCCCTGGGCGAGGCGCTGGTAGAGCGAGGCGGGGGCAAAGGGGGCGAGGGCGTGGTCCATGTCGGACTGGCGCTGGCGCCACTGGCGCTCGAGGGCGTGCGTGGAGAGCAGCTGGGCCTGGGTGGCGGAGCGCTGGCGGGCGAGGCGGTCGGCGAGGGCGACAAGCTGGCCGGCGAGCTGCGCGTTTTGGTCGAGGGCGGCGGCCAGGGCGGCGTGGGAGGCGGCGAGGGAGGGGTGCGCGGCCGAGGGCGCGTGGGTGAGGGCGGAGAGCAGGGCCGGCGAGGCGAGCAGGGCGGCGAGGTCCTGCGTGCTGTTCCCGCGACGATGAGCCATGCGGTCTTGCAGAGAGCACCACGGGGCCGGCTCACGACTTGTCCTGCAGCAGGCCCGGCAGCCAGCCCTCCCCCGGGTCCGGCCCGGCCTCCGCCGGCGGAGACGGCAGCGCCGCGGCGGCCACGTCGGCGTCGGCGGC
>LFRF01000013.1:150748-162500 GCA_001189435.1 Tolypocladium ophioglossoides CBS 100239 | reverse complement strand
TCGTGGCTGCCGGGCTTGGGGGGCGGCGCGGGCGGCGCGGAGACGTGGAAGGCGGGCGGGAAGCTCGCCATTGCGTGGGAGGGGAGAGCGAGGCGCGGGGAGGGAGAGGCGTGGAAGGATGGGTGGATGTTGGAGGAGGAAGACGAGGATGAAGCCGTGGTCATGTCCTGACGTCGGTGTTGACGGTCGAAGCGAGTGTGGGGGTGGGTCCGGTCGCAGGCCGCACGTGCGGTGACCTCACTTCGAGTGTACGCAGAAAACCTCCATCCTTCCAGCCTCGACAGTTCTCACGTCTCGTGCACCCCAGATTGTGTCAAGTTTTGGTCTCCCTGCGTGGGGTATCTCTTGCCCACCGGCGATCGCCGCCGCTCTCCATCTACTAGACAAAATACACACATGCACCGTTCCCCCCTTGTTCCCCCCTTGCCCGCTGCGTATCCCAATCCATCGTACATGCAGTTGACCTCCCGCCTCCCATCACTGCTTGATAGCCCATAGGTCGCGCGACCAGCCCATCTCCCGCATCTTCTTGCTACTAGAACCCGTCGCCCTCTTCTCGCCCGTTGCAATGGCCAGCGCCTTGCTCGCGGCGGCAAACGCCTCCACCAGCTCCGTCATCCTGCCTGCCTTGACAAAGACCTTGGCCAGCTCCGAGTTTCGCCCCGCTACGATGCCTGCCAGTTCCATGCACTCCAGCAGATTGTCGCGAGATAGGCCGGTGCCCGCGTAATGCAGGCCGCTCACAAACGCCAGCATGGTCTCCGGTAGATATGCCTGTCGCAGTTCACCGAGCTCTTCATCGCCAGCTGTCCCTTCGTTAGCAAACTTCGCTATAATAGAATTATTCAGCCACGGCGACGTACCCTCAATACCCGTCAGCAGCCAGTTGTTCAGAAGCAGCGGTGGCATCCTGTCCTTCATCACCTTGACAGCGTCGCTCACTCCGCTCCAGAACTTGCGGTCTCCGGATGGTGCCCTGCTCTCGTTAGTCCCGCCGTCTGTCGGTTGTGGCACCTCGACGTACTCTGAGGAAATCTCCATCAGGGAGCCCATCGTTTCCAGGCTGTCCAGCGCCTTGGCCAGACACTCGAGCTCGCGATAGTTCCGTGCGTCAGCCATGACCTGCTCCGGTCGTGCGCTGGTGATGCCGTGTTGTTCGAGCTGCTGAGCCCAAAATTCGACGTCATCAAGCATCGCCATATCTGGAATGTCTTGGTCGGCGGTCACGTTTTGCAGAATTGCTTCGAATTGCACCCGCTCCATGAGCTTTCGCACTGCCAGTAGGTGCGGGTTTCCTATCAAAAGACATTAGCATGTCTAGTCCTGAGCGAGTATGCTGCTGTTGCGACTTACTCAAGAAAAACTTGTACACCTGGACTCCGATGCGCAAGACTTCAGGCCAAGCGACTTGGACTTGCAACAGCCACTCCAATGACCGGATGACATGCTCATCTTTTGCCGAAATGACCGCTTCGTCGTCACCGAAGAAGTCGGCTTGGATGCCTCGTCCGTGCCGCGCCGTCGGCGGGCCATCCAGGAGAATGCTGWACGACTCCTTGGGGACAAACGTGTCATTGTTGTGGTCGAGTTCCTCAAACACGAGCTTCGCCAGCGTCTCAACAAACATCAAGACGTCGATGCCAACCCGCTTGATCAGCTTCAGCAGCGTCATGCGCTTGGTAGCGTCGTGCTCGTCGATCATGTTCCAACTCAAGACTTCGTAACGTCTGGGAGCGCGCAGAACTGAGCAGTACAGCGGAATCAACTCTTGCAGATTGGCTTGTGCCAAGTAATCCGTATATCCTGCAATGATGCTCTCCTGACAATAGCGCCAGTGTGGGTTTATAGCTTGGTCGTTCGGTTTGCATTCCAGCGCATCGAATTGACGCATCAGAGCGATGAGGACGTAGATGTGGGATACTATCCGGAGCCCATCGCGATGTTCCAGGCCGAAGAACTTTTCTCTGAGAGGCGCCGTATGGTCAGATAGTATCCGAGGGAGGAGCAGAGAACGTTCTTCGCCCTTGTTCGCGTCGTCGGTCATGACCAGCGCCTGCTTGTAAAGGTGATGATCAATATCATTTGCGATCAGGGAAGCCTGCAGCGCCTTGTTCGGCTCCAGCGCCTCTTCCATTGTCATCTTTTGAGTCTCTAGCGTCGCGACCAGCTTCTTCTCGATGCTCGCCAGATCGCCGTGGAACTGAATGGCATCAAATGATGGAAATGACTGGGTCAGGCTCGACGCTATTTCCGGAGGGCACTGTCCCAGCAGAAACGTGTCAATTCGCGTTCGGAGGAGAGCATTGTAGTTAGCAAACAAGAAGTCGTCCCAATTCTTGGCCACCTTCTCGACGCTGGCAATGTCTCCTGACAACAAGCCGTATACCGCGCGCCCATAGTCGTCCGTGCCACCTCCACGGGCTAAGCTGAAGCACATGCGACGCCACAGTGCCAGCGACGTTGGAGGAGCGTCTGCTGTAGATTCCTGTCCGTCCACGGGCAGCAGCATGCCCGACATCGAAATTGCCCTCCACATTTCGGTCCGTTCCTGGCACCAGTCGCGTATGGTCTGCAGGCTGCTGCCCCGGCGAAGGTGCTCAAAGCAGCCCAGCCAGATCGCACGCTCAAAGTACTCGTCCTGAGGCTCGAGCTTGCGACCTTGGCGGGTCACGGCGTCGGGGTCCAAGTGAGTGACGAGCGGTGCTCCATCCGCGTTGACGTGAGATGCCGCAATGTTGGGAGATTGTCGATCCAGCAGATGTGGCCACGCCGTCATGCTTTTCCTCAGCTTGATCTTGGAGCGGGTGTGAAGCCAGCCGTGGGCGATGATGTCGCCACGGTCGGCGTTTTGTTGTAGTTCACGTGCCAGCTCGTCGATATCCGGGCCAGACGCTGCATTTGTCTGCAACCACTGAAGAACAGCGCGTCGCTCCTTGATCACAGGATCGGTCTCGATAAAGCCGTGTAGCGTCTTCGCCTGCGTGGTAGGCGTTTCCACCGGTGCGAAAGGAGAGGATTTCGGCGGGCGTGATTCGGCATGTCTCAGCGGGAGGAGTCGGCGGACGAGATCCCACGTCTGGACCTCCCTCTCCAGCTGCTTTATTTCACTGAGCTCCTTGGGGTCAACTGGGGCAGGCTCTTGCTCGTCCACGTCCATGTCAATATCTTCCTGGCCATCGCGCACACGCTTCGGCTTCTTCTGCATCAGTCGTCGGATCGCGTTCTCGTGGTACTTCCGTGGAAGGTCCAGGACACGCGCTCTCTTCTCGGGCACGCTCAAGCCGGGCGCAAGACAACTGTCCAGGGCATTGGCGAACTCTTCGACCTCGGGACCAGGAGGGATGCCTTTTGGCACGGCATCCTGCTTCTTTGGCTCCATCGCCCCCGTTCGAAAGCAAAAGCTCGCAAACAAGCTTCTGGCAGGCGGTCAGAGTTGCGCGGCGAGGAGCTTCGCTGAGCGAGCTCAGCAAAGTCTTGACTTTAGCACAAGCTTGGAGGTCCTCGTCCCGCGACCAGTCAATGCAGATTCCCCGGTGATTACCCGTGCCTCGCCCCACTTTTCGTTTCTAGATTCCAGTTCACCGTCCCAGCCAAGGTGGTGCTGATGGGCGACGTGCCCACACTGGTTCTATTCTACCTTCCAGTCCGCCTCATTGCCCTATAACTATTAGTTTTACTATATATAACTATACGTACCGACCTACCTATACTGGGCGGGAACCCTCCGATGCAATCGAACGGTCACTGGTACAATGCACGCGTGGCTGCACGATGTAGGAAAACTCTACAGCCCCTTGTGGGGTCACGTGAGAGCCATTTATCTAGGTGGGGTCTTGTACACGGTACAATGCGGTGGCCTCCTTCACAGCGCGTATCCCGGTGAAAGTACGTGTTTTTACAGCCGAAGAGTGTGGCGCGCGACACGTCAGCCACAGGTTACCTAACCAGTCGCGCCACTGCATCGACGCTGCGGCTCGGAGTCGAGCATTCGCCTTGGTTTCGGTCTTGCAGCGAGTATCTGGCACGACCAGATACCCCGATCAAAGACATGAGTACCTTTGGCAGCCCCGGAAAGCTGCCGTCGACGCGGCCCACCCCGTAAGTTGCTGACAACGGCGGTGGCTGGATGCGCCGAATGAGATTTAACACCCGGTACCAGGCCGCAACGTGGAAGCTTTCCGCTGGACCACGATGGTCAGTTAATGCCCGATCCCCTGGCCCCGAGCAACGCAGTACTAACCGACTCCGAGGCGAATGCAGGCATGTCATGACCAACTATCTCGCGTGCATGAAAAAGGTCCGTGGCCTCAACGACGACGAATGCCGAGATCTTGCAAAGGCATATCTCGCATGCAGGATGGACCGGTAAGGCCGCGCGAAAAGAGCCGTTCAGGGACAGGCGCTGACAGGTGCACAAGGAATCTCATGGCCAAGGACGAGTTCAAAAACCTGGGCTTTGCTGAGCCTCCAACAAAACCCACCCAAGAGTTAGGGCCTGAGAAAGGCGTCAAGGGTGAGCTCCGATAGTGAGACGATCGGTTGTTGAATTTAGGCACAACCGGGAGACAGAATATCCCAACAAAAGTGGAGAGGGCGTTTTCCACAACAGCTGTACGAAGTACCATGTGTATCTAACCCGCGACTGTCATTGTAGCAAAACCCATGTGCTCGATTGCTAATGCCTACACAGTACGAGTACTCGAGGTGATGCATGGGGTGGCGGCCGCTGGACGTGCGCCGCGTTGCCCAGCCAACCACCGGCACGGGTCACGCTCGGCTGTGATTCGTGTACAAAACCACACGCCGCACGCACCTCTGCCCAACACCTCCAAGTTAACAAGCCCAGCTCCGTCATCGCAACCCGTTGAACCATGCCCTCGACAACGTAGTATATCATTCTCTTCCCATTTCGACCCGCTAGTGCGCCACAAGCAGCGTCATGAGGAAGTCGGCCGCCCGCAAGGCGTCGCCGCCGTCGTCTTCGTACATGTCAAACGACCAGTTCGGTACGGCACGTGAAGAGGACCCCGTTGAAGGTGCAACACTGACTCGCCTTGCCTCCGCAGCACACTATCTGTCCGACCTACGGGCGAACCGCACCGCGCGTCCCGGGGGCGCCAGACCGCAGCCGGGTCGGCTGAGTCGCGTTGCCACGAGACGTTACAGCCTCGATGCCACGTCCCAAGCCGCGAGCCTCCCTGGGCACCAGCGTACACCATCGCGAACCCCAAGCATCGCTGGCGCCAGCATCTCGTCCCGCTACTCTACCACGAGTGCCCGTGGTCGCGATTACTACCCGACGAAGCCGACTGCTCCACTGAAGCCGTCCGATGTTGTGCCTACCGCCACCTACATGGAGCGTGGGCAGCGATGGATGGAAAAGGAGGAGGCCGTCTCCCTCCGCGACGCCATGGAGGAAATGGATATTCGCAAGGCCGTGCAAGAGGCGCCCGACAATGAGACCCGGATATACACCGCTGCCCTCAACGAAGCCGCGGAACTCGTCTGGCAACACGAGCGTGGCGGCAACGTCCCACGACCACCCGACGGGCCATATCGCTATAAGCCGCATCTTAGAAAGAACAGCTACGCGCATGCCCGCACCGCTACCATCGGAACGTACAGAGACGAGGTTGCCCCGAGTGGACTTGGCAGGGACATTGGCTCGCGCTCGGTCTCTTGCAGCTCGACTGAGAGTGGCGGCTCCTCGCAGGCACCTCGCCAGTCGACAGAATCCAACCAGTCGACTGCGAGTACCAGCAGGAAACCCAAGCCATATGGGAGCATGGGCGCCGTCAATCGCCGCACAAGCCTCAAGAGGAACATCAGCGGAGAGGTCGAGCGCCCATTCTCAGGTGATCAGATTTGGGAGGAGCCAGAGGCGCCGTCTTCAAGCCACGTTGCCCCAGCCGGCCGGGCGTCACCGGATAAGCTGAGCAGCAAGCCTCAGAATCCGATGAACCGGGTCCAAGTCGGACCTACGCGAGGGGGCATGAACTCAACCAAGCCTCTGAACCGTTTCGAGATACACCACAATCCTCCGTCACAGTCTCGCAACCCTCGGTACACAACAAACTCTCCCTCGTCATCATCAACGCCCGAACCACCAGTGGAGAGGAAGAACGGCATGGAGGTCCGCAGCGATGATATCCGGGCAGCCACCAGCAGGAGACTCAAGGACCGCAGCTCCAAGCTCCCGGAGCCTACCGCCGTCAGCGACAGCCCCGGACGGCCCATTGTAAGCTTCAATGCTGACTGGAAAGCTCCGGACGAGTCCACTGATGTCAGCCCAGCCCCAAACTCGTCGTTCAACGACCGCGGTCAGACAGGATACCAATCTGTGGACATCCCTTCTATCACTGTGGCGGAGGACAATCCGCCGCAACCGCGGCAGACGTCATACGAGGGTGTGCCATCGATCTCCGTAGCTGGGCCTGACGATACGCCAAGGAGTTCAGTACCGAGTATCAACGTCCCCACCATCGCCGTGGATATGGCATCGAACAACAACAGTGTTCCTGCTATCGTGACACCCGACATCAAGCCGGCAAACAGAACGCGTCCGCTGCCGAACCCTGGAGCCCCTGGTTCTCACGTCCGCAGAGTTCAGCGACCGCGAGGTCACTGGTCGCCAGCGCCGGGGGCCACTGGACGCGCGACAGCGACATGTCACGAGTGTGGTTTTCCAATCGAAGGACGGTTCGTAGCGCTGGCGGGATCCCCTGAGAGGTTCCATCCGCAATGCTTCAGCTGCTTCACTTGCGGGACCAGCCTCGAGGCCATGGAGATCAGCCCTGAGCCAGACCATGTCCGAAGCCAGCGTCTTGATAGGATCCGGCTTCGCGAGACGGGGGAGGTGTTGGAGGAGTTGCCTGGCATGACTATGGCGGAGGACGGAGACGACCGCCTTCGCTTCTATTGCCACTTGGACTGGCACGAGTTCTTTGCGCCGCGTTGCAAGCACTGCAAGACGCCCATCCTGGGCGAGCATATCGTGGCACTCGGCCAGCACTGGCATTATGGTCACTTCTTCTGCGCCGAGTGCGGCGACCCGTTTGAGCATGGCATGACACACATCGAAAAGGACGGCTACGCGTGGTGCGTCAACTGCCAGACGAAGCGCACCGAGCGACGGGCACCCAAGTGTAAGAAATGCAAGGTGGCCGTCATCGGGCAGTACATTCAGGCACTCGGAGGCGAGTGGCACGAGCACTGCTTCCGCTGCGCCGAGTGCCAGGGGGGATTCGACGATGGGCAAATCTTCCCCAAGGAGGTGCCAGGGGGTATGGTGGTTCTCTGCACGGCGTGCCGAACACGGGACCTCAAGTCATGATTTCCGTGTATTGAATAACCTTGGAATTATATGTTGGCGTCTGGTGGGATTAAGGTTGGTAGGATGGCTATGGCGAAGTAATATTGGGAGTCACGAAAGAGGCGTTGCCACACTCACTTGTGCGATATGGTCTCGAGACACAAATGCCGTGGACGGACTCAAAAGGACCTTGGTCGTGAGATTCGTCTGTAAAAATACCAGAAAATTGATTCTGCCTCTCAGCCTCGTGAGGCTGTCTTCGGTCACGCGAGAAAAAGCGCCGCTCCTATAATCCCGTTCCTAACGCCTGTGTCCCACCTCCTCAAAACAAACCGCCACCAACCTGCTCCTGGTGCACTTCGAGGCTGTCGCCGTCGGCCATCTCGAGCTGCGGGAGCGAAGGAGTGTTAGTGGGTCTTTCATTATTGTCTCGCGCAGAGGCACGACTGGTTGCGAACAGAGTCGGGATGAATACGTACCGCGTCGGGGGTATCGGTGGGCTGGACTCGCGTGCCGTCGAAGAGGAACCGGACGGAAGTGATGCTCTTGCCTTGGCGCTCGCAAAAGGCGTTCATGAGCTTCTCCAGCTTGGTGCTGCGCTTGATCTTGAAGAAGACCTCGTTGTTGTTGTCGGTGACTTTGATGTTCAGGTGCTCGCTGTTGGCGGGAGCCTCCTGCTGCTCGGGGGACGTTCGTCCGTCGTTCTCGGCAGACATGGCGAATGGTATTTTTGGGGTCGGTTTGGTTCCGGTGGTGACGGGGAGAATGCCCGGATGGGTGCAACGGAGTGCGACGTGAGCGGGATGCGAAGCGCGAGGGCGACGAGGAAGAGGTTGCAGGTGTGAGTTGAGGCGATGGACCCGGAGCAAGGTGAAGGCGGCAAAGGTGGACGGCTTCGAGAGGTGGGGAGCGCGGCTTCTGATTGGGCAACGAGGCGGAAAACGGAAGAACGTGCTAACGAGGATGGCGCAGCAGTCAGGCAGGCGAGTGTGAGCCGCACTAACAGCGGGGTACGGCATCAGTCACTATTCTCGAGGGCGAGCCATGCCGTCGAGAAGACGTGTTCGTGGTGCCCGAGGAAGTCACCGACAGCGACAGCGACGTCACCCTGTGCTGCCATATCTCCAGAGCCACTCGTTTGGGGAGCTGGTATTTGCCAACGTGGGCGCCGAGCCCATAGTGCTCGATCTTTTGAGCTGAGGATGAGGGTTGGTGAGGCAGCACACTTACCTCTGGTTGGTGAGCTCCACGATCTTCAGGGAGGCATCGCAAAAACATAAATAGATCTCAAGCCATCGTAAAAAACCAACTCTCCACAGTGCAATTGAGCCAAGCGCAAGATACCCTGCAGGAACTCGATAAATTCTTTCAGTGTGACCAAACGGCAGATGCGGGTGAGTTCTACGAGTGGCCTCGCTAAGGCGACTGACAGATTACAGCTTGCGACCGACTGCTCGGGCAGCTCTACGCCCTGATCAAGAGCGCCGGTGGCTAGGAGTTGGCTTCTTCTCTTCAGCGAACCGATATTTCCCTCATCGGGCACTATGGTTTCGATGGTGGCCGCCCTGAGATGCGTCATCCTGCCTTGCGGTGCCTGAACAATGTCCTGGCACAAGCGCCGCCAGCGGCCAAGTTGTTCGTGGATGCGGGCCTCCCGGTGAAATCAATAGATCTGGTCAAGGTGTGTGCTACCCGGCTGAAGGAACTGCGCTCGGTGCTAATTTCGGACCGTGACAACAGAGTACTGATTCTGACGAATTCCTCGCAGCTCGACTGCTGCTTCTCTGCGCGGCTCATGCAGCTGCAGACCTTTTACCTTGCTCTGAGCATGGGGACTCGTCGGGGCAATAAACGTCAACATAGTTCGCCACGCAGTGACGCCCTCACTCGAGCCTACCCTGGCTTGTACGGTCAACCTTCAACTCCTTTCGGTGCTCGCAATCAAGCACAAAGCACAAAGCACAAAGCACAAGCTCATCGCTTCTCTGAGTCTCTGGCCCCGATGCTCGTAATCTTTGAAAGAGCGCCTATCCCATCGTCTCATCTGGAGCCTCCCATGTCCCTGCTGATCAGTTGCCTTGCCGCGCTGTTTTCCCCTGAAGAGTTCCTTATAGCGGTCGGGAAGCCCTGGCCACCCTTCAACGAGGACAAGCTAGTCAAAATCCTCGACCTCGCCATCCAGGCCTACCAGCATGAAGATCTCGAGCCCCGAATCACGCCACTTGCCTCTCTCCTATTCTACATTGCACGCGAAGCCTGGGCAGAGACTAAACAGCGTCTACGGGCGCATCTTCTACCTTTTGACCAAGACCGGACGCAGGCGCTGGGCCGAGGCGACTCGCTACCGCACAGGCTGGTGAGAATCAGCACAGGGGCGGCGACACAGGAGCTCAAACAACTCTTGGCTCGCCTATTCTCAGAGCTATCGGATGGCGATGCAAAGCGTCTGATTTACAATGTGGCTTCGGGTGTGGAGTGGGCCCTCTGAGCATGTCGGTTCCTCCCGACGATATCGGCAATAGCGAGATCATTGGAGGCCCATCCGAGATAAATCCCATCACTGGCCAGTACCGAGACATGGAATCTCAGCCGAGCCTTCCCGAGATGGCCATGGAAGAGAGGGAGCGCGAGGCAGAGAGACTGTTCGTCTTGTTTAATAGGTTTGTCCCGCTCTATTCCGCGTTCCCTCGCCCATCCCTTTACTCATCCTGACTGTTCCCCCTAGGTTGAGGGCGACCGGTGTAGCGGATGTTGAAACCCTGTACATGCCGCGGCAAGGGAGGGCCGGATCCAGGAGTTGGACAGCGACGCAGATGATGACTGAGGGGGAAAGGGGGGTGTGAGGTAGCCCATCTTCCAATACTCAACTCCGGCCACTACTCTTCGTCATGATTGGCCTTGTTGTTCCATTCCAGCACTGGAGGTTAGGCAAGGTAGCATCTCCAATGCAAGGACTTAGGTGGGTTGTTGAGGCAAGGGTCATCTCGAGAGGCACAGGATCACCAGGCTGGCCATACCCAAACACATGAAAGCCCAAAATAGATAGGTGTTGAGGCACAGCTCCGTCGACTCAGGCAACGTAGAAGCGAAACCAGTTCCGGACGCCCTGGCGTCGGGCTTTCTGCACACTTCCTACCGTGCAGACGAGACTCCAAGGCGGGCCGTGAGGTCCTGTAGCACTCCTCCAGGCCTTGCACAAAAGGAACTCATGACGGCATCCTGAGTTCCAACACTGCCTTCCTCTTTTTGCCGTCTGCTGGAAACCTTCCACAGGGCGCCTTAGTCACGTTCCCATGCACGTGGCCTGTGCGTAGGTAAGCAGCCCTTACGGACTACTCCCAGCATGGCACAGCCCCTGCCTTCTTTTTCCAGACCTCATTCCCCTAACACAAGGAGTCAACCATGGTCCGTCACTTGCGGGTTTCTTGTCCAGCGAGACCTGTACTGTACTGACCGAGCAGCAGCCACAGTCTTCACTAAGGAGTGACGTAGGGGCAAAGCCGCCCTGCCATCCGCGCGCAGTAAGTTTGCACCGCTCAATGTTCTCCCTGGAGACTTCCAAACTGATGACCACGGGATCCAGTGCGCAATCCAAGGTATGGATGCTTATGTGGACGCTGCTAGCTACCATTGAGACTTGATTGGCATACTGCTGATCTAGAGCGACTAGACTGCTTGACGCGGAATAACTACAACGAGGCCAAGTGCCAGGACGTCGTCAAGGCGCTTTACGAGTGCTGCGAAGCCTTCTACCAGCGCTACGGCGACGAGGCAACTAGCCCGAGCTGTCCCAAGCCGAACCTGCTGCGCTTAAAGATCAAGCAGCAAGATGAGGGCAAATAATGGCCGTCGATACGGGCATGGTGGTCGGCGATGGTATGTGGCTCTCTTCGTAGCTGTGTCCGCCAGCATTGTGTAAACTCAGGCAACTGGTATGAAGAGGGCCGAAATATTTTCTAGGCGATCATTGAGCGCGCGAGAGATCCGCATGGGACCTGAACAAGCATTGAAGGGTCTTGTTCCGGGACTCTAATATGAATGCCGATGACATTATGTAGAGAAGAAAAGAGAAGGGAAAGACGAAAAAATTGCACCCGATGTATATCAATCACCGTAGCGTACCGCTTTAGTGCATATCGTATTAGCACGCAGGTGGCGCGACTGAACGCGCCCACGTAACAATCCTACTCTGCGCTAGCCCCGATATCCTTGCACCAAAGCTCGACCGTGCCACCAGCAAAAACACAGGTGCTATACCTTGCTATCGCMTATTCTATCTCCACGAACACCCCCCTCCACGACGACGACTTCGGCGGCCGAGGTCAATCGACGCAGCCGTGTGAGCATCTAAAGCCCGGGGCCAAGGTGAGACTTGGCGCAGGGTATAAAGCTGCCTGCTTCCCCGGACTAACTATTTAGTCCGCCTCCGACACCCAATTA
>LFRF01000013.1:122275-138499 GCA_001189435.1 Tolypocladium ophioglossoides CBS 100239 | reverse complement strand
ACCTTTGTGTAACGTTTGCCGCCCAACGAGGCATCCTTCGATACATACAGAAGGAATACCTTCCCTGGCGCAAACAGTGGGCTAAGTGMTATATCGACCGTTACCGTTACCGCAACTTCGGCCAAAGAGTCAATAGTCCGGTTGAGACTGCCCACGCAGATTTAAAGTCATATCTTGTAATCGGCACGGCTAATCTCTTTTACCTCTACGAGGCCCTAATCACGATGATCTAGAATAAAGAGAGGTCATATAACCAAGAGGCTGCTAAGCAAGCCTAACGGCAGCGGCAGCACCTCCAGCAGCCGTGGCTAGGCAAGTTGAACCAGCAGATTACCTACTAAGCCGTTGACTTGCTTGCAAAGCAGTATCGATTTGCCCTTGCCGCCCTTCCTGAGCAGCCCGAGCCCAAGCCGTTGAGAGACTGTACGGGCAACTTCGAGAGCTAATACGGCTTGCCTTGCAGTTATACTATCTTCAACTGCCTTACAATAGACCGGCCGTTACGCCGCAGTCAAATTGCTACCCGCTGGTGGCTTGAGAAGCCGTTAGTAAGTCACATCGTCAAAAGCCTCACTTTTAGGCCGGCCTGCTGACCTTAGACCAGAACGTTGACAACAGCCTCCTTGATATCCGTAACCCGGCTATTGTGACCTCAACCCGTGGCCGGCCGCGCCTTGATGCCGCCAACAAGAAGCTCAAGGTGCCAGGATACCTTCGAATCGCCGACGATGACGCCGATGACGCCGATGAAGCCGACGAGACCGACGATGACGATGCCGAAGCCGATTTTACACAATGGAGCCGGGCCCGGCAGAGCCAACCCTCGAGCCGGGGCTCGGGCCAGCCTGCAAGCCGGGGCAGCGGCCGGGGCAGCGGCCGTGGCCGTGGCCGTGGGCGCCGGCAGCCCAGCCAGACCGCCGGCCGAGGGACCCGGCCGCTGAACCCGAGCCTCCGCCGGGACTTCTCACAGTTTGAGACCGGCGAGACCGGCTCAACGGCATCGTCGCCGGCGTCACAACCGGCGGCACGAAGAGCCAGGACATCACGGGCCAGCTCGGGCTCGAGGGCTGGCCGTGCCCGCCGCGGCGGCCGTGGCCGTACCGTTGGATCAGGAAGCTCAACACCAACGGTCTCACAAGCGCCCTCACGAACAGGATCACGGGCAGGCAGCCTCACAAGAGGTCTCGCCAGCAGTCACGCAAGCAGTCACACTGCCGGCCTCACAGGCGGCCTCGGACGAGGAGGTGGTCCCGGCCACGGCAAGGCAGGGAGAGACCCGGAACGGAAGAACAAGCAGCCGATGTAATGACATTGTAAGGAAACAACGGAAATGTGTTTTTTGAACGAATTGAGCCCCTGCCGGCTCGTTGGCGATGTCGACCTGCGTTGCGGCGCGGCGGTGGCCTGCCATGCCCCCACACCAAATTTGGCTGTGGCGGGCTGGCGGCGGGGCGCGCGCCGCTAAAATGTGGGACGTCTCTACGAATAGACAAATGTGTCTCTACGAATAGCACTACTCTTTCTTTTTTCTCCTTGTTGCTGCCTTTCCTCCTTTATCGTCGCAGAACTACCCTCTGGACTGAGATAGAGGAAGCGGTGAAAATACGGCATGCCACTCAGAGAAGAGGAGAAGGGGGGGTTGGACTTGTACTTAACATCGCTCGACTCGTCGCGACGTCTCTGTAAGGGGCTGTGCCCGCAGCTATGGATCCAGAGCCCGGACTAAATGCTGCCGCGCCTAGCCCCACTCGCGCATGGGCGGACCAGCGCAGCCACATGTGCAGACCGCACACAGGGGAGCGCGCTCCCCTTTTTCCTTTCTCTCCTCGTAGCTCGTTATTCCACCAATACGACCAGTACCTACACACACAGTGCTGGCCCCGTCACAGTCTCGTCTCCAATGACCAAGCATTGTATTTCTACGCTGTTGTCTTACAATTTATGCAAACATGGATCGGCATCGCTTCTCATTGACTAGATATAGTTCGCCAAACTCCCCAAGATTGCCTTTCCAAATCTCCAAGCATCGTACAGTTGCATACGTTACATATCCTAATCACTGCCTGCACTCCTGAAATCGAGAGTCACGCGGCGCGGCGCTCGCACTTCCACCGCCAGATGCAGGATACCGCGGGTCGTATTCTTCATAGTCCATTGCCGAGGGTGGTCGCTGCGGCGCGGGGGCAGGAGGCTGACGGTAGTCTTCATAGACTGTCGGCTGGCGCACCTCGCGCTCATGCGCATATACAGGCGCATGGCGAGGATACGGCTCCATGCCGCGCACTTCATGTGTATAGAAAGCCACAGGATCTCGCCGAATCGGTCGCTTGATGAAGTAATCTCCCCGCGGGTCTCGAACCTCAACAAATTCGTACGCATCCGCAAGTTGGACAGGCCGAGCCGGGAGCTCGTCTGGATAGCTGCGGTAGGCGATGTATCCCCCTCCCTGCGGGTATGCAGGAGGAGGATAGGCCATCCGCGGGCCCCGTCCGTCGTACCAACCATGCGGGTAACTTTCAGGCCTGGCCAGCGTGTGAGAAGCCGGCTCGTGATGGCGATCTGCTGGATACTCGTGTGCCCCCGCGTATCCATTCCCTGGAGAATAGTCCCTTAGTGGATACTCCCACAGCCCCAGGTTTTGATGTATCTCTCGCCTTGCCGGTTCGCTGCGAGCAGGAACTCCACGTTGTGAGTCAAGATGAAACCCGAGTCTATCAAGACTTTCGAAGCCGCTGTTCTCTTGCCGCGCGGGGTCTACAGGAGCAGCCGCACGTCGCAATTCCACGCCTTCAGGTCTAAGCTCAGGTTGTGTCGTCCTTCGTGTGCGACGCCCATCTCGCAGAGATGAATCCTGTTCCCGCAGAGATTGTCGAAAGTTGTCTGCTCTTCCGTAAACAACGCTTGCAGGCTGAAGGACCGGTCTGTCCACGATATCGAGAGCGGCCGGATTATGCGGCCCAGCATTCCCGTTCGTAGCGGGAGTAGCAGTGGGGCCATCTCCGAGTTCAGGATTCTCGAATTTGACTGTGATATCCTCAAGATTGTACTCCGGCTCGTAGCTGCCAGAGCTCGACGAATCCCGCCGGTTATCACCGTCACTCACTTTAGACTTCTCCTGAGGCGACTCCTTGCCCCTCGAGCGTTGCTGCTGATTATTAGCAATCGGGCCGTCAGAAGGCTCGACTGCAAATGCCCGCGGAAGTGCATCAGCGACTAAAGCAAGGGACTCCTTGTGGTTCCCAAAGCCTTTTCGCAACGTTGGCACAGTCTCCATATCGGGTGGACATATCATATTCACTCGCCAATCTTTAAAGTGGCCGCGTCCTGACCGTTGAGTGTGTTTCGCCACAAAGTGCTGCACGAGCGCAGAGAAAGTCCGTGGTTTTGAGGGGTTTTCAGCGCCCAGCATGCACGTCTTGCAATGCAGGCCCTTGAGACTGCGAGCTGATGCCATGTCCTTGTGATCGGACAGGCCATCGACAAACATGTCCAATGGAGTTGCTTCATGAAACCATTGCTCGAATCTCGTGGTAATATGATGGACAAAAACACAGGCTTTGGCAGCATCGGGCAGGTCTTTGACGTGCGTGATCTTTGTCCAGATCTCCTTCGCAATCTCTGCCATGAAATTAAGCCGGTCTGTGTACTGGCCGATAGTGACCGAGGCTGCCGGGGCTGCAGGCTCAGCCTGACGGGGAGCAGTGGCGGATTCATTCGATGGCACACCCGGGCCTTCAGCATGTCCGGTGTTCGGCTGCCCAGTCTGGCAAGAGGCAGCATATTGTGGCCATTGCGGGTGCAGTGGATGAGCCGGTGCGTGAGGAGGATACTGTGGCGGCGGATATGGTCCTTCGTGGCCTGTTGGCGGTGCCACTCCAGCCGGGTAAGGAGTCGGCAATGCGCTTGGAGCCTGGGTCACATAGTTGTAAGGTTGGTGGGGAGTGCCGTACGGTGGATAGTTGGCTGGCTGCGGAGCATTGTAGCCATAAGAAGGCTGAGATCCAACAGAAGGGCCATTGGCATTCCCGTCAGGTTGCTGAAGTCTTTTCTGCTTCGGATCCGGAAGGAAAATCGAGGTTTCCGGCCACTCCGCTCTCCAGTGAACAACGACATTGCCCAGACTGAGGGCCGTCGTGTGCTTTGCTGCGTAATGCTGTATGGCTGACTCGAGTCCAAAGGGCTTCCGGTTACCTTGGCAGCCGTTGCAGAAGAAGAGCTCCTTGCGATGCCGATCGGTATATTGCTTGACCTTCATGTCAAAGACCCATTTCATGTTTTCCAGAGTCAGCCTTTGAGTCCAGGGCCCTTCAGGGGGGTCGGGGATGGGTTTCCTGCCAGCGGCTCGTGCTGCAGCAACCTCCTCCGCGACGTCGGCATAAAATCTCGCGCGGACAAAGAGCAAGACATCCACTGCAAACTGGGACGCTTCTTTCTTCGAGACTTTCTTCCCATCATTCCAGGCATCCCGTATGATCTCGTCCGCGAATTCAGATATCTTAGCCCGTAGAGGCCCTTGAGCCTCGTCCCAATCCTTGTCGGCAACTTGTTTGAGTGGCTGAGCTACTGAGTTGTTCGGCTGGGCTGCATTGGCGTTACGCTGGCGAGCTCCGGTATTTGCGACGCTATCCCTCTCTCGCTGTTCAGCGGCCTCTCGGTGGTCAAGCAGACGCGGTTTCAGTATCTCCCAGGCCTTGTCATCAAGCGGCGTGGTAATTTGTACGGCTGCTTGGAAGGAGGGAGCGTGCACAAGGACGCTGGGAGTCATGGGCGGTTCGAGCAGCAATGCTCGGCGTTCAATCTCAGCCTTCCTCTTGGCCTTGAGCTCCCTCGCCTCTCCTTCCGTGAGTCTCTGTTGTCCAAGAGGGCGGGAGCGTGATCCTGGACGTATATCTGTCGCCTCCACTCTCATCTTTGCCAAGTCTGCTGTGCGTTAGCGGAAAGCCGGTTTAAGAACTGGAAGTCCACGCACCCTTGTTACCCCCAGTTGGCCTACCAGCTAGGGAATGGTTCTCGCCAAACTTTTCTGCAATATGAAGAGATCCTGTCATATCGCGAAACAAATCCGAGGAAGCGGCTCCACCTTTCACAGGTGGCGCCTGCAGACTCTCCCGAGACGTGCGCATGTCATGTACGCCGCCAGTAAGATACCACCTCTCCCAGCGAGAAGCGTCAGCAAGTGAACGCTTCCCGCGGGCTTCGAGGCCCTTGGTCCATTCCCCTGCGGCTGCGTAACCCAGTGCCTTCACCGCTTCAAACTCGGCGTTGATGCCTTTGATCTGCGTCGAGAAATAGCCTTTTGCAACATGGGTTTGCAGCGACCCTGCACCACTAGACAAGACGTGGGGTGATATGACATGCAATTCGGGAGTCACAAACACCATCGGGAGGCCGGCCAGAAGGAAAGAAGGTGTCGAAGGTGAGAGAAGGACATCTACTTCCTGTGAAAATCATGTAAGCGACATGCCAGCGCACTCAACATGAAGCAAGACGCACCTTGACAATATTGTCGGAGAGGCATTTTCCACAGGAGACAATGAAAAAGGGAAACACAGGCGACACGCCCTTGGCGCCGGGACCGCGATTCCATAGATGTTGCGTTTTCCCAGCGTCTGAGCGATCAGGGGACTTGCAAAACTGGCAAGCCCGAGTGCAGCAGAGGCGCCACATATCGACCTCTGATTTGTCTTTCAGCGGTCCGGGCATATGCGGCCAGAAAGCACGCCGCGAAGCCTGCCAAATGGCATCGGGCTTCATCGGCGACAAGATGGGAGAGGGAGTAGAGGAGGCCTTGACTTCCGCCGGAGACGAAGGGTCAAGGTATGCGCGGAACAGTTTGTTGACAGTCAACAACCTGCCCAGCGTCTTTGGGGGGAGAAGTGTGAAAACGCGATGCCATATCTCCGCTGGGAGATGATAGGCCAAGTCTTTGGGGGCTTCAGAGTCGAAGCCTCCAGTCTTCGTCTTGCCAAGCTTTGTCCTTTTCGGGGCGGCCCAGCTGGAGGACCCGGCGGACCCTGAGGGCTTCCTCTTCATAGAAGAGCCACCTTTGATGTCTCCCGCCATTTCCGTCGCCTGGGCCGGAGTCGGACTGTTGGTGTTGCGAATGTTTGGCGGAGCGTGTTGGTCATGAGATCAGCGATCGGTTGTGGTGGACGAAGAAGCTGCAAACTGAATATGACTAAGCAACGGCGTCACCTTTGCATCAGGGACCCGTTCACTCATCACCCTTACATGACTTATCGCATTCATGGGCCGATAAGAGGATAGGAGAGTGTCAATATTCAAAATTCTTACATTTTATGGTATCAGTCCCCAGCTATGTCCTCACGTTTACCCATGGCATCGTAAAAATACATGTCAGTGAAGCTCCTTACTGCACGTTCATCATACCAGATCCGTGTTCGGATGACTGATCTCCTGTCCCGTAAATCTGGAAGCTTTGGTCCGCTCCCCAGTTTGCCATTTGCGTGTAATTCTCGAATGCGCCCTGTACGTGGTGTCAGTAACTGTGAATGTGGCTATTGTTCAGTGATGCGCTTACCCAGTCAAAATTCGCCGCCGTCAAGTCAGCTGCAGCGCCAGAACTGCCACCAAGATTCGTGAACATGGACAGCGGGGACGCCGCACCTGCGGCGTTGTAGCCGTCCGTCTGCATGTCACCCATATTCGGGGGCGGCAGACTAAACTCCATGCCCATAAAGGCACTGCTGTTGGTGTTCGAGAAAGGACTCAGTCCGGGGTTGAAGTCCCCGAAGCCTTCGGGGGAGATGATGCCCTGGCCCATGCCTGGGGTTTGGTCCAGGCCAAGGTTCGTCCCCAAGGTCGATATCGAATCCGTTCGTGGGGATATGGAGCCACTGGCACTCTGAGCTGGATCCTTGATCTTCTGCAACATGATCTCGACGATCTTGGAGGCTTTAAATGCTTCCATCGACGAGTCTGCGATGCTCTTCCAGATACTTGCTATGTCCTCCAGCGTACCAATCATCCTGGATCGCTGTTCCGGGGTCCAGAGGAATGCGCCGTCGTGGTCCTGATGCGCCGCCGACTTGGCCGCCATGTTGTCGTAGTGAAGGTCCAGCACAATAAGCATGGCTGGCAAGATGAACTCCTTTGTCGCTATCGACTTGACGTACCAGCTCACGGCTCGGAGCCTACCATTGCCCTGCGACTCGCGGTGAAGCGTCTGCAGATGGGCCATTGCCTGCAGCGACGCTTCGATGGCGCTGCGGCGTGAATGGGCATACCTCGGATTTTGCCGAGCCCTGGAAATGTATTTGCGATGCAGCAAGCAGAGGATCTTCTGGTACAAAATGTCCACGTTGAATCTGGCGATGATTAACGTAACCGGCTCGTGGCTCCCTGCGAGCGGGCCGAGCTTAAGATGCGGCGGAAGCTCCTGCATCACCTGCCGAAGCTTTGCGTCGAACCGTATAATCTCATCGTAGGGAACGTGTCTCCCAACTCTGTTTGTGACCTGGAGAATGTTGCCCAGCTCGTTGCAGAGCCTAGCCTTGGCGATCATGTACGAGATCGGCGTCGCCTCCGTGTTGGGCCGAGACGACGGCAATTCTTTCATCCCCGGATGGAACTCGTCGTCAAATATATTGTTCGGCAGCTTCGTATCGCAGTCGTGCTCGTATATCATACTCGGTAAGGACACCTGATGTGAGAAAATGACATCAGACATTCGTACGAGTGCCCACGTTCTTCGCCTCATTTCCTGTCGTCTGGTTAGATCTGCGTATTCTCAATAGAATCCATTGCCGTCTACTTACGGCTTGGAAAGGCGTGAGCGAAGGGAACCACTTCGCGTCGCGGTGGTATCCCATGCGGAAAGCTATCCTCGTGATCAAGGAGACGATTAACCACAGGCCAAGATCAGCATCCCACCGGGATGAGTATTCCCCGAAGACGTAGAGAATCATGGTCTCGACGGTGTACTCGACGGGCTTCGTGTAGTCGGCCTTGATGAGGCACTGAACGGTCCGCAGTCGGAAGTCGGAGGCGAGATCCAAAGTTCGACCCTTCCATTCGGGAGGCTCATCCCCCACTTTGTGATAGCTCAGCATCGCGAGGCAGAGGATTGAGTAGAGGAGGCCTAACCACATGACTGGCGTCTTGGACGGGTCTTGCCAGTGCGTGCGAAGCTGCTGCAAAAACGTCGGCCCATGGATGATGCTGACGGCGTTGTCCATCGAGTTGAAGTAGCGGCTGCACAGCGCAAGGACACTGGACTTGGGCGGCAGCTCTGCGCGAAGTTCGAGCTCCGAGGCAGGCACAGCGCCGAGTAGCAGGGTTGGTCCCTCGCGGGCGGCGACGGATTTGGACAACTTGACACGCTCGTAGCTCGTCTCCAGCTCCTTTTTGTGCGATGTAAAGTAGTTCTTGACCTCGGTAATGTCGGCGAGAATCAGATGCCAGTGTTCCTGTCCGACATACATGGACTTGCCCTTGTCGGCATCGACTTTGAGTACTCCCAGAGTCGTGGCGAGACTGTCGTCGACGTCGCTGTCGTCGTCTGCCATTACGGCTTCTTCCTGGTCAATCTTGGCAGATGAGCCGCTGTCGGTCACAGATCGAGAGACCGAGGCGCTCGCTCGGGCGGTGGTGGACTCGACGTTGGCCCCGTTATGCATCAGCGACAGTACCAGGCCCTCTAGACGGTCAATGCGATTTTGCATATCATCCGGACTCGAATCTCCTTGGTTCTGGTTCTTCTTGCGGGACACAGGTGCCGCGTACGAGCATGACGTCGTGTCCATGCCCTCGCGTTTCGTGCAGTTGCTGCACGGATGGCTTCTGTCACATTTCCTATCAGGGTGTTAGCAAGGGACAATGCGCATACCGGCGACCGGCTCAGCTCACAATCTAGGAACCAGTTAGTAATCTGCCATGCTCATGCAACGGTGTTGGGTGTCCTGGACGCACTTTCTTGTCCTGCAGGGATAACAGCTCAGCGGCACTCGGTTTCTCTTCCTGACGACCCGGAACTGCTCTTCGGGGGAGCGGCCTCCGGAAGAAGAGTTTGTGGAGGGCGGAGTAGGCGACATTGTTATGGTATCGTGAGGCCTAGGCCGTCGCTATGGTGAGTTTTCGGCTGGTGCGATGGTTCGGAGTTAAGGTCTGCGAAGGGGCAGAACGCCGTCCGTGATACTTGGGGCTGGCGATGCGTGGCCTGTGCGAGAAGCCGGAACAGGCGCTGGGGAAGGTTGCGGCGTCGCAAATCGTCGCGATATATACTGAAGTACACCAGAGACCTGGTCGCAGAGTCTCGAAGTTTATTTACCTCTTGCGTCCGGCCGTGCGGATGGTCCACGGCGGTGGCGTCGAGTCCAGCCCTGCGCCCGCAACCTGGGTGAGAGTCGGTCGCTCACCAAGGCAGTGCGGTATCGTTCGGTCTCGCCCTGACCGCGCAAGCGATGTTCGTGAAATCGATGTGAAGCTGGGTTGCGAAGCGCAGAGGCGGGAGGCGAAGCGCAGAGGTGGGAGGCGAATCTGGAGCAGCAGCAGTTCCGTATTCGGCCGCGCCCGCGAAGTGGGATAATGAAGCCAGGGGCAGCAGTATCCGGACGTCGTGCAATCCAGCGATTCGTAGTCCGATGGCGCGGGAATGGTCGTGTCGCCGTATGAGCTGTCCACAAGGTTCACCGCGAGGGAGGAGAGGGAGGTTTCCGGGTGCGAGACGACAAAAAAGGGACGGGAGAAGTCGAAAGACGGACGACGTCAGCCTTATTAAACACCGCCGTCCGGGATACATTTAGCCAGTGGGATGGTGGGGGCCTGCGTCCGGGGACAGCGGCTGATGATGCTCCGTGATCCGTCCTCCGAACATACAAGTACCTAACCTCTGCCCACTTCAGACTCCAACACAAATGCCGAGCGGCAACACTGCAGCTCCTCCTGTGGTCTTTGAACGGTTCATTAGACATGGGGCAGCAGCGTACAGATCGTTCACATCCACACTGCAGATCCCATGGCTCTACAGCATTGACCCGGAATGATGTCTCAACATTCACTTCCCGTGTCTCCACAGGAGAGCAATTGTTTATCCAGAACAAGACGCCAATAAGCCATCTCAAGACCCCAAAAGTACACGAAACATGTGTAGTATATTCATTCATACCTGACGTGTGTTGAACACCGAGTTCGTCCGCATCGTCATGGGTGACCACCGACCGTGGAGGCCTACCCTACACCAACGCCTGGAAGTCCAAGCACCTTGCATACGCAACTCATGCAGGTCCTGATCCCGCCAATGGCAGAGGCTCACGTTGAAGGCTGCGCCGGGAACGTAACGCGCCCGTTGTGAGTCATAGACGCTAGCGACACAAGAGGGGCGCCGCTCAGACATTTGTCAGCCGTTGAAATGCAGTCGCCGACTTCTCGCAGAGTCCCCGCACATACAAAGGCGCTGACTTGCCACGGCGAGTGCTGAGGTTAGCCATGCCCGATTGTCAGCGGACGCCCTTGCAACGAACACTGATTCACGTTTTATATTGAAAGCAAGCACGCATTGAAAGGTGCAACTGTTGCCTTATCTGTTGTTGCCTTTTGCGTCACCATCCAGATGCCCTCGTAAATTAGGCCGGCCATCATAGACCAACGATCTTGATGTGGTTCTGCATCGCAAACTCCGTCATTTCTTCATCAGTATCGCGGCAACTCGCTCCAGCCCACGTCCTCCCCACAATTGCATTTGCTGGCGAGGATGCCTTGTAGTCCGCCTGTAATCCATACCGATTAGGTCCAATCCCCACGGGCCTCCTCGGCTCAGTAGGACGCCTCAACTCAGCCGTTCCGTTCTGCGCAAGCTGGGCATGGCTCCTGGAGATGCACCCGCGACAATCCCCTCGTCAGGCACAAGACTGAACTGCCGTGAAGTTTCTGCGAGGTGAATGTCGAGACATCGCTGTAATCTTCATGTCAGACTCACGCCGCAGCCGCATCGGCAGAACCGCTGACGCTGTATGGCTTGAAGAAGTCTTCGCTGTTCCCAAGCTCTTCCTTGACCTGGCCCCATTTGTCAGTTGAATGAGAGAACAGAAAGCTCGACAACAGCCAGCTTACAATATCCAATCCACCAACAAGCTCGCCATCCATCCAGAGCTGCGGGTAGGTCGGCCATTCGGCATACTCCTTCAAGCCTTGGCGTACCTCATCATCGGCCAGGATGTTGAAGAATCCGTACTTGACCGAGTTTTCTCGCAAAATGGCAACCATTTGCCTAGAAAAACCGCACTTCGGAGAACTCGGGGTTCCCTTCATAAACAGCATGACGGGCGCTGCCTTGACGAGATCTTCGAGGCGCTTGAACAGCTCCTCCTTTTGCTTCTCTGGGTCCACATTGCTCTGGTCCTCGTTGGGCTGACTGCCTGTGTGCTCGATGCCGTTCGTCGCGCCGGTTGTAGATGGCGCTTTTCCGTCGCTGCGGGCGTGCGTCTCGATGGCCGTCCTGACTTTGACGGCGCTGCTGCCGCTGACTGTCTCGATGACCTGGCTGTTCCTTAAGAGGACTAGGAACGGGACGGCGGTGACGTCGTATGCCTCGCTAACCTCGCTGAGCTCCTCTGCGTTTATAGACACCCACGCGGTGCTCGGGGGTTCGGTGACGGGATATTCGGAGGCCAGCGTCGAGAGGACGGTGGTCATCTGGGCACACGGCGCGGCCCACGGCGCATGGAAGGAGACGACGAGGAGCGTCGACGCCGGCACAGAGGCCAGCAGCTGCTCCCACTGGGCACTAGAGGTGATTTCGGTAATCGTCGACATCGTGGGCTGGAGGACGTGAAGGCACGTGCGATGAGGCCGACTGGTTTGATCGGGGTGGAATGGGATGGGATCGCAGGCAGGGTTGAATTTTGGCGGGGCACTTGTAGTTTGGGGGAGGAGGGGCCAATTCCATTTGCTGATGAGCGCAGCAGCCTTGCGTCATTTTGACTGCTTTGCATTGGCGGGCCTGGCTGGGCTTCCAGCGCCGATGCCGCGAGGCACCAAAGGCCAGATGACCCACTAACTGCGGCACTGCCACCTTGGAGGTGCGGCCTGTTATGCGCATAAGCGGGCATCCAAGCTCCTCACTGCACTGCAGCTCCGTCACTCCGCCAGCAGGCGCAAGCAAGCGAGCCTGGCAGCAACCTGGACCGTCACCGTCAACGTCAACGTCAACGTCGTCGCCGACCCCGAGCCGAGCTTGTCTGCTGTCAGCAAACCTCCAGCAGGCCTCGCCTCGTACTGCGTCCGCCGCGAATTCTGCTCCTCACCTCTCGCTGCTGTGCTGCCTCGTCCCAGCTGTGCTGCAACTACCTACCCTACACGTCGCTTGGAATCCGCCAAGTAAAGCACTACGTTCTGTCGGGAGCTCCTCACCAGCAACGTCGCCGTCCGTCACCCACAGCTCCCAACAACCAACACCACCGCTACCACCCATTCTTGCAGTCGGCTGTCGCCCCTGTTCGCCATGGCCTCGTTGAATTTATCCATCAACGGGCCGTCCATAAAAAGCAGCTACAATGGAGTCGTCAGCGGCCCTCCGCCGTCGTCCGCCTCGCCTACCTATGCGCAATGGGCTCTCTTCTCGGTGCAGGCGCCTCTCATGAGTGCCTTTCAGGACAGCGGCGCCAAGGAGAGCATACTCAAGGTCGAGAGCACAGGCGGTATGGAAAACCAACCTCGGCTGCCTCCTGCGCCGTGACGCCGTGACGCTAACGCTTTGCAGACGGTGAACTGGCCGAGCTGACCGAAGACTTCAACGAGGGACGCATCCAGTTCGCCTTTGTCAAGGTCAAGGACCCCAACACGGCCCTCCCCAAATGTGTCCTCATCGCGTGGTGCGGAGGCGGTGTTCCCGAGCGGACAAAGGGCTACTTCACCAGCCACACTGCTGCCGTTGCCAAAGTGCTCCACGGATACCACGTCCAGATTACTGCTCGCTCCGACGGCGACCTCGAAACCGACTCCATCATGAAGAAAGTTTCCGATGCTTCCGGCGCGAAATACTCGGCCGGCGGCTCTGGTTACACCGCTCCCTCGGCGCCCCCCCTCGTCAAGTCGAAGCCCGTCTTCACTCCGACGGCGTCTAGTTCCGGTCGCCTTGCCGAACCTCTCGTTGCGGCCCGAAGTAGGAGGGATGAAAACGTCGATGAGGATGGCTGGGGTGCTGATGCCCCCCAGGTCACGAGAACCCAGATCGAGAAGGTCGAATCAGCTTACCGACCAACCAAGGTCGATATGGCCGAGCTCACGAGGCAAAAGCCGGAATCTTCCCGCCTTGCCGGCAGCAGCCGCCAGGACGACGGGCCAAGCGATGTCGTCGGGGGAGGCTACCAGCCAGTGGGCAAGGTAGACATTGCTGCGATTCGAGCCGCGGCAAAGAACAAGCACGATGATCGGCCGGCACCCGTTAAAGGAGCATACGAGCCGATTGGCAAGGTTGACATTTCTGCAATCCGTGCAAAGTCCCAGAAGCCTGCTGCCGAGGAGGAGCCAACAGATGATGCTCCTGCCCCAAAGCCGGTCGCCGACAGGGCCGCTGTGTTCTCCTACCCCAGCCAGTCGGAGCGGATTACTTCTCTGCCGAAGCCCAAGGTCGCCAACAAATTCGGGGGGGCCTCGACCTTTACGGGTACGAAAGCGCCAACCCCGGGTGGCCTTGGGTTTGGCGCCCCAAGTGTCCCCGATGCTGCTCCTGTTGGTGCTGCCAGCCGAACATTCGCTGACCAGGGAGGAAAGACTCCAGCTCAACTCTGGGCGGAGAAGAAGGCAAGGGAGCGAGGCTCCGACGTTGACAGCGGCGGTGCACCACTAGCCACCTCGCCAGTTACAGCTCAGAGGAGCGGCGSCGGCGAGTGGAAGAGCGGATACAGTGGCAAGAGTTGGGCTCCGGTGCAGACTGCGGGCTACAATCGCGGTGGACCGGAGAATGTAAGCCAGCAAAACACAGGAGAGGCCGAAAGGAGCGCCGAGGAAGAGCCAACCCAGCCCGCTGGAGGAGTATCTGCGCTCAAGGATCGATTCAAGAATACGCCCCCGATTGGGTCGGGGGCAGCGCCTCCTGTGTCTAGAGCAGCGGAAGATGAGCCTGAGCCCTCGCCTGCACCGCCACCCGTCCCAGCTACTTCGAGGCCGTCCGGCGGCTTTGCGCTCCCCGGACTTCCGAGCCGTCCGCCGCCGCTGGATGAAGACGAGGTCGAGGAAGGAGAGGACTATCGAGGCGCTGACGATGATCAGAGGGACTCTTCTCCAATCCGTGTGGCCGCCCCTGTCGCGCGTGGCGCGCACACGGAGTTGAAGAAGCCCGACGAGCCCCCGGCGCCACTTCCCGCCCGGCCCAGCCAGATCGATGTGCCAAAGGAGGATGACCTCCCAGATGAAGAGGAGGCGGCACATATGGCCCGAGGAGCAGCTGCCTCTGTACCTGAGCAGACCTTTGAGCCAGTACATGGGACGGCGCACGAGGCAGAGCAGGGCGGCAAGCGTGCCGTCATTCAGTACGACTACGACAAGGCCGAGGACAACGAAATCGACCTGGTTGAGGGCGAATACGTGACAAACATTGACATGGTGGATGAGGACTGGTGGATGGGCACAAATTCCAAGGGCCAGAGTGGCTTGTTCCCGAGCAACTACGTAGAACTTGTCGACGACGAGCATCACGGTGCCTCGGCTCCCGCGGCTCCTGCTCCCGCGGCTGCGCCGCAACCCGCGGCGGCCCCAGAACCAGAACCAGCTCATGCGGCTGGTGCAGGTGCAGGGGCAGGTCCTACAGCCACTGCTCTCTATGACTACGAAGCAGCCGAAGACAATGGTGGGTTATCCGGTGCAGTGGACGAAGGACGGCAATGGCGGCTAACTCGTTTACTTAAAGAACTGTCGTTTCCCGAGGACGCAAAGGTCACGAACCTGGAGTTCCCCGATGAAGATTGGTGGTTTGGGCACTACAAGGGGCAATCGGGTCTGTTCCCGGCTAACTACGTGCAACTGGACTCTTGAGTGTGGCTGGAGAGGGATGGGACAATTCACGTAAAACCCAAGACTTTTGTTGTTTCCCTGTCATGCATGGTATTGAAACAAGTGCAAAATAAGAGAATCAATCAACTCCTGCTGTAAATGATGGCCCCCTATCACCACCAATAGCCTTGCCCTTGGATGGGGCTTCGCAGCGTTTCATTACATGCGACGCCTCAAGGTACTGTACGAGCGATTGCAGGAATACAAAGGAAACAACATGTGAAGTCTGCAAAGAGACGCGATTCTGAAGCGACAAAGCCATAAATAACCACCTGTGCCATTGCTACCGGGATTCATGACGTTGCGCCGGCGACGGCGAAGACGGCTGCCGTATGTGAAGGAGTCGGAAATCCGACGAGAAGTGCGGTCGCGCGGGTGTACGAAGCCGTCAATACCAAACAACGCTCCCTCCTCTCCGTGACGGGGTGTTTTGCGGCGCGTTTAGCAGAGGCACTCGCAGCAATCAATGCTGTGCATTCAGAGTCAGTATCACGTCTCGACATGGGTGGAGGACCAGGCAGAGGCAATCTGTTGACGTACCAGCACTCGCACGCTTCCTCGGCGACACAGCAGCAGCACAGCGCGGCTATGCAGGCCATGAGGCAGTTGTTGCTGCCGCCCTTCTTGCCGCGGGACGAGTCCTCAGGTGGAGGGCCTTGCTGGTACTGCATCGGGGGCTGGCCCTGAGGAGGCGGGTAGCCACCCTGCTGGCCGTAGCCCTGGGGCGCGTAGCCACCCTGGGGAGGGCCGTAGCTCTAGACGCGAAAGACGCGGGTCAGCGGGTTGTTGCGACAGCTGGCATCAGGTTGGCGGCGGCGGCGGCGGCGGCGGCGGCGACGACGGCGATGACAATGATGAGGGGGGCGGTCGGCTTACAGCTTGAGGTTGCTGGGGATGGGGGTAGCCGCCCTGGCCGTGCTGCTGGCCGCCGTAGTAATCCTGGCTGGACATGTTGATGGTACGTATTAGAGAGACGAGAGCTTCAGGGTTGGCGAGGTTTGCGACGAGGGACGAGGGCGAAGCAAGCAGGCAGGTGTGTAGGGTTGACTTTTCTCACGAAAGCGGCCACAGGAGGGCAAAGGCTTTTTGTTTGACCTGGACAGCAGGGCAGGCAGTGCAGAGCACAGGTCGAGCGAGAGGTGGGTACCTGTACAGTACTCGTACTCTGTAGCTTTTGGTGGAACACGGTGGCACAGCACGGTTGGGGGGGGGGGG